>JAOPSE010000013.1:22833740-23183484 GCA_029449295.1 Zea luxurians | reverse complement strand
TAGATATGGACACAAGTCCAAATTTGGTGCTACTCGGCACCATCGATATCACTAGAAAAAAAATACATCAAAGAGATCCACTTCCCAATAGTACTCGAAGATAGTTCATTGACTTGACACTCTCTAAGAGGTTCATACAAAATACATTATCTCTAAGAGTGAAACCTACGATACTCATATCGTGTTGTTTAGGACTAAACATCAACAACCCCTTGACTGGTCGCTATCATACTCAATTCCAAAATATTTTTCCAATATGTCGGCTTGAGTAAGGAGATCTGGGCTTGGGAGTTCCTCCAAATCATCTGCAGCTTCATCATCTTCAGCATATTGCAGGGCTTCATCTTGAATAATTTTAGCCCTCTTGGAGTCAGCATACTTTTTGATGGACAGAGCACACTTCTCAAGCATGTCGCATACATCTCCAATTTGAAACAAAGTGGTCTTAAGTGTGTACACTGATTCCGGTTCACTAGTATCCACAACCCCATCAGTCACTAGACTGCGAATGATGTCAACATGTGTCTCGATGACTCGAACTGAGCTCTCAACCATGTCAAGTGGCTCTTTTTCCATCTCTAAAACTGAGATCGCAACAAAGGCAGGGATCAGAGGGAAAACAAGGATGTGGCTTATAGGGCAAAAAGAGAGGTCCAAATAACATTGTCATGGCTATGAACAAGTCAAAGATGGGAGATAAGAACAAGTCTTATAACATAGGGTTGGGAAGCAAAGATAGGTAGTCAAAAAACTAAGAAGGGAGATAAGAACAAGTCTTATAACATAGGGAGATAATAACATTGTCATGGCTATGTACTTCCATAATGTATGTGGCCATAAGCACATTTGCCCTAATGATTATCAAACAAAGATAGGTAGTCAAAAAACACTAAAAATAGACTTGTTGCCCCAATCACTATGGAGATTTTCTTATAACTGAATATGTAAGTGAAAAAACATTTAATCAGAAGGGAAAAATAGATCCCAATCGATGGAGGGACACAAAATTCTTCATTCGAAGGATACTAACACCTTAATGGTATACAAACATTTAATCAGAAGGGATAAAAGAAATAAAAAAATTGATACATGAGAAGTAATTGACAACCAAGCAATAAGCATATGATTCACGGATAGCCAAACAAGTAATTGACAACCAAGCAATAAGCAATAAGCATATTGACAACCAAACAAAATATGTAAGTGAAAACACCAACAGTAATTAATCTAAGAACTGATAATCAGGGATAGCCATTGATTAACACATTAATGTGTTTGAACCATTGATTAACCTAAGCATTTGATTAACCTAACCATTTGATTAACCTAAGCTATGATTCAAACACATATATCCAGCTGTGTATTCAAACACATATATTTCAAACACAAGTAATCTGCCATCAATTAACATATATGATTCAAACACATATATGATTGAAACACATATAGGAAATTCGAGCCATGAACTTAGAAGAAATGAACCTGAACTTTGACCTTACTACGAGAGGAAGAAGAAAGAGCTTGGGGACGGACGCTCGGGGAAGGTGAAGGGGACGACGGCGCTCGGGGAAGGTGAAGGGGACGACGGCGCTCGGGGAAGGTGAAGGGGACGACGGCGCTCGGGGAAGGTGAAGGGGACGGCGGCGCTCGGGCTCGATGAAGGGGACGGCATTGCTCGGGCGCTCGGGGAAGGCGGCGCTCGGGCTCAGGGACGGGGACGGCGGCGCTCGGGCTCGGGGAGGGGGATGGCGGCGCTCGAGCTCGGGGACGGGGACGGCGGCGCTCGGGTTCGTGCTCGGGGACGGGGACACGGCGGCAGCCTGGCGGCGCTCGGGTTCGTGCTCGGGTGGGATCAGAGTTAGGGTTCCTATCGTGAGACTTTTATATATTGTAAAGAATCCCAGGCGGATATTTAGCAAAACCGCCTGTGATAGACAACATCACAGGCGGTTGTTAATTCTGACCGCCTGTGATAAATTAACTTCACAGGCGGTCGACGTAAAAACCGCCTATGATGTTATCTATCACAGACGGTTTTGCTAAATATCCGCCTGTGATGTGTGTACACTATAAAAGGACTCGCCCCCCACGGGTTCCAGAACCCTAACTCCCAGAACCTTCACAGCACTGTAGCAGCGGCGGGTTTTTTGAGATCTACAGGGAGAAGGTTTTGTTTTTGAGTTATTGATTGATTTCAATAGTTTATGCATATATATGATCTCCATTTGTTTTCTTTCTCATTTTGATGCGATTTTTTGCCTCAATTTTGTAATATAGACCGGATTTGAAGAAAAGCTTTGGAATTCAAGATTTGGACTTATAATAGTTGATCTAGTTTAAAGATTCTTTAAAAACACAGTTGTCTCACCTCAAGGTACCTATTGTTGCAATGTTTGTTTCATTTTCATGCACATCAATTCGTTTCATGTTTTATGGATGAATTCAATTAATTAATGATTTTATTGATGTTAATCAATATAAGGATAGGTAATGGACCGAGGTTGGATGTACAATGTGCCAAGACCACATCCGTTGTATATTCGAAATTTGAGAAGCTTTATTGAAGCGGCCAACAAGCACGCGAATTTGCGAAAGAGCAAGGAGATATTATGTCCGTGCATCGACTGTGATAATAAGATAGCTTGGAGAGATACAGGAGTAATCCAATCACATCTGCTAAAAAGAGGGTTTAAAGACAATTACACGATATGGTCAGAACATGGTGAGTTGGATCCGTGTGAAGTGTCTGGTAATGACGAGAGAGTTGTCGGAATTTTAGATCTTAAAGTTGATGGTAAAGTGGATAATGTGGATGCTAATCAAGATTTTGAAGAATTTGATTGCGAAGAGATGTTGCGCCATATGGAAACAAAATGTTGAGTTCTGTGGGATCGCAGAAAGGGCTATCTAAAATGGAGGGACTGGAAAGTGCTTCAAAAGAACCTTTATATGATGAATCAAAGGGTTGTGACAAAGAGTTTACTACACTGCGTACAGTTCTAGAACTTCTAAGTTGAAGGCTAGCGCCGGATGGTCTGATACTAGCTTCACAGATCTTTTGAATTTTCTGTCCCAATTACTACCAAAACCCAAGAAACTACCAACAAGCACTTATAAAGCGAAGAAGCTTATATCTCCCATAGCTCTGGGTGTGCAAAAAATTCATGCATGTCCGAACCATTGTATTCTGTATCTGGCGATTTTGAGAACGCATCAAGATGCCCAGTTTGCAATGTCAGTCGATACAAGAAGAGCTACAATCAAGACTGTGTAAAAAAATTCCCGAAGAAAAATAAAAACAAGAAATCCACTATTGGACCTGAAAGTGACAATGACACTTTGGATGACATGGATGGGAAAAAGAAGTCAAAGAACCCAGCTTTGGTGATGTGGTATCTTCCAGTAATTGATCGCTTAAAACGTTTGTTCTCAAATCCTAGGGAGGCTGAGCTTATGCGTTGGCATGCTAAAAATCGCAAGCAGAATAACAATCAGATTTGACACCCTGCTGATGCATCACAATGGAAAAATTTCGATCTTATGTATCCTGAGTTTGCCAAAGAAAACAGAAATGTAAGATTTGCTTTGGGTACAGACGGAATGAATCCATTTGGTGAAAAAGAAGTGTACATAGCACCTGGCCCGTGACTTTAACGATGTACAACCTTCCATCATGGCTGTGTCACAAAAGAAAGTACATTATGTTGACTATTCTTATTCAAGGTCCGAAATCAGCTGTGTTGATATTGATGTGTTCCTAGAACCTCTTATGGAAGATATGACAAAGCTCTGGAATGAAGGAGTTAGAATATGGGATGAGTATTGCCATGAGTATTTCAACTTAAGAGCAATTATATTTGTAACCATCCATGATTCTCCCGGTGCGCCACACTATCAGGGCAAAAGACTAAAGGAAAGAATGGTTGTGTAGTGTGCGTCGATGGAACTGCTTCCATGTACCTTAAATCATCCAAGAAGTTGGTGTTCATGGGACACAGACGGTTCTTGATGAAGCAGCATAAGTACCGAAAGATGAAAGCGGAATTTAACAATCAACTGGAAAGTGAAGGTGCACCAAAGCCTTATAGTGGGAAACTTGTTTTTGAAATTGTAAAGAACATTCATGTTGTATTCGGAAAGGAAAAAAAACAAAGGAGAAAAGAGAAAGAGAACTGACCCTTCAATTTACACAACTTTCAAGAAGCAATCAATTTTTTCAAGTACCTCCCATACTGGAAGGATATGGAAATTTGCCACAGCATTGATTTGATGCATGTAACAAAAAATGTTTTTGACAGCATCATTGGAACCTTGCTGGGCATGCCGAGTAAGACAAAAGACGGACTCAAATCACGCAATGATCTAGTAGATCTTCAAATCAGACCGGAACTTCATCCAGTGGATAGTGGCAAAGGGAAGCCTTACCTCCCCCCAGCTAGCTACAACTTGTCAGTTGAGGAGAGAACAAAGATTTGCAAATGTTTGCGTGGGGTCAAAGTGCCCACAGGTTTCTCATCCAATATCAGCAGACTAGTCAGGATGAAGGACTTGTCTCTATTTGGCTACAACTCTCATGACTGCCATGTGATGATGACGGTGTTCCTCCCAATTGCGGTAAGAGCCCTCGAAACAGAGCATGTCAAAGTTGTCATCACACGCTTGTGTTACTTTTTCAATGCGGTTTCACAAAAAGTAATAACTTTAGAAGACTTGGACTATCTAAAGGCATACATCATCGAGACTATGTGCAAGCTTGAAATGTGTTTTCCTCCATCATTTTTTGATATGCAAGTACACCTAATCATACATCTCGTGGATCAGATAAAAATATTAGGGCCACTATATTTACATCATATGTTTCAGTTGGAGCGATACCTAGGAGTATTAAAAGGTTATGTGCGAAATCGCGCTCACCCAGAGGGTTCAATCATGGAGGGATACACTACAGAAGAAGTGATTGAGAGCTGTATAGATTACATCAGTGACGTAACAATGATAGGTGTGCCTATACCTAAACATGAGGGTAAACTATGTGGGAGAGGGAGAATGGGCAAGAAAACTTTTCGCGTTGAGGATTACAAGCTAGTACATTGTGCTCATGGTAGTGTACTACAACATCTCACGATAGCCGAGCCTTACATAGAGGAACACCTTGATGAGCTTCGTAAAGAAAATCAGAACCGCACAGAGGACTGGATCATGAGGGAGCACAAATATCGTTTCAGCGAATGGTTAATGGACAAAAACATCCCATTCGGAGACTCTTTGGAAGAGAAAACAATGCAGAATTGGCTTCTGGGCCATCGTGTTTTGTGACATCATGGCAAGCATATGACATCAATGGGTACACATTCTACACTAAATCAAAATGAAAAGTGTTGCACAAAATAGCGGTGTTCGTATCGATGCTTTTGACCTACATGGACAGAAGACCACATATTTTGGATTCATAGAGGAAATAGGAACTTGATTATGGCCCAAGCATGAAAATACCCTTATTTAAGTGCCAATGGGTACAACATCCCATGGGGGTGATAGTGGATAACTACGGACTCACACTGGTAGACTTAAAGAAAGTAGGATATAAAGATGACCCGTGGGTTCTCGCCGAATGTTGCACAAGTGTTCTATGTACTCGATCCAGCAGATGAGAAGATGCATGTAGTTATTTCTAGAAAGCAAAAAATTGTTGGAGTTGAGAATGTGGGAGACCAAGATGAGGAATACAATAAGTATGAAGAGATGTTTGTCTTTAACGGTCCAGAGAGAATCAAGCGTGTGGAAAAGAAAATTGATAAGAACTTAAAGCCATACATGCGGAAAAATGGTAGTTCATGAAAAATTGTATGAATCAAATTGTACTTGTTACCATGTATGATTGACTATGAATTGTGGTTGCCAATTAATTTAAAATCTCTCTAGTTATCTATGTGTGCTATTATAATTCATTTAAATTGTATTTGCATATTATTGTTAAAAATTAAATATTAATTCATTTAAATTGTATTTGCATATTTCTGTTAAAAATTAAATATTAATTCATTTAAATTGTATTTGCATATTTCTGTTAAAAATTAAAATTATTTTCATATTTAAATTGTATTTTCATATTTTTACAATCTCAGCGGTTTTTTCTTAGGGTCCGTTTGTGAAAAGGATAGAGCACCACAGGCGGTCCTAAACAAAAACCGCTTGTGATACTATTACATCACAGGCGTACTGAACCGCCTGGGACATCACAGGCGGTTTTCTAACCGAACCGCCTGTGATGTAAAAAGCCTACCGCTTGTATAGAGCCAAATTGTACTAGTGGAATAATCAAATGAATAGTTTTGATTAACCGGTTTCTTCTTTGACGAGGAGTAATCGTCGTCGTCGTGTGGTGAAGAAGATGAGGCATCACTGTCGTAGTAGATGATCTTCTTGATGTGCCTCTTCTTCCTGTCTCTTTTCTTGTGACTCGAGCCTAAGTCTGTTGGCTTGTCGTCTCTAGGCTCGTTGAGGAAGGACTCCTTTTCCTTGTCGTTGACCACCATCCCCTTTCCCTTAGGATCCATCTCTTTGGGCGGTTAGTCCCTTAGATGAAGAGTATGGCTCTGATACCAATTGAGAGCACCTAGAGGGGGGTGAATAGGTGATCCTGTAAAAATCAAACACTACTAGCCACAAAACTTGGTTATAAGTGTTAGTACAGCTAAGTAGCTTGAAGCGAGTTCTTGCGAACACAAATAATCATAGAGAGAGCAACCACAAGAGACACGCGATTTTATCCCGTGGTTCGGCCAAGTAATACTTGCCTACTTCCACGTTGTGGCGTCCCAATGGACGAGGGTTGCACTCAACCCCTTTCAAGTGATCTAATGATCAACTTGAATACCACTTCTTTCTTCCTTATAGTTTTCTTCCCGTTTGTGAGGAATTTCCACAAGTTGGAGCCTCTCGCCCTTACAATATTGATCACAAAGAAAGCACGGAGTAAGGTCGGGAAGAGCAACACACACAATACTCAAATTCGCAGCACAACCACGCACACAAGTCACAACTTGAGCTCGAAACACAACACACAGAGTCACAACTCAAATGGAGCTCAAATCACTAACACAAAGAATCGAATGCGTGGAGTTGGAGTCTTGGAGTCTTAGGATGCTTAGTGAATGCTTGGGTTACTCCTCCATGCGCCTAGGGGTCCCTTTTATAGCCCCAAGGTAGCTAGGAGCCGTTGGAGGCCAACTTGGAAGGCCAAACTTGCCTTCTGTTGGGTGGTGCACCGGACAGTCCGGTGCACCACCGAACAGTCCCTATAGTGTCCGGTGCGCGATAGCCTTCCAAATCAGGCGCATCCGACCGTTGCAACTCCGGGCTCGTTGGCACACCGGATACTGTTCGGTGCACACTGGACAGTCTGGTGCCCCCATCGACCGTTGGAGCTGCCAATCATCGCGCGAAGATTGCGCGGCTGACCGTTGGCGCTGGCGATCGTTGGCTCACCGGACAGTCCGGTGCACCACCGGACAGTCCGATGAATTATAGCCACGTCGCCTTTTTGCTTTTCCCGAGGGCGACGAGTTCACCGTGGATGACTCATCGGACAGTCCGGTGCACCACCGGACAGTCAGGTGATTTTTAGTCGTACGCCATCGTCGAGTCCCGAGAGCAGCGAGTTCACGCGGACCAGCCTGTCGCACCGGAACTGTCCGGTGCACCACTGGACAGTCCGGTGTGCCAGGCCAAACTGAAGTTTGGCTGCACATAGCCAAGTCTTTTGCAATTCGATTCTTTTCTTCTTTGCACTGTTTCTAGCACTTAGATAACCATGTTAGTACTCAAAAACAATTCACTAATTCTAGAAACATACCTTGTCTTTGATTTGCACCTTTTGCTTGTTTAACACATAAAGAGTTAAAAACATTTGTGTTGGACACTTAATCACCAAAACACTTATAGAAATGGCCAAATGGCACATTTCCCTTTCACTAGTTCCCACGGGGATTGAAATGGAGGAATCTTTGCCCCCATCGGGTTCGCGGGGATGGGGATGTGGAACCATTCCTCTCCCCGTTCCCCGCATACCCGCCCCGCGAACTTCCCTTCATCTAAATTAGACCATAAATATGTTAAAACTATAAAAATTGATACATAGCCTATTATAAAATAGCAAACTAAACTCTAAAGTAGATATAATTTTAAATCTTGTTTGTTCAATTTTAATATAATCAGTTTGAATTTGTCTCTAACTATTGTATTTTCTAGGGGGACAGATTCCCCGTGGGGATAAATTCCCTGGCGGGGATGGGGATGGGAGAAAAAGCTTCCCCGTGAGTGTTCGAGCAGACGGGGAATTTTACTCCCCACGGGGATAGGGATGGGGAGTCGTTCCCTGATGGGGAATTTTTCATTGCCATCTCTACTTATCGTTCATGCTACAATATCCCCACCCATGGTTTTCACTCTTTTTTGTAAGAAGACCATCCACAAAATGGTGCAAGTGATTCATCACCTTGTGTTCTAGCTTATTTTCAAATTTTGGTTTTCCATTTTATTATGAAGTTGATTATTCTTTTTAAGTGTTGTTCCCACTGGACATAGAAATCTAACACAATGTGTGATCAAGGGTGGAGCCAAGATTTAGATATAGGGGGACTAGTCAAACCAACATTAATCATGCATGATGAAATACATACACAAAATATAGATAGTATATATTGATAACATGGATGATATTGGAAATTATTTTAGAAAGAGTGTTGGAGTGAAGGCCGCCCGCTCCCATCGATCAAATTTCTTTAACACAATTGAGCAGGTTTTATCACAGATACATGAAGCGGAGGATACCTCGACCGGTATCAGAATCGAGGTCTTCGACTAGAGCTGTTGAGGGCATCGAAGCGAAAGGCTACACCATTTAAATGGGGGCTCCTTGTAGCTTTGCGAAGGCATCCCCACTGGCTCGGACAGTTCTATACAATGACAGTCTCGGCAAGGTCAAAGACCCGACTTCATAGGGCGAAGGGTGTCACGCATAGGAGAAGGTCGCACTGCCCAACGACGGGGCCCAGGCCACGTCCGCTATCATTCGGGCCCATTTGTAAGCCTCCATCGGGTAGGATCTGTAGTACGTTTAATTAGACTGTACCTAACATCACTGTAATGACCCTGTAAGGGAGAATATTCTAGGGTTGTAGCAGGTAACCAGAGGCAAACAGTACATAGGAGGGCACAATCACCTACTCGATTACCTATAAATACTCCCACACTGTACATTGATGGGACACGCTTAATAAGACGCTACAACTTTCTGCTTACCATTTTGTTGAGAACTTGTGTTCCCTCTTCTCGAGTGTCTGGGTCCACCTGACCACATGTCAGTTGACCCCAACATTTGGCGCCCACCGTGCGTGCTACGACAAACACAATCGCTCGATGGCTCCTAAGAAAGCGAATTCCAAGGCCACCACCTCTTTGGACGACATCGCGAATGCGGCCCTCGCCGAGAAAAAAGGCAAGGCAACCCTCACCTACGACGCTCCCTAAGATGCACCCAAAAACAACAACGAAGCAATCAACAGCAAGAGTCCTCGAACCAAGAACCACTCACCCCTCGAAAGGCACCATTTGCACGTGTAGTTATGAGGGCCTCCCTTGGACCCCCCTGCCAAGTTTCACCTGCCCTCGGAGGCTGTGACATCATCGGAGGAAGCGAGGTCCTAAGCATCTTAATTGAAGACCAGCTAAAGCTACGATCACTTCGCATAAAAAACAATCATCTACAAAAACAGAAAGAGTTACTCGCGGCCAAGAGGCAGCGCACCAACATGCAAGCCAAAGTAAGGCAGATGATCCTAGAAGAAGAGCAGAGAGCTGGAGCAGCAAATCGCGGAAATGCAGGGCGAAGAACCCTGCCACCAGCAGCAAGACCCTATGCTCCACCTAAACCTTCGCCAGCCCCACACACTAGCCTTCGCACTAGCTGCCTTCCAAGGGTTGAATTACCTTGATGAACGAATCATCTTGCACCACAGCTTCAGGCCTCCCCTTGGCCGCAAAATTACAGAACAGGAACTTACCCAAAGTACAACGATAGTGCGGACCCAACTCAGTACATCATGAGCTATCAGGTCCCAATCGCATCATCTAGGGGGAGGATGTTGTAAGGAAAATGGACCCCGACCCATTTGGCTCAAAAGGTTTTGGTGTTTGATGATCAACATAACCTGTGGACTAATGAGTTTGCTAGTGTTTGTATTTGTAGTTCATAGGATGCGAAGAGGTTTTTACTAAAAAACTGAGGATGCAACACCTCAAAAGAAGACATAAAAAGAGCTTAGAAGTCCAAGACTCAAGAACAAAAGAAGCCTAAGGAAACAATGAAGTAATCAATGAAGTAGGCAGTCAGCCAGCGCCTTGGTGGTGCACCGGACAGTGAACAGTACCCTGTTCGGTGTGCATCAGACTATCCGGTGAGACATCGGGCAGTCTGCACAGAGAGGCCCACAACGGGCGCTCTCAGGTTGTAGCACCGGACTGTCCGTTGTGCACCGGACAGTCTGGGTAACAGTCAGATCCAACGTTCGAGTCCTACAGACCCCAACGGTCGGCTAACGTGGCCAGGGCACCAGACAGTGAACAGTGCATGTCCAGTGTGCACAGACTGTTCGGTGCGCCCGTCGACAGAATGTTGTTGCTTCTATCCAACGACTATAATTGTGGGGGGCTATAAATACCCCCAACCGGCCATTTGAAGGTGTGGGAGCCCAAGCAACATACCAAGGCATATTATAATATTTCCAAGTGCTTAAACACCCAAGTGCTTAATAGAATCACTCGGTGATTAGCGTAGGTGCTTTGCGAAGTGCTTAGGTTAGTTAGACCGCATTAGCGCTTGCTCTAGGTGAATCATAGTTAGTTGAGTGAGTTTAGAAAAACCACACAACCCCTTGGCTCTTGCGTGAGCTGTTGTAATTGTACCGAGTGGGGCGAGAGTATTGCGAGACCGTGACAACCGAGTTTGTGTCACGACCGCCACCGTGTATCGGAGGGAACGAGCTCGCGGCGTTTCAGCCAGAAGCTCGATAGTGGAGATGGTGGGGAGCGTCCGAGAGGAGCCAGAAGCGGAGCACCACTTGCACATGGAGAAGGCTGTGGCTCTCTACATAGTTACTCAACCGAGGTGCTTGGCCCTCGCATGGGCTACCCTTTGCGTAGGGGCACTGGCGAGTATTAGTCAAACCTTGCGTGGTTCCGGATACCTCGGTAAAAATATCAGTGTCATCCACGAGAGTTTGCATCTCTACCTTTCTCTTTACCTTCCGCATTTATATTAAGTATCTAAGTTTCAATCTTGTCTTTCTAGTTAGATTATTTAGATTGAAACTTAGCCTTTGCGCTAGAGATAGCAACACTTAGAAAAAACCTAGTTTGCACATTCTAGATTATTTATTTGCATAGGTTTTGCTCTAGGATTTAATTGTGGCCTAGTTTAGAGAAAGTTTTAGAACTTCTAATTCACCCCCTCTTAGGCGTCATCGTTTCCTACAGATGCCACCATGGCCAAATCTTGAAGGATCAATGAAGGATCAACCAAAATGGATGGACCAGCACATGGGTCACCAAAATCCCCCACCCAACTTAATTGCAACCAATCAAATACTGTAGACGTAGACTTAGAAGAATCCGTTCCATTAGGCTTCACTTCCAAGAGGCCACTAGGTCGTGATTCGTTGAAGGAAAAGGCAAAGAAGCAAAGGTCTGTGGAAACATCTTTGACCGATTTCGAGTACCTGACTCAGATGGGTGAACTTTCTTTCGAATGCTTGTCTGTGTACAAATCAGTAGCTACAACTGAGGAGAGGAAGTTGGAGTCCATGAACAAAAATGAGAGGCAAAAACTCATCTTGGAGAGACACGCCAGTGGTGGTGGATGAGATCATCCTGCAGCTGAGTATATTTGATGGGGTCTTGTAGTTCCTCATAGCGTTTGTTGATGTAAGCATTGTGCTCGACCATCGAACCATGAATAGTGTCCGCCAATACTCCAATGTTGCTGAAGCTTGTGTTCAAAGCCGATGGACCTTCGTCCTCTACTATCATGTTGTGCAAGATGGTGCAAGTTTTCATTATGTCTCCAATGTGTTCTGGAGACCAACCATATGCAGATCCACAGACTATAGCCCATCACTTTTGGAGCACACCAAAAGTCCGTTCGATGTCTTTTCTAGCGGACCCTTGAATGTTGGTAAAGTGGTGGGTCCTAACATCATACGGATGACAGATTGTCTTCACAAATGCTGGCCAGTCTGGATAAATACCATATGCTAGGTAATATCCTATGTTGTACATGTGGCCATTGACAAAGAAAGTAACTGTGGACTGTCACCGGTGAGATGACTCTCAAAAAGGTTTGAACACTGAAGAACGTTGATGTCGTTACAGCTACCAGGCATGCCAAAGTATGCATGCCATATCGAGAGGTCATATGAGGCTACTGCTTTGAGGATCATGGTTGGGTGTTTACTGTGACCGGTAAACATTCCATTCCATGCAGTTGGGCAGTTATGCTACTCCTAATGCATGCAATCGACACTACCAAGCATACCAGGGAAGCCTCGTGACTCTCCAACTTGGAGGAGGCATGCGATATCTGCATGAGTAGGTGCCCTGAGGTAGTAACCCCCAAATTCGGTTTGGATGGCCATGCAAAAGTGTTTCAAGGCCTCATGAGCGGTGGATTCACCAATGCGTACATAATCGTCGATGGCATCGGCAGGAATATCATATGCAAGGATACGAACAACGACAACAACTTTCTGCAGAGCAGAGAGACCTAGCTCAACGGCATAGTTTGGACGCTGAATGAAGTAAGGATCAACTTATTGCACAACATCAACGAGGCACTCAAACACATGGCGACGCATGCAAAACCGAAAATGGAAACACCAGTGACTACAAGGCTCGAGCACATTAAGTAAACGTAAGAATGAATGTGTGTATGAATAATATGAGATACCTCCTTCAGAATTGAGCATTCGTGTACACGGGTTCGATGCAGAAGTAGTCCGCTCGGATTCTTGCATCGCCACTCATATGGTCACGGTGGATCCAAACATGACCCGGAATGGAACCACCATAATGACGCTCGTTGCGTGCACGACGCCTCCTAAGATGAAGGTACGTCGCAACCTCCAACTCTTCTTCTTCCTCTTCCATTTCTTGCGCCATCCTAAGAAGAACATTGGATTCTAAGTATAGGTTCATTGTTGTGGAGCTCGACAACTTGAGATGGAGTGAAGTGTTTAGGCATTGGTGCTTATTTATAGGACGAATAGGCTTCGAGGAGAAGGCAACGTGGTGGCGTCCTGAAGAAACCAGCGATGGCTTCTGCAAGAAGTGTCGTGGCTTACGGTGAAAGCTAGTATATCCAGAAATATATTTTTCTAGCGTGCTAAAAATTTTGTGTCGTTTAACGAACAACAATTACACAAAAAGACACTTCAAGTTGGAATGCATATTTATAATTACAAAAAAATCAGAAATTAATATTATGTTACTCACGTTTCAGTTCCGAAAATAAAAAATTGTAAATAAATTAAACATACTATGTTGCACATGATTTATTTGAATTAGCGTGTAATGAAAATAAAATAAATAGAAACTAAAGAAAAAGGAGAAAAGGAAGTCTATTAACACTGTAGCTTTAGAGGACCGAATTTAAGGAACGATGCTGCAGTCTGAAAAGATATAGATGACAAAATCTTTTAGAGTGTGTTACAAAAGACATAAAATATTTATTTAGAAGGTGAAATTTAGAGAATGTTGCTGAAGACAGCCTTAAGGTCTCTATTTATTAACTCACTCTAGGCTCCTTAAAATGAACGAACTGGGCAGACGAAGCCGAACAGGGGCAAATTTTCTTTTTCCAACCCACCACCACCATGCTCATTCCATGACATATCTCTACTACTCTATATGACTAGAGTGTAGGCGTCCACACCACAATATGGTGAAGCCCGCCCCCGCCCCGTCTCTCTCGCTGTCGGCGCCCACCAACAGATCCGCTCTCCGCCGCATCCGCTCTCCCATGGAAGGAAACTTTCCACCGTGATCTGTGCGCGCACAGTTTCTCTCGCCCCTGCCCCGTCTCTCTCGCTACCCAGCCACGCTGTCCATGGCGGCCACCCCGGATCTGCGTGCCCCAGCCTCCATGGAAGCCGTCCACGCGTAGAACCCTCTCCAGCGCGATCTACGCGCGCACCGTTTCTCTCACCCCCACCCCGTCTCTCTCGCTGCCCAGCTGCGCCGTCCATGGTAGCCACCCCGGATCTACGTGCCCCAGCCTCCATGGAATTCGTCCACGCACAGAACCTTCCAACTGCGCCCCGCGTTCGCACCGTCCATGGAAGCCACCCTGGATCTGCGCGCCCTAGCCTCCATGGAAGCCGTCCGCGCATAGAATCTTCCAACTACGCCCCGCGTCCGCGCCGTCCATGGAAGCCGCCCCTGATCTACGCGACCCACCTTCAACTACGCCTAGATCCCTCCATGGAAGCCACCTAACCTCGACCCAGCTGCGCGCAGATCCCTCCATGGAAGCCACCGCTAACCTCGACCCAGCTGCGCGCAGATCCCTCCATGGAAGCCATCGCTAACCTCGACCCAACTGCCAAGATACGTTGTCTCCCACCCAGATCTACGTGCCCCAAGTTATGGTACAGCGCAGACGTCCACTAACCTTCCATGTGCAGTGCGCAGATCATCCGGGGCGGCCCTATAAGATGTCAAGTGTGTACGCCCCAACAACCCATAGATGTGGCTCGGTGCTCTCCATCTTCCAGTATACCAAGTATGCACGGATCTCATCTCCATGTAATAGCATGTTGCTTGTGTCATCTGTAGTATTGTTAGTCTTCATCAGTACTGTTGGGGGCCTTCCTCTTCCGAAGGTCCTAAAAAATGTGACTAACCACATGTTTTCAGCATGATTATGAATAGTTACAGGAAGCTTTGGCTTTAGGATGGAGAACTTCTCTTATAACATAACGAAGGAAAATAAAGAGTGGGCGACGAAGCTAGAAGCCAAAGGACTTCGGCTAAACATGTTGACGAAGCTCAAGTATGATAACGACTGAAAAAGGATAAAGACCATACAGTCCTTAATAATTCTTGTTAATATTACAGATAGTTACCAGGGACATAAATGTACTTTTAGTCGGGCTGCGTCCCGTGCCTATAAATAGATGAACAGTAACACCGTACTGTTCACGCTGGATTGTAATCACTCTCGCTTCATTCTCGCACCCTCACCTTCTGGCAAGCCGAAGGTATTGATGTAATATAGAATATTATTGATGTTTATTCATGTTTATGAAATATAAGAATGAATAGATCATTGGTATATTGTCATCATAATCTTTATTCCTTTGTGTTCTTTTACTTTCTCATTTATATTCACATTCATATGTTAAAATGATGAAGGTTTGCCCTTCATTACCCTTCGTCTGAAGATCATTATATCCGAGAGGAAATAATGCTTCAAAGGACGAAGGCTTTTAACCATTAACAATTGTGTTGCCTTGTTCTTGATTCATAACATTTGAGAACAAGTGACCAACATTTGGCGCCCACCTCCGGTGAACTCACTTCCACAAACCTTCGGCAAAACATCCACCTTCGACATGTCGCCGAAGAAGGCAACGGTGCCAGGGGCTGCCCTACTGCCACTGGACACAAATCAGGACGCACTCTCTCTGTGAGAGGCCAGGAGCCAAAAGAGAAAGGCCACCAGCCCAACTCTTTAGGAGGAGCAGATTGACCAGGAGATCAGGGATTTAGAAGTAATCGATCAAACAAGTGCAAAGGAAAAAGGAGAAGATGTTTTGTCTGGCTAATCTTTAGAAGAAGATTGATGAAGCCGCTGAGGAATGTGTCATCTTACTCAAGATGACTAGGACTGAAGGCCTCAGCACAGGGAGCTTCGTCAGGAGAGCTCATTCAACGAAGATGAATTGGTATGATGACTTTCATCATGGTAACTTTACTTTTGATGATGCTTCTCCCCTGGCAGCAGAATTGCAGGCTACTCCGTGGCCATAATCCTACAAGCCACCATAGTTGCCCATGTATGATGGGCACTTAGATCCAAAGGCCATTCTTGATGAGTTACGAGGCCACAATATCCTCGTATGGGGGAAATGTTGCTGTCATGGCGAAGTTCTTTGTCATGGCAGTCCGAAGCATGGCCTAGGACCTGGTATTCCTCCCTTCCCAGAAACAATCACATCATGGCAGAAGCTCAAGGATATGCTAGTCACCAGTTCCTAAGGTTTTCAGACAAAGTCAGTCACTGCTCAGGCTTTGTTTCAATGCATGCAAAATCATGAGGAGTACCTCTAGGCGTATGTCCGAAGGTTTCTGCTTTTGATAGCACAAGCGCCTATAGTGCCCAATGAAATTGTCATTGAGGCCATGATCAAGGGGCTTCGGTCAGGACCTATAGCCCAATATTTTGCCAGGGAAACCCCCACAAACCCTAGAGAAGCTCCTTCAGAAGATGGATGAGTAACATCCGAGCTGATAATGATTTTCGCCAGAGATGGGAGGAAGCATATAGGTTTTCTGAAATGACCAGGGGCTTCGGAGGAAGACTTCATCCTAGGCATGTCTAGTCTATTCATAATTCCAATACCAATGATGAAAGGGTCAACAATGCTCAGAATAGCCATCATAGCTCACAGTCTTCGAGCATGCAGCAGAATTCTTTCAGACCACCAGCTCCAAGAGGCAGAGGAGGGAGAAGCTTCAGTGGAGGAAGGTTTGGCAATCAACCAAGAAATTTGTACTGCCTCTTTGTGGCTAGGACAAGGGCCATACAACAAAGACATGCTAGGTCACAATTCAGAAGCAAAAGGAAATTGCTGAAGCCGAGGCGCGACAGAGTTAGCCGAAGCAAGTCCTCCACACTGCTTCATGCTACTCTCCATACATCCCAGAAAATGTAAGCAATCAACAACCTATGACTTATGTTGCTTCAGCAAGCCATTCCCGAGCTTCCTAGCCTCAGTTACCCACCACCACCACCGTTGATTCACAATCAACAGCCAGAAGGGCACAATCATATCTCAGCAACAGCGTGACCTTCGGGAAGAGTCCAAAGCTTGCACAGTCAACAGCACTAGGCCCGAATCGAAGCACATCTACTAAAGGGACTACAGTGGCTCGGCCAAGGAATATGTTGATCTAATGTATCTTAACTCTGCTTTTATATTTTTCTTGCAAGAAAAACAATACAAGAGGGATTAACTTTCAACTTGATGTAATAATATTGTCATTACATCATTGAGTATGACTGAATTAAGTTCCGAAGCTACAAAGCCGTTCTTAAGGGAGCGTAGAGTAAGTTCCAAAGCTACAAAGTTGTTCCTAAGGGAGTGCAGAGTAAGTTCTGAAGCTCAAAAATCGTTCCTAAGGGAATCTAGAGCCATAATACCACCTAAATAAAGGTGAAGAAGCTCCAAAGTCGTTCTTAAGGGGATGCAGAGCTTGGCTCAAAAGTCGTTCCTAAGGGGATGCAGAACTGAATTACCACCTAAATAAAAGGTGAAGAGACTCCAAAGTCATTCCTAAGGGAATGCAAAGTCTGGGTGTGTTTTTGTGTGGGTGTTCATCTTCGGCATAAACATCATACTGCATCATATCATCACATCATATCGCATAGCATTACATCATACATCATATAGCATCAGCGAAGAAATTGTGGAGAAGGAAAAACGCTCCTTTGACAACATCTGTTGGATTATGAAAGAATGTGCTGAAGCACAAAGTATACCTTTGGCAGACATATTTTTACACAGCAGGAAAATCTTTGTCAGCAATATTATTATACAATAGCCCTAGCAAGGCATGTGGTATTCAATCGATAGAGGGGACAATCTTTCTTTGCGCAGCATGAAAAGAAGGGAAGGTGTTTTTTTCGCCAAAGGCTCAAAAAATGGTACGTACGTAAGTTTCAGGTATCGCAAAGAAATATATTACATTACTTTACATACAAACACTTGATGTTTGTCCCATGCACATGGTGGCAATCACATACAAACATTTACAATTTCTAGCATACAAGAATTTAATCTTCTTTTAGAATTTTCTCAGCAACTTCATATAATAGTCTGTCGACAACTTTGTCGACAACTTCGTTAGCAATCTTTATCACATCCAGAGCTTCATTCATGACTGGATCAGCCTTAGGGTTGTATGGCTCCAGTGGTGGCGAAAGGTCGGCTATAATAAAGAACAAAATGGTGAATTTTGAAGCTAGAAACAAACAACAAGACAAAAAAGCTTTAAAAGGATACCTATAATCATTGCGCGTTCAACAGCTTCTTCAGCTTGCTTTGCCTCTTCTCGGGCGTCGTGAGATTCTTTTTCACCCTTTTTATGGCTTCATCGGCCATATCATGGCTGCCCTTCATCCAAACATCAGAATAAAATTTCCCGCCAATAAAAGAAGCATTGGTTGAAGGTTCCTTTGTGTTGTCTGCTGAGAAGATGGCTTCTGCCTGGGCTGCAGCCTTAATATGTTTGCAACCAGTTTTTTTCAAAATTGCTCCAACCCCTCACGCACCAGCGAAGGCACAAAAGTCCCCACGGTCGCTGAGAATTTCTTCAAAAGCTTCGACCTCTTCACCAATCCACTAGACAACCCCTTCGGGATCACCACAGATAAATTTTTGCTCTGATGCATATGCTTCCACCTTTGCGAAGCTATCCTTCAGTTTCTTCACGCATTCCATGGATACTTCGTAGCATTTTCTTTAGAATCCTGAAGTTCTTCAATATTTTTCTGCACCCTGGCTTTTCCATTTCACTTATTTCTTGCTTAGCCTTCGCAACTTCGAAATTTTCATTTATTTCAGCAAGTTTTCTATAAGTCTTCAACCTCGGCTTTGTGAGCTTCAGCTTGTGCGCTAAGTTTGGCTTCGCTGGTTTTCAGCCTATCCACTAAGAGAGCAGTATTTTATCTTTTTCAAGAGCTTCATTCCTCAGTGTAATAACCTCTGATCGAAGATTTCCAAGAGCCAGCTGGCAGCTTTCATCTTCTGCTTTCTTTTTGGGCCTTTAAAGCCTTGCTCAGAATTAAACCCTACAAAAACAAAGGATGAGCACCTACTGATAAAGAAATAAGCTACAAAAATAATAAGCTACAAAAATAATCTGTTTTCCAATAGGTCAAAATATTCTCACCTTCAGACTGTTATAGGCAAGGCTATCTGCAAGCTGGTCCTTCGTCATTGCAGACAAGCCTAGTTCAAGCTTCGGATATCCTACATTGTCTGCCATCTCCTGACAGACATGTATCTCCTTATTGTCAGGCAGACAATAAAGGAAGTCATCTTCGTCATCGCCACTATACACCAAGGACCCTCAAGGGTGCTTCAGATCCCTGGCATAATGTTGTGCTTCGGCAATTTGCTCCTTCGATAATTTTTTCCCCAAAGCATGTCGCACTATGAATTCCAATTCTTTAATAGATGCTCCGGGACAGGAGATTCAGATTCTTCAGCACCTTCTTTTTCCAACGTTAATGGTGCTCCAACACCCTCTGAAGGTCTTGTTTGGGTACCTTCTTCAGCAGCCTCCAAAGATTTTGCTTTGGCAGGGACTAATGGTCCAACTTCAGTAGTAGTCTGCGCTATGGTAGCTTCACTAGATTTCTTTAGGGCCTCACCCTCTGCAGCAGGCGCTGAGGCAGGAGTTGACACCTTCACAGATTCTATAACATCGTCTAATACGCTGGCCATCCTTCTTCTCTTTGGAGTTACTGAAGCAATCTTTTGTACCTTCGGTAGTTTTGTTTCTTGCAATGGACTCAAAGCTTTCAACTACTCCGCTGCTATCTTCGGTTTTGGCTCTTTGGTCAATTTTGTCTTAGCTTCGGCAGGAGGAGGGTAACTTGACTCAAAAGCAGAAGAAGACCCTTCAGCAGGCCTCGGCTCTTCGGCTGTCTCAGCGCGCTTGGGGCGATGTGTCAAAACTTTAACCTTTTTTGCTTCAGCGTAGTAGAAATCGCCCAAGCAGCGGCTCTTCTTTTTTTTCCTTGCTTTCGCGAAGGATAACAGAAATCTGGGTATACGAAACCAATGACATCAAAAACCCTATTCGGCCTTTTCTTGCCTCAACCACCGAAGGCCACCATCATGGCATCATCTTCGGTCCTTGAATAAGTGAAATTCGCCTAGAGGGGGTGAATAGGCAAAACCTGAAATTTATAACTTTAAACACACACTACAAGCCGGGGGTTAGCGTTAGAATTAAATTCAAGTCTGAAAAGAGAGGAAAACAAATCAAACAAGAGTCAAGGCAAGTGAACACGGTGATTTGTTTTACCAAGGTTCGGTTCCAAAGAACCTAGTCCCTGTTGAGGAGGTCACAAAGACCGGGTCTATTTCAACCCTTTCCTTCTCTCAAACGGTCACTTTGACCGAGTGAGCCTTCTTCCTTAATCTCACGGGTCACTAAGACCCCGCATGGACCACCACACACTTGGTGTCTCTTGCTTCGCTTACAAAGCACTTGAGAATAAGAATGAGAAAAGAAAAAGGCCAAGCCAAGCAACAAGGAACACATAAACACCCTCTGTCAAGTCCCTAATAGAATTGAGTTGATTTGGAGGCTTAGAGAGGATTCAATATATTTGATGTATCTTGGAGTGGAGTCTTTTGCTCTTGTAATGAATGAGATGTTTGGAATGCTTGGATCATTATGAATGAGGTGGTTGGGGGGTATTTATAGCCCCCAACCACTTCCATAGCCGTTTGGGAGGCTGCTGGCAATGGGCGCACCGGACAGTCCGGTGCGCCACCGGACATGCACTGTTCCTTGTCCGGTGCGCCGCCACATCACCCAACCGTTAGGGTTCGGAGCTGGATCGACCGTTGGAGCTTTGTCCTCTTGCGGCACCAGACAGTCCGGTGCCACACCAGACAGTCCGGTGCCCTCTGACTTCTGCCACGACACTGTAGTCCACTGTAGCACTTTGCAGAGTCGACCGTTGGTGCAGATACCGTTGCTTCGCTGGCTCACCGGACAGTCCGATGAATTATAGTGGAGGGCGCTCTGGAATTCTCGAGAGTGGCTGTTTTGGAGTTGTACGGCCTGGTGCACCGGACACTATCCGGTGGCACACCGAACAGTCCGGTGCGCCAATTTTCAGCACACTCAAGTCCTTTTGCTCCTTTAAAATTGTGTCCCGAACTTGATTCTTTTATTTGTGTTGAACCTTATACACCTGTAATACATGAGTTCTAGACAAACTAGTTAGTCCATGTGTTTGTGTTTATCATCAACCACCAAAATTAATTATAGAAAATGGTTAACCCAATTTCCCTTTCAATCTCCCCCTTTTTGGTGATTGATGCCAACACAAACCAAAGCAAATATAATGTGCAGAAATATAACTAGTTTGCATTTTGGAATGTTCATAGGTTACATGGAGTTAAACCAATTGAAAATCTCACTAAATATGAATGGATTGCTTTTTTCTTTTATTTAACATTTTGGACCACATTTGCACCACATGTTTGTTTTTGCAAATTCTTTTTGGAAAATCTTTTCAAAGTCTTTTTGCAAATAGTCAAAGGTATATGAACAAGATTGCAAGAAGCATTTTCAAGATTTGAAATTTCTCCCCCTGTTTCAAATGTTTTTCCTTTGACTAAATATAAACTCCCCCTGAATGAAATTCTCCTCTTAGCTTTCAAGAGGGTTTTGAGATAGATATCAATTTGAAATTTTACTTTCACAATTCAAGTGAAACATAGATACCAATTGATACCAGATACTAATTTGAGAATACATGAATTGAAATAAATACCAATTGAAAAATACCAATTAAAACTTCATTTCGAAAATTTTTGAAATGGTGGTGCGGTCCTTTTGCTTTGGGCTAAATATTTTCTCCCCCTTTGGCATTAAGCGCCAAAAACGGAGAACTTGAGAGCTTGTTGCATCTTTCTCCCCCTTTGGGGCCTAATACTTTCTCCCAAATGGTAATATAAATATGAGTGAAAGGTTTTACCATTGAGAGTTTGTGGGAGTAATGGCAAAGGGTAAAAGATACCGTTATAGTTGAGTGGAAGCGGTGTCTTCGTCGAATACTCCATTTCCCTTTCAATCTAAGACTAATATAAGATATACTCATGGAAGCAGATTAGTATTAGTCTTGGCACAAGAAGAATAAGAAATATGCATTTGTACCAAATGAAAGAGATATGATCAAAGGTATGAAAATGAGCTATGTATGCAATGTTTCAATCAAAATTTCGAGAATCAAGTATATTTAGCTCATTCCTAAGTTGCTAAAGGTTTTCTCATCTAGTGGCTTGGTAAAGATATCGGCTAATTGATTTTGGGTATTAACATAAGCTATTTCGATATCCTCCTTTTGTTGGTGATCTCTCAGAAAGTGAAACCGGATGTCTATGTGCTTAGTGCGGCTGTGTTCAACGGGATTATCCGCCATGCAGATTGCACTCTCATTATCACATAGGAGAGGGACTTTGCTCAATTTGTAGCCATAGTCCCTAAGGGTTTGCCTCATCCATAGTAATTGCGCGCAACAATGGCCTGCGACAATGTACTCGGCTTCGGCGGTGGAAAGAGCTATGGAGTTTTGTTTCTTTGAAGCCCGTGACACCAGGGATCTCCCCAGAAACTGACAAGTACCTGATGTGCTCTTCCTATCAATTTTACACCCTGCCCAATTGGCATCAGAATATCCTATTAAATCAAAAGTGGATCCCTTGGGGTACCAAAGCCCAAACTTAGGAGTGTAAACTAAATACCTCATGATTCTCTTCACGGCCATAAGGTGAACTTCCTTAGGATTTGCCTAGAACCTTGCACACATGCATAAAGAAAGCATAATATCCGGCCGAGATGCACATAAGTAGAGTAAAGATCCTATCATCGACCGGTATACCTTTTGATCTACGGATTTACCTCCCGTGTCGAGGTTGAGATGCCCATTGGTTCGCATGGGTGTCTTGATGGGTTTGCCATCCTTCATTCCAAACTTCTTGAGTATGTCTTGAATGTACTTAGTTTGCCTAATGAAGGTGCCCTCTTAGAGTTGCTTGATTTGAAATCCTAGGAAATATCTCAACTCCCCCATCATAGACATCTCGAATTTTTGTATCATGATCCCACTAAACTCTTCACAATTGACTTGTTAGTAGACCCAAATATAATATCATCAACATAAATTTGACATATAAACAAGTCTTTTGCAACAGTCTTAGTAAAGAGAGTAGGATCGGGTTTACCGACTTTGAAGTCATTAGTGATAAGAAAATCTCTCAGGCATTCATACCATGCTGTTGGGGCTTGCTTGAGCCCATAAAGCGCCTTTGGGAGTTTGTAAACATGGTTAGGGTACTCACTATCTTCAAAGCCGGGAGGTTGCTCAACATAGACCTCTTCCTTGATTGGTCCATTGAGGAAGGCACTTTTCACGTCCATTTGATAAAGCTTGAAGCCATGGTAAGTAGCATAAGCAAGTAATATACGAATTGACTCAACCCTAGCTATGGGTGCATAAGTTTCATCAAAGTCCAAACCTTCGACTTGTGAATAACCTTTGGCCACAAGTCGGGCTTTGTTTCTTGTCACCACACCATGCTCATCTTGCTTGTTGCAGAATACCCACTTGGTACCTACAACATTTTGATTAGGATGAGGAACTTAATGCCGTACCTCATTCCTCGTGAAGTTGTTGAGCTCCTCTTGCATTGCCACCACCCAATCCGGATCTCTTAGTGCATCCTCTACCCTATATGGCTCAATAGAGGAAACAAAAGAGTAATGTTCACAGAAATGAGCAACTCGAGATTTAGTAGTTACCCCCTTATGAATGTCACCATGGATGGAGTTGACGAGGTGATCTCGTTGAATTGCTTGGTGGACTCTTGGGTGTGGCGGTCTTTGACCCTGAATTTCTTGATCATCTTCCTTGTTTTCATTATCTTCATCTCCCCTTTGATCATTGTCCTCCTCTTGAGGTGGCTCATCTTCTTGTTTTTCATCCTCATCATCTTGAACCTATTCCTCATCTTGGGTAGGTGGAGATGCTTGATTGGAAGATGACGGTTGATCTTGTGCTTGTGTGGGCTCTTCGGATTCGTTAGGACACACATCCCCAATGGACATGTTTCTTAGCACGACGCATGGAGCCTCTTCATCATCTAATTCATCAAGATCAACTTGCTCCACTTGGGAGCCATTAGTTTCATCAAACACAATGTCACAAGAAACTTCAATTAATCCAGTGGATTTGTTGAAGACTCTATATGCCCTTGTGTTTGAGTCATAACCTAGTAAAAAGCCTTATACAGCTTTAGGAGCAAATTTAGATTTTCTACCTCTTTTAATAAGAATAAAGCATTTACTCCCAAAGACTCTAAAATATGAAACATTAGGCTTTTTACCAGTGAGGAGTTCATATGATGTCTTCTTGAGGATTCGGTGAAGATATAACCGGTTGATGGAGTAGCAGGCGGTGTTAATCGCCTTGGCCCAAAACCGATCTGGTGTCTTGTACTGATCAAGCATGGTTCTTATCATATCCAGTAGAGTTCTATTTTCCCTCTCCACTACACCATTTTGTTGAGGTGTGTAGGGAGAAGAGAACTCATGCGTGATGCCCTCTTCCTCAAGAAATCCTTCAGTTTGAGAGTTCTTGAACTCCATCCCATTATCGCTTCTTATCTTTTTGATTCTCACTCCAAACTCATTTTGAGCCCATCTTAAACATCTCTTTAAGGTCTCTTGGGTTTGTGATTTTTCTTGCAAAAAGAACACCCAAGTGAAGCGAGAATAATCATCCACAATAACTAGATAGTACTTACTCCCGCTAATGCTTATGTAAGCGATCGGGCCGAATAGGTCCATGTGGAGTAGCTCAAGCGGCCTGTCCGTTGTCATTATGTTTTTGTGTGGATGGTGGACTCTAACTTGCTTCCCTGCTTGGCATGCGCTACAGACCCTGTCTTTCTCAAAATGAACATTGGTTAGTACTAAAATGTGCTCTCCCTTTAGAAGCTTGTGAAGATTCTTCATCCCAACATGGGCAAGTCGACGATGCCAGAGCCAACCCATATTAGTCTTAGCAATTAAAAAAGTGTCTAGCTCAGCTTGATTACCATTAAAATCAACTAAATATAGCTGACCTTCTAACACTCCTTTAAATGCTATTGAATCATCACTTCTTCTAAAGACAGTAACACCTACATCTGTAAAAAGACTGTTGTAGCCCATTTTGCATAATTGAGAAACAGAAAGCAAATTGTAGTCTAAGGAATCTACAAGAAGAACATTGGAAATAGAATGGTCAGGTGATATAGCAATTTTACCCAAACCTTTGACCAAACCTTGATTTCCATCCCTAAATGTGATAGCTCATTGGGGATCTTCATTTTTCTCATAGGAGGAGAACATTCTCTTCTCCTCTGTCATGTGGTTTGTGCACCCACTATCGATTATCCAACTTGAACCACTAGATGCATAAACCTACAAAACAATTTTAGGCCTTGTTCTTGGGTACCCAAACAGTCTTGGGTCCTTTGACGTTAGAAACAAGCACTTTGGGTACTCAAACACAAGTCTTTGGACTCTTGTGTTTGCCCCCAACATATTTGGCAACTATTTTTCCTGATTTGTTAGTTAAAACATATGATGCATCAAAAGTCTTAAAAGAGACATTATGTTCATTTGATGCAACATGAACTTTCTTTCTAGGCATTTTAACATGTGTGGTATGCCTAGAGCTAGAAGCCTCATTTTTGTACATAAATGCATGGTGAGAAACATTGTGACGTTTCCTAGCGTGAATTCTCCTAATTTTGTGCTCATGATAGTTAGCAGGATATAAAATGTAGCCTTCCCTATCCTGAACCATGGGAGATTTGCCCTTAACAAAATTAGATGGTTTCTTAGGGGCATTAAGCTTGACATTGCTCCCCTGTTGGAAACCAATGCCATCCATAATGCCAGAGCATCTCCCATTATAAAGCATGCTATGAGCAAATTTAAATTTTCCATTTTCGAGCTCATGCTCGGCAAGCAGTTAATTTAGCTATGTGATCGTTTTGTTGTTTAATCATGACAAGGTGATCATCCATAGCTTCTACATTAACATCTCTACATCTAGTACAAATAGAAACATGCTCAACAATAGATGTAGATGGTTTGCAAGCATTTAATTCTTCTATCTTAGCATTTAATCTAACATTCTCATCTCTAAGACAGGAAATAGAATCATTGCAAACATTCAATTCTTTAACCTTAGAAACTAAACTAGCATTTTCATTTCTAAGACTAGAAATTGAATCATGACAAATGCTAAGCTCCTTAGTTAAGTTTTCACATTTTTCTATTTCCTGAGCATAAGCATTTTTCAGTTTAACAAAATTTTTGTTTTTTTAATGAGGAAGTCCTCTTGGCTATCCAAGAGTTCATCCTTCTCATTAATGGCTTCAATTAATTCATTTAATTTTTCTTTTGGTCCATGCTAAGGTTGGCGAAGAGAGACATTAAATTATCTTCATCATCACTAGAGCTACCCTCATCACTAGATGTTGTATATTTGGGGTGGCTCTAGAGTGTACCTTCTTCTTCTTGCCATCCTTAGCCATGAGACACTTGTGGCCGACATTGGGGAAGAGGAGGCTTTTGTTGACGGCGATGTTGGCGGCGTCCTCGTCGGAGGAGTCGGTGGAGCTCTCTTCGGAGTTCCATTCCCGACATACGTGGGCATCGCCGCCCTTCTTCTTGTAGTATCTCTTCTTCTCCTTCTTCTTCCCCTTCTTGTCCTCGTCCCTGTCACTTTCACTAGAAATTGGACATTTAGCAATAAAATGACCGGACTTACCACATCGGTAGCACACCTTCTTGGAGCGAGACTTGTAGTCCTTCCCCCTCCTTTGCTTGAGGATTTAGCGGAAGCTCTTGATGATGAGCGTCATTTCCTCGTTGTCGAGCTTGGAGGCGTCAATTGGAAGCCTACTTGGTGTAGACTCCATCTTCTTCTCTTCCGTCGCTTTGAATGTGATGGGTTGCACCTCGAGTGTTGAGGTGGCGCCTTGCTCCAAGTTGACAATGTGTTTGGAGTCTTTGATCATTAGCTCAAAGCTCACAAACTTGCCAATCACTTCCTTGGGAGACATTAGTTTATATCTAGGATCCCCACGAATTAATTGCACTTGAGTAGGATTGCGAAAAACAAGGGATCTTAGAATAACCTTGACCATTTCATGGTCATCCCACTTGGTGCTCCCGAGGTTGCGCACTTGGTTGACCATCATCTTGAGCCGGTTGTACATGGCTTGCGGCTCTTCCCCTTTGTTGAGGACGAATCGACCGAGTTCTCCCTCGATCGTTTCGCGCTTGGTGATCTTGGTCACTTCGTCCCCTTTGTGCGCGGTTTTGAGGACGTCCCAAATTTCTTTGGCACTCTTTAACCCTTGCACCTTGTTATACTCCTCTTGACATAAGGAGGCGAGGAGTATAGAAGTGGCTTGGGAGTTAAAGTGCATAATCTGGGCAGCCTCGTCCGAGTCATAGTCTTTGTCCCCTACTTGAGGTACCTGCGCTCCAAACTCAACAATATCCCAAATACTTTTGTGGAGTGAGGTTAGATGGTGCCTCATTTTATCACTCCACATACAATAATCCTCACCATCAAAATATGGTGGTTTGCCTAGGGGTACGGAAAGTAATGGAGCGCGCTTTGAAATACGGGGATAGCAAAGAGGCATCTTACTATACTTCTTGCGCTCATGGCGCTTAGAAGCGACGGATGACTTGGAGCTTGATGTGGAGGGTGACGAAGAGTCAGTCTCATAGTAGACCACCTTCTTCATCTTCTTCTTCTTGTCACCTCTCCGATGCGACTTGATGGAGGAAGAGGATTCCTCCTTGTGTTTGTTGCAGGACTCCCTTAAGAGAGTCCTCCCCGAGCTTGCGCCCTTTTCGCCGGTCATGATCTCCCTCTTGGCATGATCTCCAGACATCACTTCGTGTTGGTTAGGCTCTTAATGAAGCATTGGCTTTGATACCAATTGAAAGTCGCCTAGAGGGGGGGTGAATAGGTGAAACCTGAAATTTATAACTTTAAACACACACTACAAGCCTGGGTTAGCGTTAGAATTATATTCAAGTCCGAAGAGAGAGGAAAACAAATCAAACAACAGTCAAGGCAAGTGAACATGGTGATTTGTTTTACCGAGGTTCGGTTCCAAAGAACCTAGTCCCCATTGAGAAGGTCACAAAGATCGGGTCTATTTCAACCCTTTCCCTCTCTCAAACAGTCGCTTAGACCGAGTGAGCCTTCTTACTTAATCTCACAGGTCACTAATACCCCACAAGGACCACCACACACTTGGTGTCTCTTGCTTCGCTTAAAAAGCACTTGAGAATAAGAATGGGAAAAGAAAAAGGCCAAGCCAAGCAACAAGAGCAACAAGGAACACAAAAACACCCTCTCTCAAGTCCCTAATGGAATTGAGTTGATTTGGAGGCTTAGAGAGGATTCAATCTATTTGATGTGTCTTGAAGTGGAGGCTTTTGCTCTTGTATTGAATGAGATGTTTGGAATGCTTGGATCGTTGTGAATGAGGTGGTTGGGGGTATTTATAGCCCCCAAGCACTTCCATAGCCGTTGGGGAGGCTGCTGGCGATGGGCGCACTGGACAGTCCGGTGCGCCACCGGACAAGCACTGTTCCTTGTCCGGTGCACCGCCACGTCACCCAACTGTTAGGGTTTAGAGCTAGGTTGACTGTTGGAGCTTTGTCCTCTTGTAACACTGGACAGTCTGGTGCCACATCGGATAGTCCAGTGCCCTCTGACTTCGCTGCTCCGACTTCTGCCGCGGCATTGTAGTCCACTGTAGCACTTTGCAGAGTCGACCATTGGCGCAGATAGCCGTTGCTCCACTGGCTCACCGGACAGTCCGGTGGCACACCAGACAGTCTGGTGAATTACAGCAGAGGGCGCCCTGGAGTTCCCGAGAGTGGCTGATTCGGAGGTGTACGGCCTGGTGCATCGGACACTATCCGGTGGCACACTGGACAGTCCGATGCGCCAAATTTCAGCACACTCAAGTCCTTTTGCTCCTTTAAAATTGTGTCCCTAACTTGATTCTTTTATTGGCTTGTGTTGAACCTTAAGCACCTGTAATACATGAGTTCTAGACAAACTAGTTAGTCCATGTGTTTGTGTTGATCATCAACCACCAAAATTAATTATAGAAAATGGTTAACCCAATTTCCCTTTCAATAAGCACCAAGCAATTCATCGTTGGTTGCTTCAATGGCATCTAGCCAGTCATCGTTTGGCTCATCAAATTGGCTCTTGTATTTGAATGTGTACTTCAAATAAATCAAGCCACCTTGGCTAGACCTAGCAGCAGCCTCCTTTGTCATCTCCCACCCACTTCCGAGTGGCCACACTTTGTAGGCAATGGCTCCTGGACTAAGTCCCAGGTGCCTATGTAAGTGCATACTTTGTTATAAGCAGCTTGGCACGCTTGTATGTCATTCCCAAGGGCAAGGAATGGTCTCCTAATGCCGAAGTGAGACTATATAGGACGTTGGATAACCCCCTTGATGTCTTCTCTTTCAACGAGATCATTCTTCACATAGAACCATTCTTGCATCCAGGCTCTCAACCATCTCTTGTGAAATGTTGGAACTGGGTTGCTCACCTCAGAATGGGTTACGAAGCCGTAGCAACCAAAGTTGTTGTGATATTGCTTTTTTCCGGTGGCCTTCGTCTCATAAGACAATTCATGCATGTTGCAGAAGCATTTTGCATTTGGTTTTAGCCATTGGCTCCTCAAGGCCCAAATATAAATCCCTATCTTGATGATGGCTTCAGGGATAAGCTGATGAAGGTAAACTTCGAAAGTTTTCAGGACTTCGACCAGCATCTTATGCAGAGGAAACCAAAGCCCTACTTTCATGAAGCTTCTATATACAACCACCTCGTCAGCTTCGGGCAGAGGGACATTACTCTCCCCTCTAGCCCTCACAATGGAAATATCACGGAAGTACCTTCCCCTCATTGCATCAATTTGACCCTGCTTGATCGTTGACTTCCCGAAGACAACATGGCTTGGCCTCCAAGGCTGATCTTCGACATCCTCATTTTCACTTTCTGCATCGAAGTCTTCACTATCACTAGAACCCTCAGATATCCCAGCTAATGTCTCATGCGCAATCTTCTCTGCATTTGTTCTTTCCATGGCTTCGTAAAACTCGGACAGCACCGGGTCGACAGTCTTCTTCTCACCAGCTAGCCATCAAATCAAAGCTTGTTGAAATACCGAAGCTTAAAATTCGATCAAAACTCAACAAAGCAAGAAAGTTTAAAATGGCGAGCACAGTGTAAGCAACTGAGATGGCACAAAAAATGCTTTCAATATGAGCTCCTATTTATATGCCTAGCGCCCCACGATTTGGTGGGTCCTGCATGTCAGTGTCGTTCGCTATTCTAGCGAAGGGAAGGTGTCTTATCGGACCTTTGGCTAAAGGCCTTCGTTCACATTGCAGTCTAAATTTGTTACAAGGAAACAAATTAATACTGCGAGGGGCTACTGTTGGGGGCCTTCCTCTTCCGAAGGTCCTAAAAAATGTGACTAATCACATGTTTTCAGCATGATTATGAATAGTTATAGGAAGCTTCGGCTTTGGGATGGAGAACTTCTCTTATAACAGAACGAAGGAAAATAAAGAGTGGGCGACAAATCTAGAAGCCAAACGACTTCGACTGAACATGTTGACAAAGCTCAAGTATGATAACGACTGAAAAAAGGATAAAGACCATACAGTCCTTAATAGTTCTTGTTAATATTATAGATAGTTACCAGGGACATAAATGTACTTTTACCCGGGCTGCGTCCCATGCCTATAAATAGATGAACAGTAACACCGTACTGTTCACGCTGGATTGTAATCACTCTCGCTTCATTCTCGCACCCTCACCTTCTGGCAAGCCGAAGGTATTGATGTAATATGAATATTATTGACGTTTATTCATGTTTATGAAATATAAGAATGAATAGATCATTGGTATATTGTCATCATAATCTTTATTCCTTTGTGTTCTTTTACTTTCTCATTTATATTCACATTCATATGTTAAAATGATGAAGGTTTGCCCTTCGTGACCCTTCGTCTGAAGATCATTATATCCGAGAGGAAATAATGCTTCGAAGGACGAAGGCTTTTAACCATTAACAATTGTGTTTCCTTGTTCTTGATTCGTAGCATTTGAGAACAAGTGGCCAACAAGTACTAAAAGAAACAGACTCGTTAGTCTCACATCAATGTTTCTGTACAATTTTATATGTTGTAAAATCAATATTATAATTTTATAGAAATGCTCTTTTTTCTTTGCTTTTCACCACACACAACTAAAATCTTCAAACATGACAAACATATAATGTTAGAGAAATTGTTTAGCATTTCTCCTGTATGGTGTATGCTCTAGGCAATATGATAAGCTATTGAGTGGAATATCTCATTCTATATTGGTATTTATTTATTTGCTTATTCACACTAGCTTCTATTTCTACAGATTCACAATTAAACATATATTGGTCTGTAGTAAGAGTGCATGATCCTAGGCTACGCAAGGGTTGTTCATAAATCTTCTCTGCCTTTTCTTTTTAGAGAACTAAAAGATATTTGTAGGTAATCCATCAGTCATTGGCGATATTTTTCATGTGCATGGTTTATCTGTTTTTCGATCCTGACGAATTTAACTCCCAACATGCTGAAGAAATTTCGGTTAGGCAAAGTAGGAATGACTAAGGACTGGCTTGAGCATGTAACTTTTGCAGTGTATTTGCTTCCATTTTTCCTTATGCAATTAGACCTGGTCCTGGTAAGCAAGCACGAAATGACCCCAACTTAGCGACACAATAGTAGTTGTTACACCCTAGGTAGGGCGTGCCAAGTTTGGTGTTTCAGCACGATTCTTGTCATACACGGGCATCAGCATTGATGATTGAGCCGTCTCGCTGAGGAGGGGGCTCAAGTTCCCCAGAGGACTAGTGCTTGATGGGTTGACGTTGCTGGGCCCTAAGGTTCTCTCGGTGCTGATCAGGGGAGCTGCACTGCCGTGATCAGCCTCAGTAAGTGGCTTGTGGGAGTTGGGATCAATGCCTTTCTGCCTCAACTTCTTCTTCTTGCACGAGTTCCATGGATTCTTGATCTCATTATTAGTCCTCCCTGACAGCTGCCCTGCAATTTGTCTTCATGAATTTAGTTAATTGAACTGACCGAGAGGTATTTGAGAGACAAGAGGGGTTTCGGCTGGCAATTGGAAATGAGAAAAATGCAGAGGGAGGAGAAGGGGATGATAGATTGCTTCTTTGGAACTATGCTATATAAAAGATCTTTTTTTCTAACTTGACTTCTAGCATTGGTTGAGGCATGAGCATGGACGACTGAGCATGTAATAGTCTTCAAAATTCTGCTTCATTTCTCATATAGTCTTTATTCCACTCTCCCCGTGTGCTATGCCATGATCTAGAATCATCTCTGAACTCTTCTTGAATACTGAATGTTCTGATACTGATATTAGAACATGAATTTGTTTAACCAAATATTATATCATGACCTACTGTTTCCACAACGTGATCCGGTACAGAATTGATTCTGAAGGTCTTGGAAATCAGCGGCGAGTGCAGCCTCATCCACAAATCTCCTACCACGTGTAATAATCACGGTACACAAGTTTGACTCGAATTTATATTCTATGTTTTCATTTGTTTCATGATTGTTAGTTTGTTGATCTTATTTAACTCTTTGTACTGTTGTAGAAGAACAACTTATTATTATCTCTTTGTTAACAAGTCATCAAAGTGACAAACTGGTTGGTAAAATGACTGCATTCTACCAACGAATAGTCAGTTAGTGTAGACAAACTGGTTGTTTTAAAAAAAGGCTCATTAGCGATGACTTCTTGATCCACATCCACATAGTAGGGCTGGACTTCCGACAGCTCATCTAGGGACTTCGTCGTCTGGTCTTTTTTGCTCACTCTAGAGTTTGATACATAAATAGCCCATCAATAATCAAGCAAAATAAAAAAAACGTTCTTTTTAGGTATGTGGTTGTGGATCTATTTCTCTCTCTCTACATTTTCATCAGATAGTCTTTTCTGGAATCAGTATTTTGTTCCTCTCGATTATTTCTCATCTTTTTCCCCTTAGACACTTCTCGAATTTTTAGTTTCTGACACCTTATACAATAATTCTAGGGAGTTTTTTTCATAAAGAGAGTTCCCCTCTTCTCGGTGCGCTGAATCAATATGTCGCTGTTACGGTAAGGGGGCAGCTAGCAGAGGTGCACACAAACTGTCGCAACTCGCAGGGCTGTTTGGTTGCACGGTATTTTACGGTTTTGAAGCAATATTATAGTACTATACAATACTATGTTTTTTGAATGCTAAAAGATGTTTGGTTGGTGCCATTAAAACGCTAAACCCTAAACCATGGTTTAAACTGTAGTATTTTTGGATTTTTGGATACGAAGGTCTAGACCTCAATTTTCATTGGACAATCTAAAATGAACAATCTTAGACTCGTTGTTTTCTGATTGTGATGTGCTCTTTAATCCTTTTCATATATTTTGTGTATCTATACAATGTAACTAAACTCTTTATATATAACAACTAGAAGATCAATGGCACCGTCTACACTTAACCAATATAGGTTGGTTGCAGTCCTACAACACGTCCCTACAGAGTCTCCGTAAGTACACATTTCAGTTGTCGCATCTATATATGCATGGACAAAAGAATCTAAACTCACTTTTAATGTAGTTTCGTGTTATTTGATGACGTTGAGAACATTGTCTTACCAAAATTAAAGAGTATCGTAGCGAGAATAGGTGTTAAGTTCCCTAGACGTCATAATAGCCAACATTTCATTCTACAAGACATCATTGTAAGTCACTTCATCAAACATTCAAACCAAAATAAATGACGTCAACGTATTTCTCTTACTCATACGACAAGCATTCTAAAATGACTAGGGGTCCAAAATAGAAGCAATTTCATACCACGATAATGTCCAACGATTTGACACCTTACTCTAACAAGGATCTACATATACATTATATGGAGTGGCGTTCTATGTAAACTGGGGGGGCGTATCAATTTCGGAATTTTGGTCATAGGCTAGAATTGACCTTGGCAACTCAAACTGTTGTGGAGCCATTCCACTTGCCAATTCAGTTCCCGCCGTATCCAAAACATCTTATGTCATTTCATGAGGTCCTCCAACAACCTCGTAAGAGGTTTATAGGTATGTGTCCGTCTTTCTATATGGATTATACTTATACCGCACTAAACCATAAAAGTTATTCTCAGAATTTAACCCCTCACATATGAATGGCTTAGATGTAATAGGAATAGTTATTCATTTAGCGCCATTACAACACATCAGTGGAAGGCTGTACAGAGAGGCCATACTAATGGATTACAGGTCATTAATTTATAGCTACATTCTTTTTTAAAACTACAGATGTGTTAGGTTTTATTCAAGCAATAAAAACTTTATTTTTAGGTGGGATATAATCATCATAGGTATATGTCCTAAACTGTTGCAAAGAAATGCTCTACGTTGGGTGTTAGCTAGAGAAAACAAGTCCATAATTATCGGAACTATGTTGCGTCGTAACAAGCTACATGGTAACTTCTCTTATACTTAAAAATCTTTCGGCATTAACTCAATGACCTTCTTTAGTAACTCTAAGTCTACTACTATAATAATAGGATGCTTGCAAACCTTGGACCATAGCACTGTTGAATTCGATCCAGATCATCACACCACACACCGGTTACAGAGTGAGTGTTTCTTGCAATAATTTAGAAATCATATAGTTAGGTAATCATGTTATTACATATCATTTACTAAATTGCAGCAATTCGGCGCTCCATGATCCAAAATCCGAGGAGTGGTTTAACCAACAAATATCTAGAGAGGAGACGAGCTTATCTCGCAACAGTGATACCGGATGTGTAGTGTGATAGCTTGTTACATTATAGGATTTGAAGTTATGTATCAAATAAAGATGGTCACAATTATTTGTATTTCACCGTTTATATATTAAAACCGTATCTTTGCTCTTCATACATACGTATAATGTTATCAAGCTATCGTCCATGCATTTGAAATGCCACTGAAAAAGTGAGACGAATATAGATAGAAGAATAAAAACATTTCATACAATATGAAAAATATAGTGGTTTAGAATATGAATTCAACAAAGATACTAACATACATCATTCTTAATCTACACTTGAATATGGAGCTTGACCGTGCTTAGTAACGTCCAACAAAGCAATGAGCAAAATGGTACCAATCATATATAACTCAAAAGGTGCATGTTGTTTTGGCTATGTACATTAATGGTCCTATTTTATAAAGTGATTGCAGTTTGAATACATTACTGTCTTTGTCTGTATGTGGACATGTTTGTTTGAATAGTCTATGAACCTTGACGTGCTTGAAAATTGTGTAAATAGGGTACAATTATGTGACAACAATATATAGGTTTATGTTTGTACAACACAAATTCCTGTGTAAAATGTGCATAGACTGATACAATTGGACAATAGATAAACGACTGTGTGTGAAAAGTAATACTGAACTAAGTAGTGGGTGTAGAAAAGGACTATGTGTGAAAACTTAAATAAGCCAGTCCATTGCCTCTATCAAGTTTTCTTTATGAAGAACAAAGAACAAACACAAACAAATTAGATGGGACATAATGATGTTCGCACACCATGTGCAGACATCTCAAACACCATTAATAGAGGTACACGCTTATTACATGCGTGTAGATTAATGAGTGCTACGTAGTATGTAGTAGAACACTAATATACAAAATTACATTGTAGGTGATCAAAATGGATCAAACTCGTTACGACCAATTGTTGATGCTAAGGAACGTAAGAGGCAAAGAGATAAGGAAAGATACGCCACGATGTCCGTTGAATAGAAAAACGAGAAAAATAAAAAGCGTCGAGAAGCACGTCTACAAGATAAAGGACTACTGATAAAGCCTGAGTCATTCAAAGGTGACAAAAAGTTAAATTCCTAATTGTTATGCCTCCATGCCCGTACTAAACAAAGCTGACATATAACATTTTTGTATATGAGTACTATATAAGAAGACATTAACGTGAGCCAGACATGTGACGTGATTAGTTATCAAATAAGTGGAAATATGCTTCTTGGTTCAGGTAGATGATGATTTTATTTTACCATATAATTTCAATAGATCCTCTTGCGAATGGATGAGCATCTATTAATCCTATTTTTGGTTTTCACCATGTTTCATAGTTAGCTTTCCAGATGGCTGTAGCACCATTGATTCCACAAACTTTGCAACACAAGACGTTGTAGGTAAAACGATCACAATTTATGCAGCGTTTTTTGGACTGTTACTACCTTTATCTAACTAAATTTCTAACCATGATTTTTTTACCACTACTGATTTGTCTAATGCCTAGGATGCTATTGTGGCAGGTCCTAAAAATAACACGAAACCGAATGATTGTTTGGTTCAATGAAAGACGCAAAAGCAAAGGGAAATACGTGCAAAATTGTCGGTTCAACAAAGGAACGAGATGAATAAGAACCGTCGTGAAGCGCGTCAACCAAACAATGGCCAAAATATGATGCCCAACGTGCAAGAGGTGATGAAATACGCTAACTTTAAAGTAATGTTTATGTGCATAAACCTACTACTAAAAGTAATGTGTTCATATTTTGTAGGTGCAGACGAAAAAGTAAACGTTGATCCAGATGATGATTCCGACTGGTTGCATATCAATTATACATTCCAGTCAAACGACATTGTCGACAGAAGTTTGACACCAGGTACATGACTTTTCATTAGACTAAACATGCAAAAAAAATTAGGTTTCATATGTTTTAACGTAGTATGCCTTATTCCAGACAGTGTGCACAAAAATGTTGGTCACGCACCTAAGCATACTACGCAAAGGACCGCCTACTTTAGTGAGCGGTACAAAAACTTAACTCCCGTCGAGAGGGAGTTTAGGCGTGAACGCCTTAGGTTGTATAATAGAACACCAAAGCGAAAAGAGGCAAAGGTAGACCACATCAAGAGACGTAGAATTATGCAAGTCGACACTTTGAATCATTCCTCCATCGCCATGGAGGACCCGACGTATACCCTTGAGTTTGTACACCCTACAGCAGATGCAAAGGAACCTGATGGATCCATAATTACCGTTTGCGACTGGGTTATCCCTGAATTCATCAACGCACCTTTCTTGCCATCTCCAACACAGACTGAGGATGTCGCTTCGCCCGATATGTCTACCGATCCACTAAAGCGTAAACATCATGTTCCTCATGGGGAAAGACAAGCTATATTAGCTCGTCGTAACCAGCAATTTGAAGCAGCAATATCAAGGACCATGGGTACTTTGATTGAGGATACTAGCGGTGACGCTGTTGAAGGGGACGATTGGACACAGCACCATACGACTATGAAGATTACCAACAATGGTAATTACTATCCAATTTTAAATGGATCTTGCAGGACATCGATAGTATGTAGTCTGACTAAACATGTGCTTACATCATATTGAAACGATTCAGGTGATGACGATGAGGGTGTCATATTCGAAGACGATGATGATGAGAATGAGGGATACCTATTCGCTGCGCAATGTACTATTTTCAATATTTATTAAACTAGCAAGTCTTATATAAATACTCATGTCTTACTCATTGTTTTTAAAAAATATCAAATGAGGATACCGATGAGGATATCGAGATCGATGGTACTCGAGATGAATCTACTGCCACTTATTTTTCTGACCCGTACGACAAGGTGTATAGCAACATCTCTGAGGAAACACATATGCTCAAGCCTGTTCCCAGCTGCGGTTATTGCACCACGAAGAAGTTTGAGTATGAGCCACCTGGGTTTTGCTGTCGTGGCGAGAAGGTTGAGCTAGCTCCAGTGGAGACCCCTCCCCAACTCAAGAGGTTGTGGGATAGTGCAGACTCTGATGCTAGGCACTTTTGTGATAACATTAGGTTTTTCAATGGCCATTTCTCTTTCACTTCCCTATACTATTGCCTCGATAGTATGACAACTAACGTAAGGGGTTCTTGGTATATACACGTTTCGAGCATAGGGCATGATGTACCACAATATCAAGTCATTTGGTAGGGAAGGTGGGGCAGAGATAAACACCTTGAGCTTTACTTTTATGATGATGATTCCAGTCTCGAGCATCGGTACCGTAAGAGCCGTGAAGAGCATCAACAGAAAGACAAGGAGCTTATCAAACAGATAGTCGACGTACTACGTGGAAACCCATACTCCGAGCACCTTAGGACCATGGGCCACGTTAAGAACCTTGATGACTATCGTATCGCATTGAACCTAGACCAGACGTTGAACCAGAAGACATATAACACACCTCTCACTTCGAAGGTGGCCGCTGTCTGGATCGAAGGGAGCGAAGGGTGAGGCCAGTTCAACAAGAGTGTTATGCTCCATGGGAAGGACAGTTCAAGCCACTGCATCTGCTCATACCATGGATGCTACGATGCACTATCATATCCAATTTTCTTCCCTAGAGGCAAACTTGGATGGCATGCAAATATCCCAAAGGTTGGAGTATCCATGGATGAAGTGGATGCATACCGTGCGACACATAGGGCAAGTAATGCAAATGATGAAGATGCAGGTTAGTTGTTAGTTTGATATTTGAGATATTTGCACATTATTAACTATGCTTTAGGCATCACTCACTTTTCAATCCTTGCGTATGCAGAATCTCCAAGCCATTTATGTGTGTCTGTACGTGACTACTACTGCTACAAATTCCAGATTCGTCCCGGGGTATTCAATCCAATACTTCATGGAAAGCGGCTTTTCCAGCAGTTCGCGGTCGACACGTACATAAAGATTGAGAGCTCTTGTTTAGATTTCATACGTAAGAATAAAGATCGGATAAGGGCAGACCTATACCAGGGCTTGGTGGATAGCATGCTAGATGGAGATATTAGAGCAGAGAAGGTTGGCAAGCGAACTATGTTGTTGACATCGTTTATTGGCGGTCCTCATGACATGAGACGTCGGTATATGGATGCTATGGCTCTGGTGCGGAAGTTTGGTAAACTAGACATCTTTCTTACCATGACATGTAACCCTAACTGGGATGAGATAAGGAGGGAGCTTCTCCCTGGCAGACAGCACAAGATCGTCCGGATCTTGTAGTGCATGTCTTTAATGCAAAGCTACAGGAGTTAAAGCATAGGCTGACTAAACATGATATTCTTCGTAAGGTCCGAGCCAACGTCTATGTCGTGGAGTTTCAGAAGCGGGGTTTGCCGCATGCCCATTTTATACTCATAATGTAGAGGAAGTACAAGATCACATGCCCTGAGCAGTATGACCTTTTGATCTCAGCCGACATCCCAAGCAACAAGTACCCTAAACTATGAAAGATGGTTATCAAGCATATGATGCATGGCCCGTGTGGGTCACTAAACCCTAACTGCCCATGCACTAAGGGTCGTAAATCGTGCAAGAATCATTACCCTCGGCCTTTCAGTGACACAACCTTGCAAGGGAAGGATTCGTACCCTGTTTAAAGACGTCGTGACGATGGTCGTAATGAAAAATTTCGAGGGTGCGAATTGGACAATAGATGGGTTGTCCCTTACTGAAAGGGAAATGTGCCCTTGGGCCATTTCTAAAGTGTTTTGGTGATTAAGTGCCCAACACATATTCTCTAAGTGTTAAATTGTGCCAAAGATTGAAGAAGTGCAAATCATGTAACAAGGTACGTTTCTAGACTTAGTACATTGATTTGGGTACTAATGTATTGTGTCTAATTGCTAGAAACAGGACAAAATAGATTGGAAAAGAGTCATCGGACAGTGTCCGGTGCGCTAGGCCAGTCTCGGTGAACAGGCCACTCTCGGGACTCGACGGCGGCGTATGGCTATAATTCACCGGACTATCCGGTGGTGCACCGGACTGTCCGGTGAGTCGTCCGTGGCGAAGTCGTCGCTCGCGGGAAAAGTTCAACGGCGTATGGCTAAAATTCACCGGACTGTCCGGTGAGCCAACGGTCGACTGCGCAACGGTCGACCGCGCAATCCACAGGCGATGCGTGGCCTGCGCCAACGATCGATAGGGGCACCAGACAGTGTCCGGTGTGCCAACTGCCATGAATCTGCAACGGTCGGATGCGCCATAAAAGGAAGGAGATCGCGCACCGAACAGATACAGTGACTGTCCGGTGCGCCACCCGACAGAAGGCAAGATTAGCCTTCCAAGATTGCCTCCAACGGCTCCTAGCTGCCTTAGGGCTATAAAAGGGACCCCTAGGCGCATGGAGGAGTCACACAAGCACACTCTAAGCATTCCAAGACTTCTAGTCCTCACTTTCACGCAATCATTCATCATTCTTGAGATTGGAGCACTTTTCAAGTTGTAAACTCCCCGCACGTGTTTTGTGTGCTCATCTTCTCACTTGTGTGCGTGTTTGCGGTGTGGATTTAATTCTAGTTTGTGTTGCTCTTCCCAACCTTACTCCATGCTTTCTTTGTGAACAATCTTGTAAGGGCGAGAGGCTCCAACTTGTGGAGATTCCTCGCAAACGGGAAGAAAACTATGAGGAAGAACACCGTGGTATTCAAGTTGATCATTGGATCACTTGAAAGGGGTTGAGTGCAATCCTCGTCCATTGGGACGCCACAACATGGAGGTAGGCAAGTGTTATACTTGACCGAACCACGGGATAAACCACTGTGTCTCTTGTGCTTCTTTCTCTATGATTATTGTGATTCGCAAGAGCTCGCTCTGTAGCCACTTGGTTCTATTGCACTAACATCTTTATAACCAAGCTTGTGGCTATTTAGTGTTGAATTTTATAGGATCACCTATTCACCCCCCTCCTCTAGGTGCTCTCAATTGGTATCAAAGCCGTTCTCTTCACGTAAGGGACTAATCACCCGAAGAGATGGAGCCTAAGGGAAAGGGGATGGTGGTCAACGATAAGGAGAAGGAGTCCATCTTCAACGAGCCAAGGGACGACAAGCCCACTGACTCTGGCTCGAGTCACAAGAAGAAGGACAGGAACAAGAAGAGACGCATCAATAAGATTGTCTACTACGACAGCGACGAATCTTCTTCTTCACCAAGAGACGACGACGACGAGAAAAAGAAACCAGTTAATTCAAATTATTCATTTGATTATTCTCACATTCCTTTTAATTCCAATGCTCATTTGCTTTCAATTCCTCTTGGTAAACCTCCACACTTTGATGGAGAGGACTACGCTTTTTGGAGTCACAAAATGTGTAGTCACCTTTTCTCTCTCCATCCTAGTATTTGGGAGATAGTTGAAAATGGAATGCAATTCAATAGTTCAGATAACCCTGTATTTATTAACGAGCAAATTCACAAGAATGCACAAGCTACCACTGTTTTGCTAGCATCCTTGTGTAGGGACGAATACAACAAGGTGAGCGGCCTAGACAACGCCAAGCAAATTTGGGATACCCTCAAAATATCACATGAGGGAAACGACGCCACCATGATCACCAAAATGGAGTTGGTGGAAGGCGAGCTGGGGAGGTTTGCAATGATCAGGGGAGAGGAGCCAACACAAACGTACAACAGGCTCAAGACCCTGGTCAACAAGATCAGGAGCTATGGAAGCACAAGATGGACGGACCACGACATCGTCCGGCTTATGCTCAGGTTTTTTACTGTTATTGACCCTCATCTTGTGAACCTCATTCGTGAAAATCCCAGGTACACAAAGATGACGCCCGAGGAGATACTCGAAAAGTTTGTGAGCAGGCGTATGATGGTCAAGGAAGCAAGATATGTTGATGATGCATTGAATGGTCTAATGCCCATCTATGAGCCCCAGCCCGTTGCACTCAAGGCAACAAGCAGCAGCAGGGAGGTGCTACCTAGCAAGGTGGCACAAGTTGAGGCTGTCGGGCTAAACGAAGATGAGATGGCCCTAATCATAAAGCGCTTGAAGACCGCACTAAAAGGACGCAAGGAGCACCCTAACAAGAACAAGGCAAAGGGAAAGCGCTCCTACTTCAAGTGCGGTAAGACTAGTCACTTTATAGCAAATTGTCCCAATAATGCTAATGACCAGGAACAAGAAAAGAGCGAGAAAGAGGGAGAAGAAGGCCTACAAGAAGGCAAAGGGCGAGGCGCACCTTGGTAAAGAATGGGATTCGGACTGCTCTTCTTCCAACTCCGACGATGAAGGACTTGCTGCCTCAGCCTTCAACAAATCGTCAATCTTCCCCAACAAGCGCCACACTTGCCTCATGGCCAAAGAAAAGAAGGTAAGCGTTCGAGAAACCCCTAAGTATACTACTTCAAGTGATGATGATTCTAGTGATGATGAAGTAGATTATACCAATTTATTTAAGGGTTTAGATAGAGCAAAAGTAGATAAAATTAATGAGTTAATTGATGCTTTAAATGAAAAGGATAGACTATTAGAAAAACAAGAGGATATTTTGTATGAATAGCATGATAAGTTTGTTAGTGTGCAAAAATCTCTTGCTTTAGAGGTTAAAAGGAATGAAATGCTATCTTCTGAATTATCTGCTTGTCATGAAACTGTGTCTAGCTTAAAGAGTGTTAATGATGATTTAAATGCTAAGCTAGAAGTAGTTAATAAATCTAGTTCTTGTATAGAGCATGTTGTCATTTATAATAGGTGTAAGGATTTTGATGTTGATGCGTGTGTTGAACACCTTACTTCTATTACCAAATTAAATGGTGAAGTGGCAAGTCTTAATGCCCAACTTAAGACTTGAAAAAATGACTTTGATAAATTAAAATTTGCTAGGGATGCCTACACTGTTGGTAGGCACCCCTCAATTAAGGATGGGCTTGGCTTTCGAAAGGAAGCCAAGAACTTAACAAGCCAAAGGACTCCCATTCCCAACAAGGAGAAAGGGAAGGCCCCTATGGCTAGTAGCATTCAAAGGAATCATGCTTTCATTTATGATAGAAAATTTTCTAGGAATGCTCATTATAATAGGAGCTATGATGCTTATGATTCACATGCTATGATTGCTTCAAGCTCTACTTTTGTGCATGGTAGAAATATGCCTAGGAAAAATCATGTTTTGCATCATGTACCTAGGAAAATGCATAATGAATCTGCTACTGTTTTCCATGCGTGCAACACTACTTTTGTACTCACATGTAAAAATAAAAAAGTGGTTGCTAGGAAGTTGGGGGTCAAATGCAAGGGAGACAAGACTTGCATTTGGGTCCCAAAGGCTATTGTAACTAACCTCGTAGGACCCAACAGAAGTTGGGTACCTAAAACCCAAGTGTAAATTGCCTTGCAGGTTTATGCATCCGGGGGCTCAAGCTGGATTATCGACAGCGGATGCACAAACCACATGACGGGGGAGAAGAAGATGTTCACCTCCTACGTCAAGAACAAGGATTCCCAGGACTCGATCATATTTGGAGATGGGAACCAAGGCAAGGTTAAAGGACTAGGAAAGATAGTCATTTCATCCGAGCATTCCATATCTAATGTGTTCTTAGTTGAATCGCTCGGGTACAACTTATTGTCTGTCAGTCAACTTTGTAATATGGGTTATAATTGTCTATTTACCAATGTAGATGTGTCTGTCTTTAGAAGGAGTGATGGTTCATTAGCTTTTAAGGGTGTACTAGACGGCAAACTCTACTTAGTTAATTTTTTGAAAGAGGAGGCCGATCTATATGCATGCTTAATTGCTAAGACTAGCATGGGCTGGCTATGGCATCGCCGTCTAGCACATGTTGGGATGAAGAACCTTCATAAACTTCTAAAGGGAGAACATGTGTTAGGATTAACCAATGTAATTTTTGAAAAAGATAGACTTTGTGCAGCTTGTCAAGAAGGTAAACAGGTGGGAAGCACTCATCATAGCAAGAATGTGATGACCACATCAAGACCTCTGGAGCTACTTCATATGGACCTCTTCGGACCTGTCGCCTACCTCAGCATCGGGGGAAGTAAGTATGGTCTTGTTATTGTTGATGATTTTTCCCGCTTCACTTGGGTATTCTTTTTGCAGGATAAATTAGAAACCCAAGGGACCCTAAAGCGCTTTCTAAGTAGAGCTCAAAACGAATTTGAGCTTAAGGTGAAAAAGATAAGAAGCGACAACGGGTCCGAGTTCAAGAACTTACAAGTGGAGGAGTACCTTGAGGAGGAAGGAATCAAGCACGAGTTCTCCGCTCCCTACACACCACAACAAAACGGTGTGGTAGAGAGGAAGAACAGGACGCTTATCGACATGGCAAGGACGATGCTTGGAGAGTTCAAGGCACCAGAGCGGTTTTGGTCGGAGGCTGTGAATATAGCTTGCCATGCCATAAACCGGGTCTACCTTCATCGCCTCCACAAGAAGACCTCGTATGCACTTCTAACCGGTAACAAACCCAACGTTTCATACTTTCGTGTATTTGGGAGTAAATGTTACATTCTAGTAAAGAAAGGTAGAAATTCCAAATTTGCTCCCAAAGCTGTAGAAGGGTTTTTGCAAGGTTATGACTCAAATACAAAGGCGTATAGAGTCTTCAACAAATCATCGGGTTTGGTTGAAGTCTCTAGCGATGTTGTATTTGATGAAACTAATGGCTCTCCAAGAGAGCAAGTTGATCTTGATGATGTAGATGAAGATGATGTTCCAACGGCCACAATAGGCACGATGGCGATAGGTGATGTGCGACCACAGGAACAACAAGAGCAAGATCAACCTTCTTCCTCAACAACGATGCATCCCCCAACTCAAGATGATGAACAGGTTCCTCAAGAAGAGGCGCGTGATCAAGGGGGAGCACAAGAAGAACCAGCTATGGAGGAAGAAGCACCACAAGCCCCTCTAACTCAAGTCCAAGCGACGATTCAAAGGAATCATCCCGTCGACCAGATTCTGGGTGATATAAGCAAGGGAGTAACTACTCGCTCAAGATTAGCTACAGTGCCTCGTCCGACATCACTTCCTGAGAGACCACTAGCAAAAGGGGGATATCGAGGTGTACCATATTAACATCGAGAACCAGCTAGCCGATATCTTCACCAAGCCTTTAGATGAGAAAAGGTTTTGCAGGTTGCGTAGTGAGCTAAATGTCTTAGATTCGTGTAACTTGGATTGATCTATAGGATACATGTGTTTTATGCCTTTGATCATGTTAATTTATGTTTTTCAATCTATTTTTGTTCATTTGTGGTGCTCAAGTTGTACACATGATCCCCGGACCTCACAAGTCCATTTTCAAGTGATGCACTTATTTAGGGGGAGGCATGCTACAACTTGACCCTTTGAGACTAACCTTTGTGTTTGAGTTTACTTGATTTAGTCTCGAAAGTGAATTGAAAGGGAAAGGTGAACTTGGACCATGCAAAGACTTCCACTGCACTCCGGTACTAACTCCAAGTTCATATCTATGCTCTTATTGCCTTTTTGCTCTTAATTGACAATTTTGGTGAGGCAATGGGGTTAAAGGGACAAGAATGATCCCGTTTTGGTGCTTAATGCCAAAGGGGGAGAAATTAAGGCCAAAGAAAATGGATCAGCTACCACTTGTGAAATTTCGAAAAGAGTAAGAGTTAGAACTTTTTGATCTGTCCATTGTCCAAAACACTCTTATTGCAAAATTTGGTCTCTTGTGGGGAGAATTTATGACTATGGGAAAAAGGGGGAGTTTTGGCTCTTAATCAATTTTACTCTTGGATTATCTCTCTTTGTGCCCAAACAAGTGAGTTTGTTGTAGAGATAGGAAAATGAATTTGATTCGCAAAAACAAACCAAATGGTGGCAAAGTATGATCCAAATATGCCAAATTAGAGTCAAAAACAATTTGGTTCTCTTTTGCATTGATATTGCACTTCTTTTGGTTGTTTTTGGATGTGTTGGCATAAATCACCAAAAAGGGGGAGATTGAAAGGGAAATGTGCCCTTGGGCCATTTCTAAAGTGTTTTGGTGATTAAGTGCCCAACACATATTCTCTAAGTGTTAAATTGTGCCAAAGATTGAAGAAGTGCAAATCATGTAACAAGGTACGTTTCTAGACTTAGTACATTGATTTGGGTACTAATGTATTGTGTCTAAGTGCTAGAAACAGGAGAAAATAGATTGGAAAAGAGTTGGCTGTGCTCCTGCTCGGTCTGGGTGCACCGGACTGTCCGGTGGTGCACCGGACAGTGTCCGGTGCGCCAGGCCAGTCTCGGTGAACAGGCCACTCTCGGGACTCCACGGTGGCGTACGACTATAATTCACCGGACTGTCCGGTGGTGCACCGGACTGTCCAGTGAGTCGTCCGCGGCGAAGTCGTCGCTCTCGGGAAAAGTTCAACGGCGTACGGCTAAAATTTACCGGACTATCCGGTGGTGCACCGGACTGTCCGGTGAGCCAACGGTCGACTGCGCAACGGTCGGCCGTGCAATCAGCGGGCGACGCGTGGCCCACGCCAACGGTCGGCAGGGGCACCAGATAGTGTCCGGTGTGCCAACTGCCACGAATCTGCAACGGTCAGATGCACCAGAAAAGGAAGGAGATCACGCACCGGACAGCTACAGTGACTGTCCGGTGGCGCACCGAATTGTCCGGTGCGCCACCCGACAGAAGGCAAGATTAGCCTTCCAAGATTGCCTCCAACGGCTCCTAGCTGCCTTGGGGCTATAAAAGGGACCCCTAGGCGCATGGAGGAGTCACCCAAGCACACTCTAAGCATTCCAAGACTTCTAGTCCTCACTTTCACGCAATCGTTCATCGTTCTTGAGATTGGAGCACTTTTCGAGTTGTAAACTCCCCGCGCGTGTTTTGTGTGCTCATCTTCTCACTTGTGTGCGTGTTTGCGGTGTGGATTTAATTCTAGTGTGCGTTGCTCTTCCCAACCTTACTCCGTGCTTTCTTTGTGAACAATCTTGTAAGGGCGAGAGGCTCCAACTTGTGGAGATTCCTCGCAAACGGGAAGAAAACTATAAAGAAGAACACCATGGTATTCAAGTTGATCATTGGATCACTTGAAAGGGGTTGAGTGCAACCCTCGTCCATTGGGACGCCACAACGTGGAGGTAGGCAAGTGTTATACTTGGCCGAACCATGGGATAAACCACTGTGTCTCTTGTGCTTCTTTCTCTGTGATTATTGTGATTCGCAAGAGCTCGCTCTATAGCCACTTGGTTCTATTGCACTAACATCTTTATAACCAAGCTTGTGGCTATTTAGTGTTGAATTTTACAGGATCACCTATTCACCCCCCTCTAGGTGCTCTCACTTACAACCCATACCTCCTTCATCTCTTCAACTGTCACATCAATATTGAGGCATGTGGGAGCATCAAGGCTATTAAATACCTATTCAAGTACATATACAAAGGCCATGATCGTGTGTCTGTTGTTATGAGAGATGCGAGCAAGGCAGATGATGATGTAGATGAGATCAAGCAGTACAGAGATGCAAGATGGGTGACTCCTCTAGAAGCCTTATGGAGGATATACGACTTTGAGCTTAGTCAGATATCTCCACCTGTGATGTAGCTACAACTCCATCTTCCAAACATGCACATGGTGGCGTTTCACGAGCGGCAAATGGTCGAGCGAGTCGTCAACCATCCAGGTGTTGATAGGTCAATGCTCACAGCATATTTTGAGGCAAATAGGCTACACGAGGAGGCTCATGGCATCCTGTATCGTGACTTCCCTGAATGGTGCACTTGGCAGAGTGGTAAGGGCAAAGTATGGCAGCGGACGAAATGAGATAAAGGTGGACAAGTCGGTAGAATAGTCTCTGCTCATCCGGCCGAGGGGGAGCGCTACTATCTTCGTGTTCTCCTAAACCATGTGACTGGCGCCACCTCCTATGTGGATCTAAGGACAATAGATGGTGTCACACTACTGAATTTTCGTGAGGCAGCAGAGAGAAGGGGACTGCTTGAGTCGGACAATACACTGGATGAGTGTCTCAGTGAATGTGCTCTTTTCTAGATGCCATCGGCGCTGCGACGACTTTTTGCCACAATACTGGTGTACTGTGAGCCAAGCGATGTGTCTGTACTCTAGCAGAAACACCTAGATTCTATGTCTAAGGACTATCAACACAAAAGTAAGTGCAAAACTGATGTTGAGCAGATGGTATTGATTGACATTAGGAACATGCTGCAGTCAATGGGAAAGGACATAAAGACATTCCCTCTTCCTCCTATCATGGACGCGTATGACGATGCTATTGGTACTGCTTGGGAGGTTTACGAGGAGGAAATTATCGAACCGGCAGCAGGAGATGTGGCTCTCAAAGACTCTCTTAACAAGGAACAGAGGGCCGCCTATGATAAGATTCTGTCTGCCATTGACACTGATCAGGGCGGATTGTTCTTTGTGGATGGACCTGGTGGCACCAGGAAGACTTATCTATATAGAGTGCTGCTCGTGACGCTACGCAGCTAGGGCAAGATTGTAGTGGTAACAGCTACATCTAGCGTTGCGGCTTCCATAATGCCTGGAGGAAGAACCGCCCATTCACGCTTCAAGATACCTCTCACTATTGACGATGGCGCTATATGTAGTTTCACGAAGCAGAGTGGAACTGCAGAGTTGCTACGGAAAGCATCTCTCATTATCTGGGACAAGGCTTCTATGACTAAGAGACAAGCCGTGGAGGCACTAGACAATAGCATGCGCGATATAATGGGTCGACCCGGACTGCCATTCGACAGTAAAACCATTGTCTTCGGTGGGGATTTCAGACAGGTCTTGCCTGTTGTTCATAAAGGGTCAAGGGCTCAAGTGGTCACTTCTTCGCTACGGATGTCTTACCTATGGGAGTCCATGTCCCACTTAAAGCTTGTTAACAATATGAGGGCAAAAAACGACCCTTGGTTTGCGGAGTATTTGCTGCGCGTAGGCGGTGGAACTGAGGACACAAATAGTGATGGCGACATTCGTCTTCCTGACGAGGTATGTGTGCCTTATAGTGGGAGTGACAACGATCTTGACAACCTAATAGACTTCATTTTCCCAAATCTCAACAAAAACATGTCTGATTCGACCTACATCACTTCAAGGGCGATACTGTCAACACGAAACGACTGGGTGGATATGATAAATGTTAAGATGATTGATCGTTTTCAAGGGGAGCATATGGTGTACCATAGTTTCTATAGCGCCATGGATGATCCCCATAACTACTACCCACCCGAGTTCCTAAACACACTAACGCCAAATGGGTTGCCACCACATGTTTTGAAGCTCAAGATTGGATGCCATGTTATATTGCTTCGGAATATAGACCCTGCGAATGGACTTTGCAATGGCACCAAGCTGGTCGTTCGTGGTTTCCAAAGAAATAGCATTGATGCAGAAATTATATTGGGTCAACACGCTGGAAAACAGATTTTCCTACCGCGTATACCTCTGTGTCCCTCCGATGAAGAGATGTTCCCTTTCCAGTTCAAAAGAAAGCAGTTTCCTGTACGGCTTAGCTTTGTAATGACGGTTAACAAAGCATAGGGTCAGGCATGGCTAACAATATGTTGCTCTATCTAGAGCGACAACCCGATCAAACATAAAGATTCTTGTCATCCCAGCCGTCGATGGGAAGAAAACGTCGAGGAAGGATGTTAGAATGAACCCCACAGTAGATTGTGGGACATATACTAAGAACATCGTCTACAAGGAGGTCCTAACAAACTAGACCTATGATAAGTCTGTCAAAACTCAATTATTTGTTTCAATATATTTGGAATTGTGCCTTTAACCTAGAGTGAAATTTCCTCTACTTTATTTCTCCTGTTGAAGTGACATGCTCCAAACTGCTCTTAGCTTTAGGTATGCTTATCCATGGTGGAAAGAAAAAGTGATTGACTCAGACTTAAAAAGAAAAGATGGCCTTTGCCCATTGACGCCTGAGGAGACTGCTCTTGTCCTCATAGCACTTGACATCGATAGAAGTATGCAAATATACATTGCTGCTGGGGAAATATACGGTGGAAAGCGCAGGATGGCTTCTCTAACTTCAGCATACCCGAATGTTGTATGCGCACAAATATATTATGCATCTATTGTAGCGTACTTGTTATATAGTACTCTTCCATCTCTCCTTTTTTCCTTGCTGATGTCTTGCTACAACCGTTGTCTGTAGGTGAGGAAGGAGAAACTTCTGGAACCTTCTGATCTGATGTTCTTCCAGAACCATTCATCACAAATGGCAACACTTGATTACTTAGTATCCTTAGAAAGTGATATATTTGTTCCAACATATGATGGAAACATGGCTAAAGTCGTTGAGGGTCATCGGAGATTTGCACTATTCCACTTTGTCATATACAATTTATATTATGCATATCAGCATATGCAGTTTCGACATACCAGGCAACATGCTAATTGTATTTTCATAATTGTTTTTCTGAGTGTCGCATTAATGATGTCTGTAAAAAGATGAACTGTTAAAGTTTTAAAGCTCATTAATGATGTTGCCTTCAACCGCCATCAATTCTTCACTACTAACATTGTTGCTTCAAGATTTGCATAATTGAGTTTGGATACAACTTAGACTTAGAGACACTAGAACTTTATCTTTCCTTTTTTTTGCAAGACTGAAATCTTGGAATATATTCATGGGTGTATTAGTGACTAGAGATCCTAACAAACTAGACCTATGGTTAAGTGAACATCCTTAATATTACTGTTTTAATCACATTCCACGACCTGGTTAAATGTTTTGCATGTCCTCAAATACTATTTTATTTATGTACAGGTTCTCTGCGTGTTGCTGCTTTAGAATGCTGGATTGAAATCTAAGGACATTAATGCTCGGTGCTTTGCTATTGATCTTCTTGGTGGTATTACATCAAGATTAAAGTGTGATTCATGCTGTTGGGCGCCTTGGATGAACTACCTTTTCTTTAACAAAGATGGAGCTCATGTAGATTGATTTAGTCCCTTTCTTGCAATGTAACATATATGTTTTATACAAATTTTTTTACTCCCGTCGTATCGCACGGGCACTCACCTAGAGTGCGTTTGGTTTGCGGATTTGTTTCATGCGGCATGGGTTCAATCATAATAGGTCGGTCTGGCATTTTTGTGGAATGAAATCGTCTCGCTGTGGTATCACTACCTAGTACTACATGGTGACAAACGAAATGAATCTATGACACAAACCAGCTCGAGGAGGTTCGGTTTCTGGATCGGATAATTCTGCACGGCAGCATTCCACTAACCAAACACGATGCTAGTAGACGATAGATGAATGGGGATGGCGCAAGACCATTAGCTGGAGACTATTCCGTCCTGTGATCGTGGTGCTCTCGTCATGCCCAACAACTAACATGCACTAATTACCATCTTCACCTTATGTTAGGCGCCTAATCAAACAAAGTTCACCTTTTTTAAACCCATTTTTGCACCCGGCAACGTCGTTTGTTTTTGGAAGCAAAAGGATTTCTCAACCGTCGTGACTTCCCATGTTGTCTTTCGCCAACCTTTCGTCCTTCCTACTACTCGTACAATGCTGTACAGTCCTAACAATAGTTTTCATTTTCTCAAGGCGATGCAGTACTCTCTGGTTATTTTTGTGCTAAAAACTTGTTCTCTCTTCTCGTTAGTCTAGGTGACGTTCATTCGTTAACAAGTCGAGACCCTGGATGGCTGGATCTTAGTTAACCTATTTACATCCGTGACTGATATACCGGACCTAACTCAAAACAATGGCCCAAGTCCAACCAATCACCAGCTCGTCAAGACTAATGACGTACCTCCTGCTGCTGTGCTGCATCACGTCACATGATCAAACAATTGAAGCAACCAGATGACCTGCTTCGATTCTCTCGTGCCATTTTGCAGCCATGGTCTAGTACAGCCTACCTTTGGGATCAAAAAGTTTTAATCACACCCAAGAAAAGTGAGAATCTAAGTGAAAACAATGATTAGTATGGTTTTAATACCATAAACAAGCTGTATTTATTTCCTTTTCTTGGATCTGACAGGGATGTACACCAGCCCACCTTGCACGGCCGGACACCCGTCCAAATGCAGCAGTAAATGGGCAAGAGAAAAAAATATATATATTGAGGAGTGAAGAAAAAGAAAAGTGAAGGAAAATGATTTCAAAAGTGGGAAGAGGAGGATGGCAACAAAGTGTGGGGGCAAGGGCACATCACGCGCTCCACTGCAGAGTTTCAGGCGGCCAGCTTCCTCCTCCCCACTCGTTCGGCTCACCGCCTCGGTGACCGCCGCCCTTGACGCCTGCTTCCGATGCGGCCTGGCCCTGAAATCTCCGTGCGTGTTTGGCCGAAATCCACGGGAGGGTGCTCGTCTTTGCTGAGCTGCTCCGGCCTCCGGAGCGGAGCTGTGCCTACTTGAGTTCAGACTTGTTCCGCCATCCGAGGACAAGATTCGGAGCGTCGCCGAAGGGAGGCGATGAAGGGGAAAGGCGGGGCGATGGACCGCAGGTCCTCCGCCAGGTGGAGGGTGCTGCTGCTCTGCGCATTCAGCTTCGGCCTCGGCATGCTCTTCACCGACCGGTGGGTGTGGGTCTCCCTCTATCTCTTCCTACGCGCAAAGCTTTGGATCCCGCCGTGCACTTCCTTTTGCACCTGGGGTTCTTGGGGGTTCCGTTCCTCACCTGGGGTAATGGCGGTCGTGCATTGAAAAGGTCGATTTTTAAGGCCCTCGTCGCGTTTCAGATTTGAAGTTTGAATAAGCTCTTGGCTCAGCCAATGATGTTTTGAGATTTGTTTGGAGGGAGGTTGGATTCCGAGCGCCCTTTTCTTTTTCTTATTACATTTTTTTTTGCTATGGTCTTTCCTTCTCGGAGTTCATGGCGATCTGGTTGGTGGACATATCCTTTTTTATTTCTTAGAAGGGGGAGATCGCGTTTTGATGTCGACTGGTGGCGTAGGCATCTTCCTGTACCTGTACCTGTACGTGCTCATGGCCGCTTGCGTGGTCTGGTGGCGCCTACTGCTGATATACTAAATTATTGGGCCAAAGAAGCAAGGATGGATTTTACTATGTTTTCTAAACGGGTTTTCATCAAACGTTGTCTGAGATTTTACGAAAACGTGAATTGGGGTTAAACTTTTGTGGCAAAAATCGACAAAGCAACTACGCTGAGCTTTGTTAGAGCAAACAACAAGCTTGGATCAGCTGCAAACCGCCTTCATACGTAGAACAGTGTGGTTGTTATCAAATATGCTTATCTGCATGATTTACTACACCTTGTTTCTGTTAAAGATCACATTTTCGGGATGATTTTGACTGCCCATTGTGAACTGAGTATGTTTTTCAAACCCAAACAGTGATTTTGTTTTCTCTTTTGGTCTTCCTACTTGCTGATGGACATGTTATTTATTTTCATTTATTAAGGGCCGGTTTGGATCCATTAGCACTAAAAATTAGCTAGGCAATAACTAATAGTTGCTGATTTTTAGCTAGCTATTTTTAGCAGGAGATCGTTTGGATCCACCTGTGATTAGATAGAGAGTTAAAGGTGTATATGAACTATTAGCACCTATTAGCAACTCCAAACCTGCTAATGGAACTAATAGTACTAATTTTAGATGCTAATTTTTAGTGTTAATGGATCCTAATGGAGACTAAAGCTTTGTGTTCAGAACAGCAGCGATGTAAATATAAGTTCCTGTAGTTTTGTCAGAAAACAAACTCTTTAAACTTTGACCACAAATATCTAAAATTTTATATAGATTGGCATCACAAATTTTACATTACCAGATCCATTAATCATTATGATAAATGCTTCCATAATATATAGCCATTTTAATTTTAGATGATATATGTTTGTAGACATTGTTAGTCAGAATGAGATATGTTTGAGTTAAGACAACCCTAGATGGACTTATATTACTTATATTTATGAGCAGAGGAAGTACCTGAGTGTCATTAGACACTGTGATGTGTGATGGATTCAATGTAGCTCTCCAACCTTCGCAAGTAGAAAATTAATCTTTAAAGCCCAACTTGTATACTTTATTTGAAAGAGAAATAGTGGTGGGTGTATCGTATTTGAATATAAACATGGGCCAATGATTTATTTGGATTCAAGATGAAATTGTACTCTTCAAAAACAAACTTTTTATGCTTTAGGTGAAAAGTCACTACTGCCCATATTATATCTGGATGGAAACTTGAGATAAAGATTTACTTTGGTCAAGACCGAACATAGCATCTAATGAGTTCACTGACTATATTGAGAAGTAGACACATTGACATGAGCCCGATCCTAATATAAGGATAATTTTGGTTTCTTGATTCCAAAAGTTCAATTTTTGACACATTTGGAAATTGAATATAAAAGTTCTTTTTTTATGTTTTTCTATTTTCCACGAGAGATCATTATAGATGTTTTTGCAGGTTCTGGACAGCACCGGATAGCAGTAACCATATCATGTCTCAAAGCCGGAGGCAAGAGCAAGAGCTCCAACTTGTATCAGAGGATTGCAGCACAAAGAGGAGGGTGGGTTCCATTTCAACTTGTGTGATTTCCCATGAATTCTTATTATTTGGTTTTTGACTGAAAATCTCTAATATAACTTTGGATGCAGAAGCACGGGGAAGACAAGGATATAATGGGAGAGGTAACCAAGACCCATGAAGCTATACAGTGAGCTCCTTCAACTTCGTATGGTGTTCAACTTGACCATGCAACTGTGTTTGAGTTTTTGTATCTGAAGATTTTTCCTTGGAATTTGTTTATGATGCTAGATCATTGGATAAGTCCATCTCAACGCTGCAGATGGAGCTTGCAGCAAAGCGGAGCACACTTGAGCTGCTCCGATCTAGTGGTTCACCATTAACCTCTGAAACTAGCCAACCAAGGAAAAAGGCATTTGTTGTCATTGGAGTCAACACTGCATTCAGCAGCCGCAAGCGCCGTGATTCTGTCCGGGAGACATGGATGCCTCAAGGTGTGTATTTGGTCTTGTAGTAGTATAAACAAATTATGGTATGGGCATGTCTATTAGATTTGCACAATGATTTAATTGTCAGTTCCTAGCGATCTCTACATATCAAATTCAAGGCACACCAATTTTGATTATTACAGCCAATGTAAGGTTATAGTTGGACTAGCTTAACGCGTGGCATGAGCTATGCTTTTACTTTGCCATCCTTTACATTGGAAACAAAGAGGGAGGAGGGTGTTATGGTTGTGTCATCTTGTAAGCTATGGAGAAGAGTTGTTTAATTCATGTGGATATCAAAGTCAACAATTTTTTAGTAAAGTTCTCTTTTTTTTATTAGGAGAAAAACTGCAACAATTAGAAGAACAAAAGGGAATAGTAATCCGCTTCACTATCGGGCACAGGTAAACAGATTATTCCTATATTCCTAGCAGGGCATTCCCAGTGATTACACTAAATTTTGTTACTGATTGCATTGTATTTTGTCTTTCTTGCTCTTGTAGTAATTTCAACTGGACAGTTTTCGTGTTAGATTATAGAATGAAATAACTCCTGGTACTTTTCTTTATTACCAGACTATCAAAGATATGAGTAATTGTGATTCAGACTGGTGATTCGTCCATGTTGATACACCAAACAATGTACTGGAAATATTACAGCATTAAAAATAATGTAGCTCTAATTTCTAAACTTACCTGTTGTCATTTTTTGTTCTTAGAACAGCAAGACATCATAGCATGTAGCCCTGTGGTTCTCAGAAGTACCTAGTCTTGCAGCGCAATAATCTGCAAAGCACCTCAAGTCCTTGAGTTTACTTGTTTCTGTATTAAGCCAACTTATGTCTGGCTCTTCCTCCAGCCATGATAAAAAAATCTCTAATCTTAATTCTAGTCAGTCATAATTCATCGTCTCTTGCATAGGTCCCTGCAGATATTTATTTTAAACTGTTACATGATTTCATCCTTGTTCTATTTAAAAATGTACCTTCTAAAATTTGGATATAAAAACTGCCTGTTTTCTTTGTTGCACAGTGCTACATCTGACAGTATACTGGACAAAGCTATAGATTCAGAGGACGCTCAGCATCATGACTTTCTTAGGCTGGTGAGCATGTAGCTTCAATAACTAGTGAATTCAACTATACTTTTCTGGCACTAGCCCTGACATTTTTATTGCATGTTGTTTATTTAATGACGCAGGACCATGTTGAGGGATACCATGAACTCTCAGCTAAGACAAAAATATTCTTCTCTACTGCTCTTGGCATCTGGGATGCTGACTTCTACGTCAAGGTTGATGATGATGTGCATGTAAACTTAGGTGCTTGTCTCTTCCTTAGACACAATTTTACTTCCTCTTGAATTTCAGTTTTGTTTACTGGTGCATGCATATGACCAAACAGGAATGCTTGCCACTACCCTTGCTCGGCATAAATTGAAACCAAGAACTTATATTGGCTGCATGAAGTCAGGCCCAGTTCTCGCTGACAAGTAATGTTTACTTCTACACTGTTACAACATGAGTTCAGACACTAGATTTGAAGTACTAATTGAGGCCTGCTTGAACCTTCTCTATTCATATAGGAATGTTAAGTACCATGAACCTGAGTACTGGAAATTTGGGGAGGAAGGAAATAAATACTTCCGTCATGCCACGGGGCAGATATATGCCATTTCGAAAGATCTCGCTACTTATATTTCAATCAACCAGTATGTTTAATTCATGTTCATGACATACAGAAGTGTCTGTTCATCTAAAGGGGAACTAATGATGCCAGTGATATTTATCAGGCCTATCTTGCACAAATATGCAAATGAAGACGTGTCGCTTGGATCATGGTTCATTGGTTTGGAAGTTAATCACATTGATGAAAGGAACATGTGCTGTGGAACTCCACCAGGTCTGTTTCGTTGTAGAGTATTGAACAGTGGCTCCTTTACATGTTTGCCCTCTGCTTTCTTCTGAATTCCTGATTGTGACTGTACTCCTGCAGATTGTGAGTGGAAAGGGCAAGCTGGTAATGTCTGTGTAGCGTCCTTCGATTGGAGCTGCAGTGGCATATGCAAGTCTGTTGAGAGGATCAAAGATGTACATGCTCGCTGTGGTGAGGGGGATTCAGCAGTTTGGAGTGCTCTTTTCTAGCGCATACCTTCTTTGCCCGTAAATATGTAGCATACTTGCTAAGCTCTCGCGGCGGACACCTGCATAGGCAACTCCTCAAGTAAACTTGACAAAAACCAAAGATCGTGGAGTATGATCTGAAACTGCAGAAACAGTATGTTGCTTGGAAAAATTCTGCAACAACATAATTTTGCTCCGTCACTGTTCGTGGCTTTTGGTGGTGTTAGGGACTCCAAAGTAGGGTTGCAACTAATCTTACATGTAGGGGGAGAGTTTCCCAGCTGATGACGCGTATGGAAGTAAGAGATCATGTAATGTAGAGGGGCATTGTTTTATGCAAATTTTGACATTCTTTTGCGATTTCCTTTTACACATTCAGTCGTTCATGAGAGTGTACCATGATGTAACATATGAGAAGCCGTGGACGGATGTTGGTTTAGCAAATCTTGTTCCAAGTAGCAGTGATTAGTGCTACAAAGCAAAGGGTACTAACGTGCCAAGATCATAGGTTTTGTACCAATCACTATATTGAGGGCGCGTTTGGATTGGAGGGAAAACGAAGGAAAATTACAGGAATAGCAGTTCTTTGGCAAGTCTTTCGCACAGTACAGGTAGTGACAAAAATTCAGAGAGGAAGGTGTACTTTTTGAGGAAAAAATTCAGAGAGGAAGGTGTACTTTTTGTGGAATATGAAAATGAGCTACCTAGCTGAGTTGGTTAGGTAGTCGCTAGCTGAGTTGGTTAGATAGTCGAAAGTTAGGTAGTCGGATTAGCATTCCTCATATTCTGAGTTTCAATATCTGTGGGAGCAAATTTTAGACTTTGGATAAAAAAATTATTTTGTCTGTCCCACGTCAAAGCACAAGTCTAAGGTAGACCTAAGCATGGACCACCGACACGATCAACCTGCCTGAAAAAACCTGACCCGATCAATGTCATGGGCGGGCATAGGCCAAAATTTTAGCCCGTCAAAAAATTCGGGTCGGGTGCGACAGCCCACGGGCTGGCCCATCGATTCTAACACTTCCGCCACCGCTCCCCATAAGCTATCACCTCGTTCCACTCGTTGCCTCTTCCTTAGCTACTCCCCTAACCACAAGGGGTATCAGTGTTTTGACCTTCCCTCACACCACATCATCATCTCTCGTCACGCCGTCTTCGACGAAAATGTGTTTCCCCTTGCTGGCTCCTCCACACCCATCGATCTCGACTCCCTCCTTGTGTCCGATCCGGTTACCCCTCCACCCTAGGCACCCCGCTTTGCGCCGTTGCCCGCACCACATGCGGCCTCGCCGCCTCCACTCGTGCCTCTTTCCGTGCCACGCGCGGCCCCGTCGACCAAGCTAGCGCCACACATGGCCCCGTCAACCCTGCCTGTGCCACACATGGCCCCGTCAACTCCTCCCACACCATGCATGACCCCAAGCGTGGCTCGCTTCGTCGACCCCGCCACGGGCGCGCCACTCCCTCATTACCCACTGACCTGGGCCCGTCGATGAGCGTGGCTCACTTTGCCGAACCCATCGTCATCTATCACCGTCGCGAGCCAGCCACGCCCGCAGCCCCCGACGTTTTGGTGGCCCACTCTGAGCCACATGTGTACCATCCTATCACCATTCATCGTGACCCCAGGCACGTCCACCCGATGGTGATTCGGCGTGCCGCCAGCGTTCTCCGCCCCTTCGACCGACTGATTTTGGCCGCTGATACGATCGCCACTCCTCTGGACGCCTCACCGGTTCCCACCTCCGTTCGCATCGCCCTCACCGACCCACACTGGCGTCGTGCTATGGAGGACGAGTACGCGGCCATGTTGGCCAACCACACTTGGGACCTGGTGTCGTATCCACTAGGCACCAACGTGGTTACTGGCAAGTGTCTCTTTCGCCACAAGCTGACCTCGAACGGCCCCCTTGACCTCTACAAGGCCCATTGGGTCCTTCGAGGCTTCACCCAGTGCCAGAAAGTGGACTATGACGAGACCTTCAGCCTTGTCGTCAAGTTCACCATCATTCGTGTTGTCCTCTCTCTTGCCCTCTCCCGGGACTGGACGATCCATCAGGTAGATGTAAAGAATGCCTTTCTCCATGGCACTCTGACGGAGACTATCTACTGCAGCCAGCCCACTGGTTTTGTCGACATCGCTCGCCCGGATCTGGTCTATCGGCTAAACTGCTCCCTATAAGGCCTCAAGCAGGCGCCACGGGCATGGTACAGTCGCTTCGCCTCCTACTTGGTCTACATCGGCTTTGTCGAGGCTAAGTCGGACACATCACTCTTCATCTACCGGCACGACGACAACACCGTCTACCTCCTGCTCCACGTCGACGATATTGTGCTCACGACATCCATTGCCGACCTTGTACAACGCATGATCATCGCCCTTCAACGGGAGTTCGTGATGAAGGACCTAGGGCCCCTCCACCACTTCCTCGGCATCACCGCCGAATGTCGGTCACAAGGTCTCTTCCTTCACCAGTGCCAGTACGTCGTCGACATCATGGAGCGGGCTAGCATGTCTGACTGCAAGGACTACTCCACGTCTGTCGACACTCAAGCGAAGCTCTCTGAGGATCACATGCCCCTGATCACTGACGTGATGTCTTACCGGAGCCTAACCAGCGCACTCCAATACCTCACCATCTCTAGGCCCAACATCACCTACACCGTCCAACAGATCTTGAAAGGGAAATAGGGTTAACCTTTTCCCACAATTAATTTTGGTGGTTGAATGCCCAATACAAATATTGGACTAACTAGTTTGCTCTAGAATATATGTTCTACAGGTGCATAAAGGTTCAACACAAACCAATAAACACTCAAGATAGGGTTCAAATTCAAAGGAGCAAAGAAATCGAGTGTGCTCTGGTCTGGCGCACCGGACTATCCGGTGTGCCACCGGACAGTGTCCGGTGCACCAAGGCCGTACAGGATCAAACTAGCCACTCTCGGGTTTCTCCAGGCGCGCTCCGCTATAATTCACTGGACTATCTAGTGCACCAGCGGAGCAACGGCTCCTTCGCGCAACGGTCGACTGCAAAAGCTGAAGAATCAGATGAACAGTGAAGAAGAGTGCGCGCAGAGTCAGAGTCGCCCGTCAGAGGCGCACTAGACAGTGAACAGTACCTGTCCGGTGCGGCACCGAACTAACCGGTGCCACTACAGGACAAAGCCTCCAACGGTCAAATGCTCCAGAACCCTAATGGTTGGGTGACGTGGCTAGCGCACCAGACTGTCTAGTGCGCCCATCGACAGCAGCCTGCCCCAACGGCTATGTGGTGGTTGAGGGCTATAAATACCCCCAACCACCACCACTCCAACCATCCAAGCATTCAACACATTGCATTCAGTACAAGAGCAATAGACTCCATTCCAAAGACACAATTCAAGTGATCGATCCGCTCAAAGTCCCCAATTCAACTCTAGCGCATTAGGACTTGTGAGAGGATCATTTGTGTTCCTTTGTTGCTCTTGTTTGCTTGGCTTGGCTTTCTTTTCTTTCTCACTTCTTACTCTTAAGTGCTTTGTAAGCGAAGCAAGAGACACCAATTGTGTGGTGGTCCTTGTGGGGTCTAAGCAGTGTTTAAAATAGCGGGCTAAGCCATTTATCCCCTGACATTTTTAGCAGCTATAAAAGGATTTATCCAGGTATATCCGTAGCTAAATGTTTTAGCGGTTTTGTAGATAGTCGAAACAAATTTGCTACAACTCAATCCGAAAGAACCATCAGGTTTTTTGTCTTGCAATAGGATCTAGAAGAACCATCGTCTTGGACCTATGATTTGTTTTTTTGTCCAGCAAAGAGAAGCATCGTCCAACAGAGGGAACCACAAGATACACTCGATTTGTACCGCAACTGCAAAATAGAAAAAATGAAGAACTGATGGTTGCTGCCAAAGACGCATCACGCAGTGGAGACTTGAGTGCAGCATGCCGTGAAGAACTGTAGACGCAGCAACGTAGTATGCAGTGGAGTTGAGCATGCCGCCGTGAGCTCACCCACCGGCGTGAAAGACGCCGTCGCCTTGAGCTCGCCAGGCCTAGAGATATGGCCGCTGCCGCTGCTCGAGCAACGAACGGGGAGAGACCGAGAGAAGCAAAACAATCATCTAGGGTTCAGGGTTGGACTTTTGGCTAGCTGATTTTGGGCCCAATTTCACTCGGCCCACAACACACAACAGCCACCATCCCATGAGATTTTAGCGCGCTAAGTCATATGAGATTTAGCGGTTTTAGCGGGATAATACAGGATATTTGCGTATTTGATTGTTTAGCGCTAAAATGTGATTATCTTATCCCCACCCTTCTTCAGCAGCTATATCCAGCTATATCGGCCGCTATATCCAGTTATTTTAAACATTGGGTCTAAGTGACCCGTGAGATTAAGGAAGAAGCCTCACTCGGTCTAGGTGACCGTTTGAGAGAGGGAAAGGGTTGAAAGAGACCCGGTCTTTGTGAACACCTCAACGGGGACTAGGTTCTTTAGAATCGAACCTCGGTAAAACAAATCACCGTGTTCATCCGCTTTATTTCTTGGTTGATTTGTTTTCCCCCTCTCTTCTGGACTTGGATTTAATTCTAACGCTAACCCCGGCTTATAGTTTGTGTTTAAAGTTGTAAATTTTAGATTACGCCTATTCACCCCCCTCTAGGCGACTTTTAATTGGTATCAGAGCTCGATATTTCATTAGAGTCTAACCACTCAAAGTGATGCCGGGAGATCACGCCAAGAGGGAGATCGTGACTGGCGACAAGCTCGCAAGCCCGGGGAGAACCCATTCAAGGGAGTCCGGCCACAAGCACAAGGTGGAATCCTCTTCCTCCATCAAGTCCCATCGGAGAGGCGACAAGAAGAAGAAGATGAAGAAGGTGGTCTACTACGAGACCAACTCTTTGTCGCCCTCCACCTCCGGCTCTGACTCGTCGTCCACTACTTCTAAGCACCATGAGCGCAAGAAGTATAGTAAGATGCCCCTTCGCTATCCTCGCATTTCAAAGCGCACTCCATTACTTTCTGTTCCCTTAGGCAAACCACCATATTTTGACGGTGAAGATTACTGCATGTGGAGTGATAAAATGAGGCATCATCTAACCTCACTGTAAGGAAAATGGACCCCGGACCATTTGGCTAATTGCGTTTTGGTGTTTGATGAACAACACAATCCGTGGACTAATAAGTTTTCTAGTGTTTTTGTTTGTAGTTCACAGGATGCAAGATTTACTTGGACTAAGGAATTGAGGAAAGAAACACCTCAAAAGAAGACATTAAGAAGATCCAAGAAAAGTCCAAGTGTGTTGCCGCAGACTGTCTGTGCGTGGAGCACCGGACTGTCCGGTGCCCACACGCCAGACTTTCCAGTGCACCAGGGAACTCCAGCCCAACGGCTAGTTCCAGGTGGCACCCGGAGAGAAGACCACCGGACTGTCCGGTGTGAGCACTAGACTGTCCGGTGTGGAAAAGCCTGTGGCGCAAACGGTTACCTGCTCTGACAGGGCAACGGCTAGGTGCATCGGACATGCTACAGTGCGCTGTCCGGTGCACCACCGGACTGTCCGGTGTGCCGCATAGAACTGCAGCTTTTCTCCAACGACTATTTTGGAGTTGGGGCCTATATATACTTCACCCAACCGGCCATTTGGAGGTGTGGGAGCCCAAGCAACATACCAAGACATATAGTGCACATTTCCAAGAGCTCAAACACCCAAGTGCTTAATAGAATCACTCGGTGATTAGCGTAGGTGCTTTGCGAAGTGCTTAGGTTAGTTAGACCGCTTTAGCGCTTGCTCTAGGTGAACCCTAGTTAGTTGAGTGAGTTTAGACAAACCACACAACCCCTCGGCTCTTGCGCGGGCCGTTGTAATTGTACCGAGTGTGGCGCGAGTCTTGCGAGACCGTGACAACCGCGTTTGTGTCACGGCCGCCATCGTGTACCGAAGGGAATGAGGCCTGCGGCGTTTCGGCCGGAAGCTCGATAGTGGAGATGGCGGGGAGCGTCCGAGAGGAGCCGGAAGCGGAGCACCACTTGCGCGTGGAGAAGGCCCACAGCTCTCTACGGAGTTACTCGACCGTGGTGCTTGGCCCTCGCGTGGGCTTCCCTTTGCGTAGGGGCACCAACGAAGATTAGTCGGGACCTTGCGTGGTTCCGGATACCTCGGTAAAAATACCGGCATCATCCACGAGAGTTTGCTTCTCTACTTTGCTCTTTAAGTTTCCGCATTTATATTAAGCATTTAAGTTTCAATCTTGTATTCATACTTATTTAGTGTAGATTGAAACTTAGCCATTGCGGTAGAGATAGCAACACTTAGACAAAACCTAGTTTGCACTTTCTAGTTTGATCATTTGCATAGGTTTTGCTCTAGGGATTTATTTGTGGCCTAGTTTAGTAAAAGTTTTAGAAGTCCTAATTCACCCCCCTCGTAGGGTCACCCGTTTCCTACAAGTGGTATCAGAGCTGGTTTGGCGCATTTGAAACGCTTTAGCTTCACCGCTAAAAGAGCCGACGCTTTTTAGAGGAAGGGATGGATACCCATAGGCCACCACACTTCGACGGCACTAACTTCCCATGTTATAGTGCTAGAATGGGTTGTTACCTAGAGGCCGTTGATCTAGGTGTTTGGAGAGTCACTCGTGATGGGATGAAACCCCTCAAGAATCCCGAGAAACCCACCACGAGTGAGGAAAAAGAAATTCATTTAAATGCTAGAGCCAAAAATTGCTTGTATGAATCTCTTAGCATGGATATTTTTAATCAAGTATTTACCTTGAAAACTGCTAATGAGATTTGGCTAAAATTGCATGAGCTCCATGACGGCACATCCAATGTCCTTGAGCAAAAACATTGCCTAGTCTTAAATGAATATAATTCTTTTGCTATGAAAGATGATGAGCTTGTTAGAGACATGTATTCTCGTTTGAATCTAATTATCAATGAGCTCAATTCTATTGGCGTTAATAAGCTAGGTGATGCGGACATTGTGAGGAAGATTATCTCCCTGCTACCACAACAAAGATATGGGAGCATTATCACCATCCTTCACAGCATGGAGGACTTGAGCAACATGACCCCGACCATTGTGATTGGGAAAATCGTGGCTTTTGAGATGTCGCAAAAATGTGTCGAGGGCTCCGAAGGTCCTCAAAAACATGATTTGACAATGTTTTCCAAGTGGATTATGTGAACAGGTATCTTCGGACTCAGAATTATGAACATGAAGTACGGTCAGGACGAAGCCTGGACCAGACGAAGGACGAGCTGATTACCAAGCTCCACGAAGGATGGTGCACAGCCAAAGCTGTGCGCAGGGAAGCTTCGTCGCGATAGCAGAGAGGGGAACCGACTTAAAGATGAAAAGACTACGAGGGCCTCGACAGATTTCCATAAGTCATTAACAAATGTAATGGACATGGATGTAATTTTACGTGGGCTGCGTCCCGCGTCTATAAATAGATGAACAGTACTCCCGTACTGTTCACGCTGACTTGGCATTTGCTTTTGCGTCACGCTTGTACTTTTTACCTTCTCTCAGGACCGAAGGTACATTTGTAATTTGAAATCATTTCTATTTTTCCATGTTAATAAAATAGAAATGATTCTATAATGATGCTTATATTATATTTCATGCTTTATATGAATCCTTCGTCATTACTTGTTATGTTTATGAAGGTATGTCTCTTATGACCTTCGTCCAAAACTCATTATTTCCCGAAGGGACATAATGCTTCGGAGGACGAAGGACCTTAACACTTAACACTTTTTATGTTGCCTTGTTCTTAACTCTTAGCATTTGAGAACAAGTCCCCAACATTGGCGCCCACCTCCGGTGAACTCACTTCCACTTCGAGTTTTTTGAGCACCTTCGGAAGCTATAGACCTTCGCTATGGCACCGAAGAAAGCTTCAGCGACTGGGGCTGCAGCACTGCAACCGTTGGACCACAACCAGGAGACCGTCTCCCTTCGGGAGGCCTGAAGCCAGAAGAGGAAGGCCGTCAGCCCGACGCTTCAGGAGGATGAGCTAGACCAAGAAATCAGGGATATGGAGATGCTACATCAACAGGTGCAGAGGAAGAAGGAGAAGATGGCCCGGCTAGCTGAGTTGCAAAGGCAGATAGACAAAGCCTCTGAGGAAGTTCGCCATCTTACTCACGATGAGCAGAACAGAAGGCCTCAGCAGAAAGACCTTCATCAGGAGGGCTTCGTCAACGAAGATGACTGGTATGACAATTTCCATCAGGGAAATTTTGTTTTCGATGATGCTTCTCCTCTGTCCGCTGAGCTGCAGGCTACACCTTGGCCTCCGACCTATAAGCCACCCCAACTTCCCATCTTCGACGGCCATTCAGACCCGAAGCAGTTCTTGATGAGCTACGAAGCAACAGTGTCTTCGTATGGTGGCAATGCTGCAGTCATGGCAAAGTCTTTTGTTATGGCTGTCAGGAGTGTTGCTCAGACCTGGTATTCCTCCCTTCGACCAGGAACGATCACCTCATGGCAGAAGCTGAAGGATATGTTGTTAACCAGCTTTCAAGGATTTCAGACGAAGCCGGTCACTGCTCAAGCCTTGTTCCAGTGCACTCAGGATCATGAAGAATACCTTCAGGCGTATGTCAGAAGGTTCTTGCGTTTGAGGGCGCAGGCACCAACGGTGCCCAATGAAATTGTCATTGAAGCCATGATCAAGGGGCTTCATCCTGGACCTGCGGCTCAATACTTTGCTAGGAAGCCTCCTCAGACTCTGGAGAAGCTGCTTCAAAAGATGGACGAATACATTCGTGCTGATAATGACTTTCGCCAAAGAAGGGAGGAGGCCTTCAGATTTTCTGAGATGACCAGGGGCTTCGGAGGAAGATTCTATCCGAGGCATGTCAGGTCCATTCACAACTCCACTCAGAATGATGATAAGGGGAGTCAGCAGAACAGACCGCAGTGCTCCTCACAGGCTTCGGGGCAACAGCAAACTTTCTATCGGCCACCAGCTCCAAGAGGCAGAGGCGCCAGGGGCTTCGACGGAAGATTTGGAGATCAACCAAGGAGGATATTTTGCTTATTCTGTGGTGAAAACAAGGGCCACACCACCAGGATGTGCCATGTCACCATCCAGAAACAAAAGGAGCTAGCAGAAGCTGCAGCGCAACAGGGCCAGCTGAAGCAGGTCATGCATACTGCTTCGTACCATCAGCCTTACATCCCGGAATACGTGGGCAACCACCTTGCAGTTTCCGTAGCTTCGGCGAGCCAACCTCAAGCTTCATGGCAACAGCCCTCGCCCCCACCTCCGCTGCAACAAGGCCAACAGCCAGAAGGGAGCCAATATGTTCCGCACCAAAGGGATCTCAGAGAGCAATCTGAAGCTCGCACAGTCAATAGTACTGTGCCAGAGTCGAAGCACATTTATTGACAAATATCCTACTTTGATAGCAGTCTTTTCCGTTTAAGTTCTATTTTCTGTGTAATAAAGAACATTTCAGTTTTCATATAATAGTTTCGTGGTTGGTTATGAGGAAAACCTATCTTCTCCACAGGCTTAAGTTGCTGAAGCTTAAAAATTTGCGGTGACAAGGAGGACCTTCGAATTATTAAAAATCCTTCGAAGCAACAAAAAGTCGTTCTAAGGAACGCAGAGTAAGTTGCCGAAATTATAAAAAGCCGTTCCAAAGGGAGCGCAGTGTAAGTTTTTTTTTGCTCCAAAGACGTTCCTAAGGGAATGCAGAGCATACAGCGAAAAGTCAACGCTGATACCGCCTAAGTAAAAGGCGAAGAAGCTCCAAAGACGTTCCTAAGGGAATGCAGAGCTTATACCGCCTAAGTAAAAGGCGAAGAAGCTCCAAAGACGTTCCTAAGGGAATGCAGAGCTTATACCGCCTAAGTAAAAGGCGAAGAAGCTCCAAAGACGTTCCTAAGGGAATGCAGAGCTTACAAATATATTGTGTGTATCTTCGGAACAAATGTCATTTGCATAACATAACATCATCACATCATTTTGCATAGCATAAGCATCATACATCATATTGCATTTGGCAAAAGAAGGGGACACAGTATCAACCTTCGAAAGGACGCTTTGAGAAAGTGAAAATTGTGTAAAGTCACAAGGGAATACAATGATAATCTTCGGAATACAGCTTCGGAGAATGTTTTTACGAAGCATGAACGAACTTCATCAGAGCAATATCGAAATTGTATAGCTTCGGAGAATGTTTTCACGAAGCGTGGACGTGATTCATCAGAATAGTTTTAACGGAGAATGTCTTCTTCACGAAGCATGAAAAGAAGGGAAGGTGTTTTTTTCGCCGAAGGCTCAAAAATGGTATGTAGAATTTCATGCATCGTAAAGAATTGAATAATGAAAAGAGACTTGTATATTACATTCAAATGTACAAAATATTACATAGATCACAATTCAAATGTTTTTTCTGATAGCACCTAGTCTTCTCTTAATACTACTTCTGCGGCCTCATTTAGAAGTTGTTCAACAACTTTATCCATGATAGCTTCGGCCATTTGTTTGATTTCGTCATCCTCCTTTGTGTGAGGGTCAACTGACGATCCAGCAGGTTCTGAGGAAGCAGAATATTTTTTGCATTACTATTACAAACCGCGAGCAAAGTTTGAAATAAAAATTACAATACAATAAGAGCGACTAATTAGTACCTATTTGCCCTTCGGCAACTTCTGTTACTTTCCTAGCATCATGGATGCCTTTTTCACTCCTTTGAATAATATCTTGCGCCATTTCTCGGCCGCCGTTGTTCCAGATATCAGTAAAGAATTTGCCACCAACTATGCTTGCTTCGGTCGAGGGGTCTTTGATGTCTTCGGAGGATAAGGCAGCTTCGGACTGAGCTAAAGATTTTACATGTTCACAACCTTTCTTCTCCAAGACACTAGCAATTCCTCTGGCGCCCGAAAAAGCGCAGATGTCACCGCGACTACTCAAGATTTCCTCGAAGGCCTCTGCTTCGTGGCTGATCCATTCTATTGGGCCTTCGGGATTGCCTCTTGAAAAATTCTCTTCACTGGAAAATGCGCCCACGCTAGCGAAGCTGGTTTTAATTTTCTTTACGCATTCCATGGATTTTCCGTAGCATTTTTTCTTCGAAGACCGAAGCTCTTCCACGGTTGCTTCCAAATGATCAGCCCATTGGTCGCTGCATTCGCGTCTTGTTTCTTCAAGTATGCGTTCTTCTTTCGCCCGGGCCAATTGCTTCTGAAGGTCCTTAATTTCGCGTTTGTGAGCTTCGGCTTGAACCTTTGCAGCAGCTTCGTCCTTTTTTACCTTGTCTACTAATGTAAGCAGAATTTTGTCTTTTTCTAGGGCTTCGTTTCTCAGTTTAATAACTTCTGAACGTAAATTGTTGAACGCAATTTCGTAGCTTTCATCTTCGGCGCTCTTTTGTGCTCTTAATGCGTTGCTTAGGATTAAACCCTATATGAAAAAGAATCTATATAAGAATAAAAGAATGAATTACGTAATAAAAATTTTTTCCAAGCGTCTAATTCCTATACCTTTAAGCTATTGTACGCAAGACTGTCCGCGAGATCTTCCTTTGTCATAGCGCATAACCCAGCTTCGAGCTTCGGGAATCCCATACTTCTAGCCATCTCTCGGCAGACAGACAGTTCTTTATTATCAGGAAGGCAGTACAGGAAGTCATCTTCATTTGTCCCGTTAAACACTACTGCCCCCTTCGGATATTTTAGCTCTCTGGCATAGTAGTTGGCTTCGTAAGTCTCTTCTTCAGATAATTTCTTCCCCGAAGCATGTCGTACGATGTAATCGCGTATGCTGGCAGGAGCTTCGGGGGCGGCAGTGTCAATTTCTTCAACCAAATTTGGTTCTGATATTTTTGTTTTCAAAGATTGTTCTTTGGTGGGCTCTGAAGGCCCAGCCTCAGCTTTAGGTTGTTGCTTCGAAGCTTCAGCAACTACAGCTTCGGTAGACACTTCAGCAACTTCAATAGTCTTCTTTGGGGTTGTGCTTGAAGACTTAATTGTCTCCAAAACATCTAGCACGTTTACCATTCTTTTTCTTTTCGGGGTCACCGACGGCCCTTTTTTATTTTTTATTGTTTCGACATTTGCCGAAGGACTTAAGATTTCTGATATTTTTGGCCCTTCAACCTTCGGTTTCTCTGCTTTTTCTGCTGAAAGCGCTTCAGTCTTTTCTCCCATCTTCGGCACTGGAGCTGGTTCTGTAGCTTCAGAGGCCAAAGAGATTTCACCAATAAATTCTGGCACTGTGGCCGGCTCAATAAAACGCGCTCGGTGAGTGAGCACCTTTATCTTTTTCCTTTGCGGCACTGGCTCATTAGTAGCACTCGTGGTAGCTTCTGCCGCAGTAGAAGTATTTTTTCTTTTGCGACTCAATACCGGATAGTGGTAGTCAGGGTAGATAAACCCGACTGCGTCAAATACCCGGTTGAGCCTTTTCTTTTTTCGGCCTCCGAAGGCTGCTGATAACGCAGTGTTCTCGGCCTTCGAGTATGCCCCAAGCAGTTCACTCAATGTTTCAATGCTTTTCAACCAGTCATCATCAGGTTCAACAAATTTATCTGCGTATTTGAATGTGTATTTCAGTCTGACCAGTCCGCCTTCGTCGGACTCTTTGATGGTCTCCTTCGGCATTTCCCACTTTCCTGCAAGTGGCCACACCCTGAAGGCAATATGCTCTTGGACCAAGTCCCTTGTCCCAATGAAAGAGCAGACCACGCCGAAGGCTCTTTGGCATTCCTCGGCTGCTTCATCCATTTCAACCTTCGGCCTTCGAAGTCCGAAGCGTTGCCAGATGGGGCGCATAATGATACTCTTGACATCTTCTTGTGCCGTTAAGTCATTCTTTACATAGAACCATTCAGTCATCCAGGCTCCGGGCCACCTCTTCCGAAAGGTTGGCACGGGGCGGCTTGACCCGGAGCGGGCACCGAAGCTGTAGCACCCGAAGTTGTTGTGATATTGTTCTTTCCCCCAGGGCTTCGTCTCATATAACAACTCATGAATGTTGCAAAAGCTTTTAGCATTTGGTTCTAAACCTTGGCTTCTTGCAGCCCAGACAAACATCCCCATTCTTAAGATAGCTTCGGGAGTAATTTGATGGAGATAGACTTGAAATGTCCTCAGGACTTCAACAACAAAGTTGCTTAGGGGGAATCGAAGCCCAGCCTTGAGAAAGCTTCGGAAGATTACGACCTCATCTTCTTCGGGGGTGGGAGAAGTCTTTTCTCCAGCGTCAACTCTCACAATAGAAATATCTCGAAAATACCGCCCCCTCATATTATCAATATGGCTCTGCTTAATAGTAGTTTTCCCGAAAACCGTGTGACTTGGTCGCCATGGTCGATCTTCGGATTCTTCCCCACCACTTTCTACATCAAAACTGTCGCTGTCATCAGTATCTTCGGACAAACCTTCAAGAATTTCCTTGGTGATTTTCTCTGTATTGGTCTCTGCCATCGCTATAAGGAACCCCAAGTTCTTCTCTTCGTCAAGACTCAGCTTCGTCTCAGCAGGGATCTTCTTACCTTCAGACATCTTCGGAAGCACTAAAAACCTGTTTCCAAGGCCGAAGCTTTAAAATCAAAAAGATCAGCAAATCTTAGTGCACAAGAGCTAAAAATTTAGTGGGCCGAAGCAGATGGCAAGTGTGCGTACCAAATAAGTTTGCGGTATGATCTTATTTATACCCCCAGAGCGTTGAAAATTGAAAGACCCCACTTGTCAGTGAATGTTGCTATTCTAGCAAAGGGAAGGTGTTTTTTCGGACCTTCGGCTCAAGGCCTTCGTCCATATCGCAATTTGAATTTATCATTAACAAATTAATATTGCGAGGGGCTACTGTTGGGGGCCTTCGTCCTCCGAAGGTCCTCAAAAACATGATTTGACAATGTTTTCCAAGTGGATTATGTGAACAGGTATCTTCGGACTCAGAATTATGAACATGCAGTACGGTCAGGACGAAGCCTGGACCAGACGAAGGACGAGCTGATTACCAAGCTCCACGAAGGATGGTGCACAGCCAAAGCTGTGCGCAGGGAAGCTTCGTCGCGATAGCAGAGAGGGGAACCGACTTAAAGATGAAAAGACTACGAGGGCCTCGACAGATTTCCATAAGTCATTAACAAATGTAATGGACATGGATGTAATTTTACGTGGGCTGCGTCCCGCGTCTATAAATAGATGAACAGTACTCCCGTACTGTTCACGCTGACTTGGCATTTGCTTTTGCGTCACGCTTGTACTTTTTACCTTCTCTCAGGACCGAAGGTACATTTGTAATTTGAAATCATTTCTATTTTTCCATGTTAATAAAATAGAAATGATTCTATAATGATGCTTATATTATATTTCATGCTTTATATGAATCCTTCGTCATTACTTGTTATGTTTACGAAGGTATGTCTCTTATGACCTTCGTCCAAAACTCATTATTTCCCGAAGGGACATAATGCTTCGGAGGACGAAGGACCTTAACACTTAACACTTTTTATGTTGCCTTGTTCTTAACTCTTAGCATTTGAGAACAAGTCCCCAACAGGGAGGAGCCAACTTCCTCAAGACCATATGCTTTTGCATGTGATGAAAGGAAGGGCAAAAAGAAGGCTCCCACTCTAAGTTCCTCAAGTGAAGAAGAGGAGGAAGAAGAAAGTGATGATGATGAAGATAATCAACCATGCCCATCATCCTCCGAGGACGAAGAAACAATCCGACGCGTCGGAAAGGTAATGAGGATGATCCGCAAGATTAATCTAATGGGTGTGCCCCTGCAGGTCGAAGATCTTCTATTTAACATTGACAGGAAAAAGCAAAGGAAGAGAGGATGCTTCGCATGTGGGGAGAAGGGCCACTTTAGGGACAACTGTCCAAATATGGCCAAACCCAAAAAGGAGAGGAACAAAGGCAAGGCGCTAACAAGTGTTAGAACTTGGAATGATTCTTCAAGTGAAGATGAACCTCCAAGGACGCGCAGCCACCAGTCCTCATCACGCTCATCACGGTCATCACACAAATGCCTTATGGCAAGAGGTAACAAAAGCATTCCATCCTCTAGTGATGAAAGTAGTAGTGATGATGAAGGTGAGGGAAAGCCCTCTGTAGATGAGCTTGCGAAAGACGTAGAATTTTTCCAGGATGTTTGCACTAAGCAAAAAGCTCAACTTAAAACTTTGAAAAATAAGTTGATTAGCTCTCAAAATGATTATAAAGGTTTGCTAGAAAAATTTGAAACTTTTGCAAACTTAAATAGTGAGTTGTCAACTAAAATTGAGCTAGTAGAATCTAGTGCTCCATCCACCGCTATCGATAATGGTCTCATTAAAAAGAATGAAAAACTTAAGGCTAAGTTAGCTAGCTCCCAAGAAGCTATTAAAAATTTGCTAGAGAAAATGGAAATTCTTAGCATACACAATAATGAGCTAACTACTAAGCTAGAAAACATTGGTAGCACCCCAGCAGCATCTTTAGTTGAAATACCTAAAATTGTTAAGAAAGATGCTTCTACTTCCTGCTTTGATTTAATTGATGATTCTAACCCCTGCAACCAAGTTCTTGTTAAGAATATTGTTGTAGAAACATATTCGGATGAGGTTGCAAAGGAAAATGAACAATTAAAGCAAGAAGTGGCTCGCCTTGGCAAGGCTTTGTATGACAAGAAAGGCAAAGCCAAACAAATCCGACCTCCACAGGATAACACCACTGCGGGAGTGAATAAGCCTATGGAGGGAGAAACTGTGATTTGTAGGCTATGCCACAAGGAAGGCCATAAGTCTTTCCAATGCAAGGCGATGACCGGGGATAAACAAAGGCAAAATCTCAAGCAAAAGCCATCAAGCAAAATCTCCAACACCTACATCAAAAAGGTGGATAAAAAGTCTACTACACCATATTTGATCAAGAAGAAAAAGAATGGAAAGGTGATAGCAATCAAGGCCAACAAGCAAGCCAACAAAGGAAAAGGGGCCAAACGCATCTGGGTGCCAAAGGAAATAATTTCAACCATGAAGAGCACCAAGAAGGTTTGGATCTCGAAAGGGAAGTGAGTGGACCGAAGGTTGTCAGGAAATTTGGAGACTTGGCAAAGTTGGGATGTATATCATGGGATACATCATATTGGATCAAGTTTACTTGCCAAGTGGGTTAGTGAAAATCTCGGACCCAAATTTCCCGCCCATGACCAAGGTAACTAGATTTATTGTATCTCTTGATTTTAGATATGCGTATCTATTTACCTTGTATCTAGTTTACCTTTCTTGCCTAGTATTACATTTGTTATTTACTTTTGTTTAAAAATTATGCATACTAGGTAAATCACATGGTAGGATTGCTTGCTTTCAATTCATATACTTAAGCAAACCTACATGGCTTAAAATGTTTGTTCAAGCACGGCACATAGCTTCTATATCACTCCATAGTAAATGATGCATCAATTGAAAATTTTGATTTCTACAAGTTGTATCATTTAATGTATATGTGCCAAAGTTTGGATTATAGATAATCTGCCCCTCTTGATATCAAATCAAAGTGCATGTCTCCTACAAGTATTTAAAACTTGTATGCACACCTTCAGGGGGAGGTTACTCTATAATCTAATACTTTGAGACTAACACCTTTTCATGTCTATTTTATGTGATAGTCTCATTGTAAGGAAAATGAGGTCCCCGGAGAAAGACAACAATCTTCCACTGCAAAATCTCCAAGAACTCTCATGTCTCTCAAGCTCGCCATTGAATTTCAATCGGTATCTTTTGAGACTACATCTAGTATCATTTACATGTCTTCTCCAATAATTTGATTAGACTATATTTCATATCATATACTTCCATGTTGCTAAAAATGCATAAGTAGTTAACTCATATTCTGTTATCTATGCATAAAGGAAGTTAGTCTTTTCAAATCATGTCTTGCACCTCTAATTTTCACATGCTTTTTCCTAAGATCTCTGTCAGGGGGGGCTTTTCTTCATCTCTAAAGGGGGAGAAAAACCCTTTCTAAAGGAGAACACTCATTTAGGGGGAGTAATCCTTTGAGGACAAGCTTTTATTTACTTCCTACATGCTTTTAATGTCTTCCTTTTCAGTGGTTGATGCCAAAGGGGGAGAAGTTTAGGGACCAAAGCAATGAAAACTATATCAAACACCAAACACCACAAATTTAAAATTTTATATCTACAAATGGTATTTCAAGTGGTTTTGGTTATTTGGTCCTAAAATAGGAAGTGAATTATGGAGTTAGGGGGAGGCTTAAGTCCATAATATCACATTGTGGGGACAAACATGCATCCTAGCAAGTAGATTGCATATTTTCATTCAAATACTTGTATTATTTGCTTGCTTTGGTTGTGTTGTCATCAATCACCAAAAAGGGGGAGATTGTAAGAAAAATGGACCCTGGGCCATTTGGCTAATTGAGTTTTGGTGTTTAATGAACAACACAATCCGTGGACTAATAAGTTTTCTAGTGTTTTTGTTTGTAGTTCACAGGATGCAAGATTTTCTTGGACTAAGGAATTGAGGAAAGCAACACCTCAAAAGAATACATTCAGAAGATCCAAGAAAAGTCCAAGTGTGCTGCTGCGGACTGTCTGTGCATGGAGCACCGGACTGTCCGGTGCCCACACGCCGGACTGTCCGGTGCACCAGGGAACTCCAGCCCAACGGCTAGTTCCAGGTGGCACCCGGAGAGAAGACCACCGGACTGTCTGGTGTGAGCACCAGACTGTCCGGTGTGGAAAAGCCTGTGGCACCAACGGTCACCTGCTCTGACAGGTCAACGGCTAGGCGCACCGGACATGCTATAGTGCGCTGTCCGGTGCACCACCGGGCTATTCGGTGCACCACCGGACTATCCGATGTGCCACAGAGAACTGCAGCTTTTCTCCAAAGGCTATTTTGGAGTTGGGGCCTATATATACTTCACCCAACCGGCCATTTGGAGGTGTGGGAGCCCAAGCAACATACCAAGGCATATAGCGCACATTTCCAAGAGCTCAAACACCCAAGTGCTTAATAGAATCACTCGGTGATTAGCGTAGGTGCTTTGCGAAGTGCTTAGGTTAGTTAGACTGCTTTAGCGCTTGCTCTAGGTGAACCCTAGTTAGTTGAGTGAGTTTAGACAAACCACACAATCCCTCGGCTCTTGCGCAGGCCATTGTAATTGTACCGAGTGGGGCGAGAGTCTTGCGAGACCGTGACAACCACATTTGTGTCACGGCCGCCACAGTGTACCGGGGGGAACGAGGCCCGCGGTGTTTTGGCCGAAAGCTCAATAGTGGAGACGGCGGGGAGCGTCCGAGAGGAGCCGGAAGCGGAGCACCACTTGCACGTGGAGAAGGCCCGCGGCTCTCTACGGAGTTACTCGACCGTGGTGCTTGGCCCTCGCGTGGGCTTCCCTTTGTGTAGGGGCACCAACGAGGATTAGTCGGGACCTTGCATGGTTCCGGATACCTCGGTAAAAATACCGGCGTCATCCACGTGAGTTTGCTTCTCTACTTTGCTCTTTAAGTTTCCGCATTTATATTAAGCATTTAAGTTTCAATCTTGTATTCATACTTATTTAGTGTAGATTGAAACTTAGCCATTGCGGTAGAGATAGCAACACTTGGACAAAACCTAGTTTGCACTTTCTAGTTTGATCATTTGCATAGGTTTTGCTCTAGGGATTTATTTGTGGCCTAGTTTAGTAAAAGTTTTAGAAGTCCTAATTCACCCCCCTCTTAGGCGTCACCCATTTCCTACACTCACTCCACAAAAGTATTTGGGATATTGTTGAGTATGGAGCGTAGGTACCGAAGGTAGGGGACAAGGACTACGATTCAGATGAGGCCGACCAAATTCAGCACTTGAACTCCCAAGCCACAACTATACTCCTTGCGTCCTTGTGTCGAGAGGAGTATAATAAGGTACAAGGGTTAAAGACGGCCAAAGAAATTTGGGACGTCCTCAAGACGGCGCACGAAGGGGACGAGGTGACAAAGATCACCAAGCGGGAGACGATCGAGGGAGAGCTCGGTTGAATCGTCCTCAACCAAGGAGAGGAGCCAGAAGCCATGTACAACCGGCTCAAGACCTTGGTCAATCAAGTGCGCAACCTCGAGAGCACCAAGTAGGATGACCATGAAATGGTCAAGGTTATTCTAAGATCCCTTGTTTTTCGCAATCCTACTCAAGTGCAATTAATTCGTGGGGATTCTAGATACAAATTAATGTCTTCCGAGAAAGTGATAGGAAAGTTTGTGAGCTTTGAACTAATGGTCAAAGGCTCCAAACACATCGTCAACTTGGAGCAAGGCGCCACCTCCACACCCGAGGTGCAATCCGTCGCATTCAAGGTGATGAAAGAAGAAAAGAAGGAGTCTACACCAAGTAGGTTTCCCATCGACGCCTCCAACTATGACAATGAGGAAATGACACTCATCATCAAGAGCTTTTGCCAAATCCTCAAGCAAAGGAGGGGAAAGGACTACAAACCCCGCTCCAAGAGGGTGTGCTACAAATATGGTAGGCCCGGTTAAATGTCCAATGTCTAGTGATAGTGACAGGGGCGACGACAAGAAGGGGAAGAAGAAGGATAAGAAGAGGTACTACAAGAAGAAGGGCGGCGATGCCCATGTGTGTCGGGAATGGGACTCTGATGAGAGCTCCACTGACTCCTCCTCCGATGAGGACGCCACCAACATCGCCATCAACAAGGGCCTCCTTTTCCCCAACGTCGACCACAAGTGCTTCATGGCAAAGGACGACAAAAAGAAGAAGGTACAAGCTAGAACCACCCCCAAGTATACTACATCTAGTGATGAGGGTAGTTCTAGTGATGATGAAGATGATTTGCTTACTCTTTTTGCCAACCTTAACATGCAACAAAAAGAAAAATTAAATGAATTGATAGAAGCCATTCATGAGAAGGATGAACTTTTGGATAGCCAAGAGGAATTCCTTATTAAATAAAACAAGAAGCATGTTAAAGTAAAAAATGCTTATGCTCAGGAAGTAGAGAAAAACGAAAATTTGACTAAGGAGCTTAGCATTTGCCATGACACTGTTTCCAACCTTAGAACTGGGAATGCTAATTTAATTGCTAAGGTTGAGAAGTTAAATGTCTGTAATGGTTCAATTATCTGTCTTAGAGATGAAAATGATAGTTTAAATGCTAAGATTGATAAATTAGATGATACAATTTCTAGCCTTAGAGATGAAAATGCTAGATTAATTTCTAAGGTTAAGAATTTAAATGTTTGCAATGATGCTATTTCCAGTCTTAGGAATGAGAATGCTATTTTACATGCTAAGATTGATGAATTAAATGCTTGCAAACCATCTACATCTACTGTTGAGCATGTTCCCATTTGCACTAGATGTAGAGATGTTAATGTAGATGCTATAAATGATCACCTTGCTTTAATTAAACAACAAAATGATCATATAGCTCAATTATGCTAAAATCAATGAGCATGAGATTGAAAATGAAAAGTTTAAATTTGCTAGAAGCATGCTCTATAGTGGGAGACGCCCTGGCATCAAGGATGGCATTGGTTTCCAATAGGGAAGCAATGTCAAGCTTAATGCCCCTAAGAAACTGTCTAATTTTGTTAAAGGTAAGGCTCCCATGGTTCAGGATAATGAGGGCTACATTTTATATCCTGCTAATTATTCTGAGCATAAAATTAGAAGAATTCATGCTAGAAAACCTCACACTATTTCTCATCATGCATTCATGTATAAGAATGAGGCATCTAGCTCTAGGCATTCTACTCATGTTAAAATGCCTAAAAGGAAAACTCCTGCTACATCAAATGAACCTAACATTTCATTTAAGAATTTTGATGCATCTTATGTGCTTACTAACAAATTAGGCAAAGTAGTTGCCAAATATGTTGGGGGCAAACACAAGGGTTCAAAGACTTGTGTTTGGGTACCCAAGGTGCTTGTTTCTAACATGAAAGGACCCAAGACTGTTTGGGTACCTAAGAACAAGGCCTAAATTGTTTTGCAGGTTTATGCATCCGGGGGCTCAAGCTGGATAATTGATAGCGGATGCACAAACCACATGACAGGGGAGAAAAGAATGTTCTCCTCCTATGAGAAAAACGAAGATCCCCAACGAGCTATCACATTTGGGGATGGAAATCAAGGTTTGGTCAAAGGACTTGGCAAAATTGCTATATCTCCTAACTGTGACACCCCAGTGTCACCTAGAGTTTCTCTCAAGTGCTAACCCAAGAATTAACATTTCATGTGAGCCAAATTAAGCATGAAGCATCAAATTAACTTAAGAATAAAAGATCCACTAAATTTACATCTAAAGGAATCATGTTCAAAACAAATGAGATTTTCAAAAGAGCAAAATGTTGAAACCTTAATACCAACCCTAATTGAGCTCTTTAAGTAAAATTGAAGAAAAGGGGCAAAAGACTATGAAAAATATAAAATCATGGCTTAGGCCAAATATAAACATTGAAGTATAATAAATAAGCTACAATAAAGATTATGAAAGCTTGTCCAAAATAGTTTAATAAAAACTCTAAAACAAGCTTCTCAAGTGAGGGTTCAATGGGAATTTCTAAAATTCAGAATTCTGAAATTCAGCCCTTGAGCTAAAGACCGAGCGTGTTCACCTTGATCCCTAGCTCAAATCCTAATGACCCCATTGACAAAATTGTGCCTAACTAACTCCTCTGTCACATGCCAGAGGATGGCATTGGGACGCGAGCCCTAGACATGACAAAACCCAGGATTTGCCTTGGGCTTGGGTAGGGAGACAGACCAGACTTCAGGGCTCCAAATCTTTGAAACCAGTAGGCAAAATCCTATGACCCCCACACAAGATCGGTAGCTTATAGGGAGGAGAAGAGGTTTTGTGCACTAACCAAGGCGAGAGCAGGCTCGGATGAATGACCACACGCGCTATAACTTGGGCAGAATGAACGCGCACACGTGTTCGACCCTGGTCGACACGCCGGCGTTCGCCCAACCCGCGCGCGCGCTCGCCCCAGCGTTCAGTAAATTCCACCGCGTGCCCTCGCCCTCGGCCGTGCTCACCCGCGCCTATAAAGCCTCCCCGGGCGCGCCTCACTTCACCCCGTGCTCACCTTCGCCGGCCAAACGCCCCTCCTTAGCTCCGGCGAGCTCTTTTCCGCCCGCCATTGCCACCCGAGCCTCGGCCACCGTGGCTAGCCCACTCCAGTTGGTTCCAAGCCGCGGCAGCTGCTCGGATAGCTTCGCCAATAGCTTGTGAAGCTCCCCAAGCTCTCGGACCCGGCAGAACTTCATCGGAGAACCAAGATCGTCCTCGCCGGAATTCGGCTGCCCGCCTGCGCGCGTAGACCGAGCAATCCGGTGAGCCATTCTTCAATTCCTCGCGCACACACCCTCCTTGATCCCTGGTGAAGCTCTCTGACCCGTTTGATTGGTCAATTGTGCCCTAGATAGGCCGGACTCCTCGCCGCCGACGATCTCCCCCGTCTACGCACGTGGACCTGCTGACTCCGACCATCCCCGACGGCGACTCGCACATCGCCGTGACCCTCAGGACCTCCGCTACACCCTCAGCCACCTCACCGGAGCAGTCTCGCCGCCGGTAAGCCTCTCCGCCCTTTCCTCCACCGCGGGTACTGTTTGATTTGGGGGAAGGACCTCGGGTTAGGATTAGAAGAACCCAGGGGGTTTTCTGAACTGTCAGCGACTCACTTGAATAGTAGCCCAAGGACTAGTCTGTAAGGAAACTTGAAAACACCCGCCAGGGACCCCGTTGCAAAGTAGTTTTCCTTTTAATCATTTCTGTTTAATCTTTTTAATGAACAGAGAACTTAGGAAATTCATATCTTAAGAAATACTTAACAAAAAATTGTCAAACCAATTTTACCGGATTCTAAATATTATGGACTACCAATTAAAAATACTAAACCCCATGCTTCTGTTCTAAATTTTAGAGTTTAGAATTAAACACAGAAACTGACCAAACCTTATTTAATTAAAGAAAATTTGTTATGCTTCTGTGCTGAACCTAAGAAAATTTGTAGATGTTCAAACCCCATTTAAACACTGTTTAAAAATAGTGGGAACCCCAGTATTGAAAAATTGAGTAGGGATATCTATTAAAAGCCATTTTTGCCCAAAACTTAGGGAAATCAGAAAGGCATTAGGAACTAATGAACAGTGAGTGCAATTATTTTTCCTAACCTACTTAAGTAACAGAGAACCTAGGAAAAATAAAAAGACCACTAGTCTAGAACATAATTAAAGTGGAATGTTTTATTTAGCATTTTTCCAACTAGAAAACAATTATTGGAATTATAAGATCAGACCCAAAATTGTTAATAAAAATCCAGTGGACTTGTAACAACCAAAACCCCACTACAAAAATGATAAACACCCCAGCCCATCATTTTAAGTAGGGTAAACAAATAAAACTTGAAAATGAGGCATATTTCAATTAAATCATGAGCAGCCCAAAAATGGTGCAATAATGGGCAAATAAAACTTTGCTAGATCAATAATGAGATATGTCACCAGAGAAAAATGCAAATCCGTTTGAAAGATGCAAAATAATACCTATTGCCAATACTTCATGAAAAAGGCCATATAATCCATATAATTCCTACCACCCTTTCCCTTAAGCAAAAAGATGTCAAACTTCAGAATGATTGCTCTTGCGCAAAGAAGAAGCTAGGAAAAATCAGAAATCTGTTGTTTGATATTTTTCAAATATAGTGGTAGTAGAAAGCACCCTTTGGCTAGAAACTTTAGAAAATCATGGTAAAATAACTAATAAGTATTAATAGCTAAAACTTTGTGCAAAGTCATGTTATAACATCTAAATGCCAGCAAAAATGAGTCTTAGAAAATTTCCTACTGTAAAATGGTAGTTGTAGTTCAAACAACCCCTTCTGCCCTAACATTTTATAATTTTGTACAAAAATGACCGCTCACTTTTTAAGCCCCATATTTTAGGACATAGAATTATACACCAATAAGAAGCCACTGTAGTTTTTGCAGAATTTTTGGAAATATATTGAGACAACTTGTAGTTCAAACCCACTCTAAAAACATAAAAGGAATAGAGGGAAAGAAATAAAAGATAAACCTTGCCCCAATAAGTTCAACTTGAAATCTTGACAAATTCTCACTAAGGCTTTAAAAAGAATTCAGTGGAACACCAAATTGGACTTACCACCTTGTTTAACTGAGTGTGATCTAAATTACTAAGTATACCACCAAAAATCTTTTGTAACAAGATTTAACTCTATCTAATTTAAGTGGATCATTCACCATCAAAGTTTAATTGCTAAGGCACATATCATATCATGCATGTATCTTACTCATTGCATTCATTAGGTTGTAATCTCGCTGACGGAGAGTACGTGCTCATCCCCGAGCAAGGAATTGTCCAAGAGGAAGACCAGGAGCAAGCTCCCGAGGCTACCATCGAAGATCTCCCCACAGCCCTAGCTATTGAAGGCAAGCCCTGATTTTATGCATAACCGTGTTATTATATGCTACTTTACTACACATAATGTTTGTAGGATTGCAATGTGCACTTAAGTGTAGGAGTTGCTTGAAACCTCTAGTTGCATGAACTTAGGATTCCTTTTTGAGATGAATACTAGTATGCTAGGTCGAGTAGCTGCTATGCTAATCAGGATCTCAATAGAAGTCGAGTGATTTTTCTAGCACTCGCGCGAGGTTAGGAATTGATCGTATTCATCTTGATAACGGGATCTATGTTAGTCTATGGACTTGGATCCAGGGAGGATGCCTTGTCCATGAGACGGGAAAAGGAATTAAGGATTAATGTGTGGATACCTGAGTCAAGCGTTTGAACGTACTAAGCGCATGTCAGGAAATATGGTAACCGATAAACCTAGTACCTGAGTGAAGCCGGGCGTGGACTTTATCCCTCACGCGACCTGAGACTGGGTCTCCCATGCTAGCTATGGTGGATACAAGTGCGGTCACTGCACGGCGGCAGCCGGGGTCAGTGGAGCATTGTATGCCAAGGCGGTGAGGCCTGGACGCAAACGAGGAATCGATGGGGACGGTTGACATGTGTAGGGTCGGAGTACCCTGACATGTCGTGTATTTAGGTTTACCTTGCAAGGTTAAAACTTGATTCAAATCATCTGCTTCTCGCAGCTAATGAGACTGCTTGACCCTTGTACTACATCGAGTAAGAAGTGAAATGAGGTTTACATGAGAAACTTGTTGATTGCACTAAATGCTTGCTGCCATGTATGCTTAGAAGGAGCAAACTTAGCTAAGACAATAATACTAGAAACTGAAAAGCTAAAAGATTGATTTTTAGACTCAGCTAGTGCTTTTGGCAAACCAAACCCCTCAGCCAAATAGCTGCATGGTCTAGTGGTAGAGGAGTAGTTTCCTCACACCGAGTAAGTCTAGCTGAGTATTAGTATACTCATCCTTGCTTGTGGCATAATTTTTGCAGGTATGCTTCAAGATACGGTTGATGGTGTGACTTGGCCTACCACCCTGCCACCAGGTTGGACGGTCGAGTGGGATGCTGCTCCGGCAGGAGCGGAGCATGAGGAGTAGTGGGCTAGGCCCTACCCATTTCCTCGCTATCGACGACATCGATTATCCGCTGCATTTCATTTTGTGAACTTTTAATTGCTACTTGAAAAACTCCGATCTATGTAATAATTCAGTACTTTAATTTGAGGTTTCCTGCTTTATTGTATTTCTCTGTGCCTCACATTCGAGTGAGCTAGTGGTATTCGATCTTGGATAAGTGGCTTTATCAGACTAGATCCGAGGGACTGACGGGTTATTCCGGTTTAAGTGTGTTGCTGCCTTTAAGGGTGCTACTTGGGCACTTCAGCTGGAATAATTTGGGCGGTTCCGCCACAGCTGGTATCAGAGCAAATACCACCACAGAGAAGGACAATAAACCATGAATACCAATTTTCAAAATCTAAAACTTGCTTAGAAACTACTAAGAATCGTCAGGACTAGACCGCTAGACCTAGGACGAAAGGCCTTAGGGATAGTGGGAGAAATAGGTGGCTAAGTAGGCCCTGTGGGCCAATCCTTAGCTTTAAGAGTTGCCCTAGGAGCCCCTCTTTTTATTTCATTCGAAGAGGAGACGTTGATTTCAGCATGCATGCATTATAAAAACTAAAAGGAATTAAAAATTGAAGCCATCCCGCTTCCTTTTAAAATCATCAAGGCTCTTTTATTTTTCTTCCTTCCACCATAATCTTTACCTTTGATGCCCTTCCGCAGATGAGTTCACCCACCCCCGCCAGTGGAGGAGACACTCGTTTCAGCTCTGACTTCCTTTCTCACGATGGCTTTCCTTCCATCTTGTGGGAAGTGCTTAACTCCGCTGGTTACCCCACGCCCCCTTGTACACGGTGCAGTTGTATGAGGAGCATCGGGTACCCCATTGCTGAGTCTGGCTGACCTTGGAGGCTCATCCCCTTCAGCCGAGTTGGCGTTCTCTTGACTCCGAGATGATTGGATTCAGGACGGACGACACCACTGAGGCAGCAGCCATGAAGACCCTGACGACTTTCTGTGGCTACCATCCCCTAGAGATGGTGATGAACCCCTTGGGTCTCTTCCCTGCTGAAAAGAAGGATGACCCCATTTGGTGTAACCGTGTGAGCCATGTGAAAGATGTGTGGGCAATGTATCCTGACTTGGTTGGGAGAGTCACTGTGCAGTGCATGAGTGCGCTGTACCGCCTTCAGGCCCTGCAGAGCGACGCTATGGCACACCTTGCTAACATCGCTCAAACCACCAAGCTCACCCTTGATAGCCGAGAAGATTTTGTGGTCGACCTATCCTCTGAGTTGGTGGAGAAGGATTTGCAGGTGGAAAGACTGAGCCAGCGCATTGCCACCTTGGAGCAGTAGGTGGAGATCCGAGACTACACTATTGATGTCTTGGAGAACCAGCTCCATGATGTGCAGCGGGAACTCGAAGAGGCAAATGACCACCTGGACATGCACCACTTGGAGATGGAGGCCAATGAGGCCGGAAGCGAGGGAGAAGAAGCTCCCGATGAATTAGGACCAGCCCCTGGTGCCAATGGGACTACCTCCGCGATGCCCCCTTCACCCGTATCCAGTGTCGCTTCCACCGCTCAGGTTTGATCAGTCACTTTGATGCTTTATGCAGACAGAAACCTATGCGAGCTTAGTTAATGTCAGATTTTGGACTAGGCTTACGGGTACTCTCCCCTAAATTGATGTAACCCTCGTGAACTTTCGAAATCTATGGGATGTTGTAACCTTGTTATCTTCATTTCGAACCTAATATTATGATTATGGCATTTTCTTTCCATATGAGATAATAGCTTGTCGTTCGAAATTGTGAGTTGAGATAACAATGGCGACAATCTCTGTTTTCAGATGGCAGCTAGGCAGCGTTGCGGGCATAACGAGCAAGTTCCCCCGCCACCTCCTCCAGCTCCCACAGTGCAGGAGCTAATGGCCCAGCAGAACGAGATTCTGTGATAGCTCTTGCAGCGCCAGCCCCACCCTCAGCAGCATGGTGGAGGCCAGCATCAGCGACCTCTGGCAGCGGCAACCTACCAGGAGATCCTGAGCATGCAGCCACTCTTGTTCACCAAGGCAGAGGATCCGTTGGACGCCGACGTGTGGCTCCGCGTCATTGAGTCCAAGTATCCCCTCCTCACGGAAGACTGCCCTGATGCTACTAAGACTCGCTTCACCGTGCAGCAGCTTCACGGATCTGCTCGGACTTGGTGGGACGACTTCCATGCTACGACTTCCATGCTATGCTCCCCACTGATCATGAGGTATCTTGGGAGGAATTCAAGACCGCTTTTAGAGAGCACCACATCCAGCAGGCATTCTCAATCGCAAGCTGAATGAGTTTCTGACACTTAATCAAGGAACCCGCACGGTATTGCAGTATGCCCAGGCCTTCAATGACCTGTGCCAGTACGCAGGTTACCATGCTGATTCTGATGAAAAGAAGAGAGACCGCTTCTACAGGGGTCTCAACACCAAGCTACGAGAATGTCTCAACACTGTCCGGGCTGATAGCTTCAATGAGTTGGTCAACCTGGTCATCTCCCAAGAGGACTGTATTGTAGCTCACCGGGCAGAGAAGAAGAGAAAGGCACCAATGGCAACACCATCCGCTCAGGTCCAGAGGTTCCGGATTGTTTCTCACAATTAGAGCAGGGGTTTTCAGCAGCAGGCAGGCAGATGGGTGATCAGGCCACCTCAGTAGCAGCAGCTGGCACCCACTCGCTTTCCAGCTCCCGCTCCAAGGAGCAATCAGCCTTCGCAGCAGCAGCAGTTCCGCCAGGGCAATGGGAACAAGTGCTTCACTTGTGGCAATGTGGGCCACTATGCCAAGAATTGTCCAAGGAATCAGCAGAGGCAGACGCCAGCACCAAATCAAGATAAGGGAAGAAAGCAGAAGGTACAAGTCAGGCAAGGGAAGCTCAACTTCACTACTCTAGAGGAAGTACCTGAGGGAGCTCCCATCATGACTGGTATCTTTTCAGTTTATAATCAACCTGCTTTAATTCTATTTGATTCTGGTGCATCTCATAGTTTCATTAGCCAAAAGTTCAGTGCTAAATGTAAACTACCTTTCTATCACTCAAAAGGGTCATTTATGATAGCCACACTTGGGGGTAAAATTGCAACTAATCAATTAAACCAAAGTGTGCCTATTCGACTGGGAAGCCACATTGTTAAGACCACCCTTCTTGTTTTGGGTTTGGAAAATGTGGATATTATTCTGGGAGCTAATTGGATGACCTGCACCAAGTAGTGCTTGATGTAGCTAGCCGCATCGTGGAAATCAATTCCCCGTTCTGTGGGAACTTCACCTTAATTCTGCCCAGTCAAGGTTCTACTCAGTCATGTGCTTTCTCTATGACGGAGTTACCTCTGAAGAAGATCCCAGTGGTCTGTGAGTATGCAAATGTCTTCCCTGATGAATTGCCAGGAATCCCACTAGACCGGGATATTGAATTCGCCATCGAGTTGCAACCGGGAACGACACCAATTTCCAAAAGGCCTTACTGGATGTCACCCGCTGAGTTGGCAGAATTGAAGAAGCAATTGCAAGAGTTGCTAGATAAGGGATTTATTCGCCCCAGTACTTTGCCTTGGGGATGTCCAGCCTTGTTTGTGAAGAAGAAGGATGAAAGCTTGAGGCTGTGTATAGATTACCGCCCTCTTAATGCGGTGACTATCAAGAACAAGTATCCTTTGCCTCGTATCGATGTTCTTTTTGACCAGTTGGTCGGAGCCAAAGTGTTTTCAAAGATAGACCTTCGCTCCGGCTACCATCAGATCAAGATACGAGCAAGCGATATTCCGAAGACGACTTTCTCAACCAGATATGGGCTATATGAATTCTTGGTGATGTCTTTCGGGCTGACGAATGCACCAGCATATTTCATGTATCTGATGAATTCTGTGTTCATGCCCGAACTAGACAAATTCGTGGTGGTTTTCATCGATGACATCTTGGTGTACTCGAAGAACGAAGAAGAACATGGCGGGCATTTACATGTAGTGCTTCAACGTCTGCGAGAGCACCACCTTTATGCCAAATTATCAAAATGTGATTTTTGGCTAAAGGAGATCAAATTCTTGGGTCACACTATCTCTCAGGCAGGAATAGCTATTGATCCTGATAAGGTTCAAGAGGTGATGAACTGGAAGCCACCAACGACTGTCTGTCAGATTCGGAGTTTTCTGGGATTAGCAGGTTATTACCAAAGATTTATTCTGGATTTCTCTCGAATTGCGAAGCCAATAACCGAGCTGTTGAAGAAAGAAGCCAAGTTTGTTTGGGACTAGAAGTGCAAAGATGCCTTCCATGCATTGAGGCAACATCTGATCACAGCACCGGTGTTAGCGCAACCCGACAGCAGCAAGCCTTTTGATGTGTATTGTGATGCCTCTGGCACTAGACTAGGTTGTGTCTTGATGCAAGACAACCGAGTCATTGCTTACGCCTCAAGAGCACTTAGGCCTCATGAGCAGAATTATCCCACTCATGACCTTGAGTTGGCAGTGGTGGTTCATGCATTAAAAATGTGGAGACACTATTTGATGGGAACCCACTGCAACATCTTCATTGATCATAAGAGCCTTAAGTACATCTTTACTCAGGCTGATCTCAACATGAGGCAGAGAAGATGGCTAGAGCTGATCAAGGATTATGACCTGGAGGTACATTATCACCCAGGAAAATCCAATGTGGTAGCAGATGCCTTGAGTCGGAAGTTGCAATGCAACTGTGTTCTGATGGATTCTCGCATTAACACCTTGTGTGATGAGTTGAGCAAGATGAAGATAGAAGTGATTCCTTCTAGTGCTTTGTCTCACATTTCCGTTGAGCCAACTTTGCAAGACCAGATCATCATGGCCCAACTCAGTGATAAGGGAGTGCAAATTATCAAGGAGAACCTCCATCGAAAGACTGAGAAGTATAAATGTTTCCGCCAAGATGGAAAGGGTATATTGTGGTTTAAAAGCAGATTGGTGGTTCCTAAAAGCAAGGATCTCAAGAAGAAAATCTTGGATGAAGCCCATCTCTCCAAATTCTCTATGCATCCGGGAAGCACCAAAATGTACCATGATCTGAAGCCCTTGTATTGGTGGACCAGAATGAAGAGGGAGATAGCCCAATATGTATCGGAATGTGACACCTATCAGAGGATAAAGGCCAGCCACTTGAAATCAGCTAGAACTTTGCAACCCCTATCTATACCTTCATGGAAATGGGATGACATCAGCATGGATTTCATTGTGGGTCTTGAAAGCTCTCTTGTGGGTTTTGGTGTTTGGATGAAAACTCAATTAATGGACTAACAAGTGTGCTAAGTGTTGAACAGGTGTTTTATGCAAAGCTAATATGGTTCAACACAAGTGAACAAGTTTGATGGTCCGAAGACTGAATGATTTATAGACAATGGACATCATAAGAAAGATGGACATTACTTAAGTGAGACTCGATGTGCATAACTCAGAGACAACCGATCAAGCCAAGGATGGAAGCAAGAAGAACTTCGAGGTACCGAGTGCATGGGAGAAAGTCAAGGAGACCAGGAACCCAAGGCCAGGGGTGAAGAAGAAGACTTGCGGAATCAAGGTTGATCGAGTTAAGAAGAGTTGTGGTACATCAAGGAACACTACATAAGGACATGACTTACAACCAATGAGGTAACATCTACAATTGTGTGGTGTAAGTCATAAGGCTCAAGACCAAGCTCAAAAAGTGAACGTGGTCACTGGAAGGAGAACCAATGTCAAAATCAGAACTGGAAGCAGCCCAAAAGAGCTAAGTGCACCTTGACCTTTAGTTTGGGTTGTTCCTATGTTTGGAGATATTCTATGTGACCTTTGCAGGATGTTGGAGCTCAGAAATGTCAATCTAGATCAAGTCAAGCTGACTTGATGATTTATGAGTCCAACATCAATCTCAAGCATGCCAAATGCTAAAGAAGTGAAAATCAAAGAGAAGGTATGTTTCTAGACTTAGTACATTGGTTTTTGTGTACTAATATATTTGTCTAAGTATTAGAAACAGAGAAAAGAAGAAAAGAAAAGAGAAGCAAAAGGTTTGGCTGTGTACAGCCAAGACTCACCTCAGTCTGGCACACCGGACTGTCTGGTGGTGCACCGGATAGTGTCCGGTGCGCCAGACTGATCTCTGATGAACAGGCCGCTCTCGGGAGAAGTTCGGCGGCGTACGGCTATAATTCACCGGACTGTCCGGTGAGCCAACGGTCGAATACGCCAACGGTTGGCAGCGCGATCAGCGGGCGACACGTGGCTTGGGCCAACGAATAGTTGGCGCACGAGACTGTCCGGTGTGTACCGGACAGTGTCCGGTGAGCCAAGACGACCGTTGCTCCAACGGTCAGCTGAGCCCGATTTGGAAGGAGATCGCGCACCGGACAAGCTATAGGACCTGTCCGGTGGTGCACCGGACTGTCCGGTGCGCCACCCGACAGAAAGCAAATATTGCCTTCCGAAATGAATTTCAATGGCTACTAGGCCCCTTGGGTCTATAAAAGGGACTCCTAGGCGCCTCCAACAGTGAAGAAGAGCAGCCAACAATAGTATACATCACTTGGATCAATTCTCACTCTCCCTCTTGTGTGAATCTCTCTAGTTTTGTGTAGAAGGCAAAGCTATAAGCCTTTAGAGAGTGGAGAAGTGCTGCTAAGAGCTAGAGCATAGTCTTGAGCGCATTGTTACTCTACCGGAGTGCTGTCAAGAAGACTGTAAGCAGCCGCGGCTTGGTTGTAACCAAACTCATCATAGTGGAAGGCTCTATCTGTCATACTGACAGATCTGAGCAAACAGAGGAAGGAGCTGAAATAGACTCCAAGCCCAGGTCTGGCTAACTCCAACGAGGACTAGGCAAGCATTTCAGGCTTGGCCGAACCTCGGGATAAATCCCTGCGTCTGTGTGCTTCGCTCTGTATTGTGTGCTGACTCTCTGTCTTCTCACTTTTTATATCTGCACTTCAACACTTATCTATGGTACAAGTTATATTTGAAGTGCAGGGCATTGTGAGACAGGATCTTCTATTCCGCTGAAATCTACTTGAAGGATCTTTCATTCCACTGCGATCTGGTCTTCGAGTAGAGTAAAAAATAAAGTTTTAAAGTGATAATTTTTATTCGCCTATTCACCCCCCTCTAGGCGACATCAAGATCCTGTTCCCGGGCAAAGGGAACTTTCAATTGGTATCAGAGCTAGGCCTCTCCAGTGTGGGCTTAGCCGTCCGGAGATGACGATGTCGTCACAAGAGGTAACTGTAGAACTTCTTCTAGGCGATGGTTCTAATTATAAATCCTAGTCTGTCTCTATTTATAATGCCTTCATGCATATTGATCCTAATTTGAGACATATCTTTAGCAGAAGTATTTTCCCTCTGATGTTAGTAGAGAACCTTCTAATGCTGAACTAAGATGTCTGTCTCTCAATCACCAAGCTTGCAACATCTTAGTTGACTCTCTTTCTAGAGGTGTCTATTTTGCCATCATGAGTAGTGATAGTGATTTATTTGTTGATGCTCATGATCTATGGAATAGAATTAGAATAAAATATTCTGAGTCGAATTGTACTGCTTCAACTCCCTATATTGCTTGTGATACTAACCTTTAAAAGGGAGAAGAAAAACGATGGCTACCAAACGATAAATCCACCTCACTGGCAGGTTTGTCTTCTACTAGTAATAAATGTCTTATTGCTAACAATGATGGTGGAGACAAAAGCGATGATGAGGAGGAATATGAGGATGATAGTGAGGATGAGTCCTCATCACCACAAGGTACATTTTCCTGTTTTGCTTCCACTGATAATAATGACAGGGAAAATGAGACCAACGATGTAGAAGAAGAGGAGGTTCGCCGTTTCTACACCCATCTCAACAAAGAAGACAGTGCTCTTGGTTAAGCTGTTGAGAAGGAACAAGGAACAAGGCGAGACGCTTCTCAGGCTAGAGGAGACTCTCATCAAAAAAATCGATAGCCTGGAGAAGATGACCAAAGACCATGAGGAGCTAAAGTGCTCTCATGATGATTTGGTCCAACGGTATGATTCAGTTTTAATTGAGCAAAGAAATAATAATGATGATTTATCTTGTGTTGCTCAACTTAAAATTGAGAGGCAAGTAGAATTGCTAAATTTAGAAAAGCTTGCTCTAGGTGAAAAATATGATATGTTGTCACATTCTCATAATAAATTAGTTGATGACCATATCATGCTCGATATTGCTCATGAGGTAGTAATTACCAATTTAAACTCATGTGAACCTCATTCTTGCACATGTGCACATTTAGATAATATATCACCATGTGGTAACCTCTTTTGCTCAAAAGAAAGCCAATGTTTAAATGAGCATCAAGCTGTAGGGTCAAAAAGGAAATTGCTTGGGAACAAAAAACAAAGACAATTAAGGAGAAGACGCCTTGCTTGACTTCCTCAAGATATCTACGAACACATGGTGAAGATGCTTGAGGAAGGAGAAACCGCAGCAAGGGTCAAACTTCTTGAGAAAGATGTTCCTAAAGTAATAAATGAAGCAATCAACATGAGACAAGAAAAAGGTAATGATTCAATTAGTCATGTTATTTGCACTAATAATCTCTCTATGTCATCCAAAAGCAAAAAGAGAAGAGGAAAAAGGAGGTGCTTCAAGTGCAATAGATTAGGTCACCTCATTGCTTCTTGTCCATACAAAGACAAGGACGAAGGGATAAGGAGATGTTTTGGATGCAATGAAAAGGACCACATGATCACCTCATGTCCGGTCATAAAGAATCAAGGACGTGCACCCTCCAAGATGACCCTCACCAAGGAAAATGATAAACAGCAAGCGTCATGTCGGGTTGAGCGATGTTTCTGCTACATGTGTGGTGAGCATGGTCATCCACCTGAGGTATGTAAAAAAGGTAAGGTTCCTAAGCAAGTAAATTTGTCTCAATTCTATGAGGTGCATGAGCAAAAGGAGCACTCAATTGGTGACAACTGGTGCTCTCATGGCAATTCAGGAAAAGGCAAAGGTATGGAGAATGGAACTGTGCAATTTCATTGAAAATCTTGAAGTTCCGTTGATTGTGATCATAGCTATGTTCTTGCCTTTCAATTGGTAGTATCTTGGTGTAGGCGCCTTATGCCCTAAAATGTTGTTTCCTTTGGTGCACTTAAAATGAAGTACTTCTTAATCTTGGTATGATTAGACATTGTGATTTATATGCATGACCTTGTCATCTTTCAATTGGTGTATGTGTTGCAATGATCATCATGTGTGAAGCGTGCCTAGGTTGCTTGTAAAATGTTATATATCTTGAGGCATGCATTGTTTCCACTAGTCACAAGTTGTATTAAGTCAACTATTCAATTAGTATCTTTTTGGTGAATATATTATGCCTAGACCAAGATATGTTGTGATCCCCTCTAGTTCTGAGGATGCTAGAATGTGCAAAGTGCAGGTCATTCAAATACTTGATGCACAACTTTAGGGGGAGCACACATAACTTGTTTCTTTTGAGACTAATTGTTGCTTGAGTGATCTTTTATAGTCTAAAGGTGGAAAAGGGAAGATGAGCAAGAAATGGTTCAATAAGGACTTGGGTACCTCCATAAGTCAAGCATTTGGTATCTTAAGTTGTGAGTAATTGCATATTCATAGATTGCTCATGCTCTATAATAGTTGGTGATTCTAGATGCTTATCTTTAAATACTATGGAGCGATGACAGTAATGATTTTTCAATTGGTAGCCATGGTAGTTTGCTTCAAATTGATATCTTTTGGTAATCACTAGAATAGAAGCTTCATCTTGTGCCACAAAACTATAACTTGTTCTTGAAAGTCGCCTAGAGGGGGGGTGAATAGGGCGAAACTAAAATTTACAAAGTTAATCACAACTACAAGCCGGGTTAGCGTTAGAAATATAATGCGATTCCGAGAGAGGGCGTAAAAACAAATCGCAAGCGAATAAAGAAGTGAGACACAAGGATTTGTTTTACCGAGGTTCGGTTCTCTCAAACCTACTCCCCGTTGAGGTGGTCACAAAGACCGGGTCTCTTTCAACCCTTTCCCTCTCTTAAACGGTCACTTAGACCGACTGAGCTTCTTTTCTCAATCCACCGGGAACCAAACTTCCCCGCAAGGACCACCACACAATTGGTGTCTCTTGCCTTGATTACAATTGAGATGATCGCAAGAAAGAATGAGAAAAGAAGCAATCCAAGCGCAAGAGCTCAAATGAACACAACAATCACTCTCTCTAGTCACTAAAGCTTTGAGTGGAATTGGGAGAGGATTTGATCTCTTTGGTGTGTCTAGAATTGAATGCTAGAGCTCTTGTAAGTAGTTGGAAGGTGGAAAACTTGGATGCCTTGAATGTGGGGTGGTTGGGGGTATTTATAACCCCAACCACCAAAAGTGGCCGTTGGGAGACTGTCTGTCGCATGGCGCACCAGACAGTCCGGTGCGCCACCGGACACTGTCCGGTGTGCCAGCCACATCAGCAGACCGTTAGGGTTTGACCGTTGGAGCTCTGTCTTGTGGGCCCGCCAGGCTGTCCGGTGGCTCACCGGACAGGCCCTGTAGGCTGTCCGGTGTGCCACCCGCGCGTGCCCTGCTCCTCTGCGCCCGCAGGCGCGCATTCAATGCGTTGGAGTCGACTGTTGCGCGCGAAGTAGCTGCTGCTCCGCTGTCATACCGGACAGTCTGGTGAATTTTAGCGTAGCGGATTCCCGAAGCTGGCGAGTTCAGAGTCGCTCTTCCCTGGGGCACCGGACACTGTCCGGTGGTGCACCGGACAGTCCGGTGAATTATAGCGAAGCGCCTCTGAGATTTCTCGAAGGTGAACAGTTCAGCTTGGAGTCCCCTGGTGCACCGGACACTGTCTGGTGGTGCACCAGACACTGTCCGGTGGCACACCGGACAGTCCGGTGTGTCAGACTAGGGCAGCCTTCGGTTGTCCCTTGCTCTCTTTGTTTGAACCCATTCTTGGTCTTTTTATTGACTTTTTGTGAACCTTTGGCACCTGTAGAACTTATAGACTAGAGCAAACTAGTTAGTCCAATAATTTGTGTTGGGCAATTCAACCACCAAAATCAATTAGGAAATAGGTGTAAGCCTAATTCCCTTTCAATCTCCCCCTTTTTGGTGATTGATGTCAACACAAACCAAAGCAAGTATAGAAGTGCATAACTGAACTAGTTTGCATATTTGTACGTGCAAAGGTTACTTAGAATTGAGCCAATAGAAATTCATAAGATATGCATGGATTGTTTCTTTATAATTTTAACATTTTGGACCACGCTTGCACCACATGTTTTGTTTTTGCAAAGTTTTGGAAAATCTTTTCAAAGACCTTTTGCAAATAGTCAAAGATAAATGAATAAGATTTTGAGAAGCATTTTCAAGATTTGAAATTTTCTCCCCCTGTTTCAAATACTTTTTTCTTTGACTAAACAAAACTCCCCTTCAATAAAATTCTCCTCTTAGTGTTCAAGAGGGTTTTAAGATACCAATTTTTGAAGGTGCTATTTTCTCTCCCTTTAGAACACAATGAGATACCAATTTTGAAAATCATAAGTTTTAAAATTTGGTGGTGGTGCGGTCCTTTTGCTTTGGGCTAATATTTTCTCCCCCTTTGGCATGAATCGCCAAAAACGGATACTTGAGTGAAATATAAGCCCTTTTAAACTACTTTCTCCCCCTTTGAACAAACATAAAAGAGTGAAGATTATACCAAAGTTGGAGAGTTGGTGTGGAGCGACGGCGAAGGATGAATGAGTTGATGGAGCGGAGTGGAAGCCTTGTCTTTGCCAAAGACTCCTTTTCCCTTTCAATCTATCACTTATCATGAAATGGACTTGAAAGAACACATTAGTCATAGCACATGAAAGAGATGATCAAAGGTATACATATGAGCTATGTGTGCAAAACATCAATAAAAATTCCTAGAATCAAGAATATTTAGCTCGTGCCTAAGTCTGGTAAAAGTTTGTTCATCTAGTGGCTTGGTAAAAATATCGGCTAATTGATCTTTAGTGTTAATATATGCAATCTCGATATCTCCCTTTTGTTGGTGATCCCTAAGAAAATGATACTGAATGGCTATGTGTTTAGTGCGGCTATGCTCAATGGGATTATCCGCCATGCGGATTGCACTCTCATTATCACATAGAAGAGGAACTTTGGTTAATTTGTAACCATAGTCCCTAAGGGTTTGCCTCATCCAAAGTAGTTGCGCGACACAATGGCCTGCGCCAATGTACTCGGCTTCGGCGGTAGAAAGAGCTACGGAATTTTGCTTCTTTGAAGCCCAAGACACCAAGGACCTTCCCAAGAACTGGCAAGTCCCCGATGTGCTCTTTCTATTAATTTTACACCCTGCCCAATCGGCATCCGAATAACCAATTAAATCAAATGAGGATCCCCGAGGGTACCAAAGCCCAAACTTAGGAGTATAAGCCAAATATCTCAAGATTCGTTTTACGATCGTAAGGTGAGCTTCCTTAGGGTCGGCTTGGAATCTTGCACACATGCATACGGAAAGCATAATATCCGGTCGAGATGCACATAAATAGAGTAATGAACCTATCATCAATCAGTATACCTTTTGATCGACGGATTTACCTTCTGTGTCGAGGTCGAGATGCCCATTGGTTCCCATGGGTGTCTTGATGGGCTTGGCATCCTTCATCCCAAACTTGTTTAGAATGTCTTGAGTATACTTTGTTTGGCTAATGAAGGTGCCCTCTTGGAGTTGCTTCACTTGAAATCCTAAGAAATACTTCAACTCCCCCATCATTGACATCTCGAATTTCTGTGTCATGATCCTACTAAATTCTTCACATGTAGATTCATTAGTAGATCCAAATATAATATCATCAACATAAATTTGGCATACAAACAAATCATTGTCAAGAGTTTTAGTGAATAGAGTAGGATTGGCCTTTCCTACTTTGAAGCCATTAGCAATAAGGAAATCTCTTAGGCATTCATACCATGCTCTTGGGGCTTGCTTGAGCCCATAAAGCGCCTTAGAGAGCCTATAGACATGGTTAGGATACTCACTATCTTAAAAGCCGGGAGGTTGCTCAACATAGACCTCTTCCTTGATTGGTCCATTAAGGAAGGCACTCTTTACGTCCATTTGGTAAAGCTTGAAGCCATGGTAAGTAGCATAGGCTAATAATATTCGAATTGACTCAAGCCTAGCTATGGGTGCATAGGTTTCACCAAAATCCAAACCTTCGACTTGGGAGTATCCCTTGGCCATAAGTCGAGCTTTGTTCCTTGTCACCACACCATGCTCATCTTGTTTGTTGCGGAAAACCCACTTGGTTCCTACAACATTTTGGTTAGGACGTGGAACCAAATGTCATACCTCATTCCTCGTGAAGTTGTTGAGCTCCTCTTGCATCGCCATCACCCAATCCGAATCTTGGAGTGCTTCCTCTACCCTGTGTGGCTCAATAGAGGAAACAAAAGATTAATGTTCACAAAAATGTGCAATACGAGATCTAGTGGTTACCCCCTTATGAATGTCGCCGAGGATGGTGTCGACGGGGTGATCTCGTTGGATTGCTTGGTGGACTCTTGGGTGTGGCGGTCTTGGTTCTTCATCCTCCTTGTCTTGATCATTTGCATCTCCCCCTTGATCATGGCCGTCATCTTGAGGTGGCTCATCTTTTTGATCTTCCTCTTCATCATCTTGAACCTCTACCTCATCTTGGGTTGGTGGAGATGCTTGCATGGAGAAGGATGGTTGATCTTATGCATTTGGAGGCTCTTCGGATTCCTTAGGACACACATCCCCAATGGACATGTTCCTTAGCGCGATGCACGGAGCCTCTTCATCACCTATCTCATCAAGATCAACTTGCTCTACTTGAGAGCCATTAGTCTCATCAAACACAACGTCACAAGAAACTTCAACTAGTCCTGAGGACTTGTTAAAGACTCTATATGCCCTTGTGTTTGAATCATATCCTAGTAAAAAGCCTTCCACAGTCTTAGGAGCAAATTAAGATTTTCTACCTCTTTTAACAAGAATAAAGCATTTGCTACCAAAGACTCTAAAATATGAAATGTTGGGCTTTTTACCGGTTAGGAGTTCATATGATGTCTTCTTGAGGATTCGGTGTAGATACAACCGGTTGATGGCGTAGCAGGCTGTGTTGACCGCCTCGGCCCAAAACCGATCCGGCGTCTTGTACTCATCAAGCATAGTTCTTGCCATGTCCAATAGAGTTCTATTCTTTCTCTCCAGTACACCATTTTGTTGTGGCGTGTAGAGAGAGGAGAACTCATGCTTGATGCCCTCCTCCTCAAGGAAGCCTTCAATTTGGGAATTCTTGAACTCCGTCCCGTTGTCGCTTCTAATTTTCTTGATCCTTAAGCCGAACTCATTTTGAGCACGTCTCAAGAATCCCTTTAAGGTCTCTTGGGTTTGAGATTTTTCCTGCAAAAAGAACACCCAAGTGAAGCGAGAATAATCATCCACAATAACTAGACAGTACTTACTCCCGCCGATGCTTATGTAAGCTATCGGGCCGAATAGGTCCATATGTAGGAGCTCTAGTGGCCTGTCAGTCGTCATGATGTTCTTGTGTGGATGATGAGTGCCAACTTGCTTCCCTGCTTGGCATGCGCTACAGATCCTGTCTTTCTCAAAATGAACATTTTTTAATCCTAAAATGTGCTCTCCCTTTAGAAGTTTATGAAGATTCTTCATCCCAACATGGGCTAGTCGGCGGTGCCAGAGCCAACCCATGTTAGTCTTAGCTATTAAGCAAGTGTCGAGTTCAGCTCTATCAAAATCTACCAAGTATAGCTGACCCTCTAACACTCCCTTAAATGCTATTGAATCATCACTTCTTCTAAAGACAGTGACACCTACATTAGTAAAAAGACAGTTGTAGCCCATTTGACATAATTGAGATACGGAAAGCAAATTGTAATCTAATGAATCAACAAGAAAAACATTGGAAATGGAATGGTTAGGAGATATAGCTATTTTACCCAAACCTTTGACCAAACCTTGGTTTCCATCCCCGAATGTGATAGCTCGTTGGGGATCTTGGTTTTTCTCGTAGGAGGAGAACATCTTCTTCTCCCTTGTCATGTGGTTTGTGCACCCGCTATCGATGATCCAACTTGAGCCCCCGGATGCATAAACCTACAAAACAAATTTAGTTCTTGACTTTAGGTACCCAAACGGTTTTGGGTCCTTTGGCATTAGACACAAGAACTTTGGGTACCCAAACACAAGTCTTGGAGCCCTTGTGTTTGCCCCCAACAAACTTGGCAACTACCTTGCCGGATTTGTTAGTTAAAACATAAGATGCATCAAAAGTTTTAAATGAAATGCTAGGTTCATTTGATGCACTAGGAGTTTTCTCTTAAGGCAATTTAGCACGAGTTGATTGCCTAGAGCTAGATGTCTCACCCTTATACATAAAAGCATGATTAGGGCCAGAGTGAGACTTCCTAGAGTGAATTCTCCTAATTTTACTCTCGGGATAACCGGCAGGGTACAATATGTAACCCTCGTTATCCTGAGGCATGGGATCCTTGCCCTTAACAAAATTTGACAATCTTTTAGGAGGGGCATTAAGTTTGACATTGTCTCCCTTTTGGAAGCCAATGCCATCCTTAATGCCAGGGCGTCTCCCACTATAGAGCATGCTTCTAGCAAATTTAAACTTTTCATTTTCTAAGTCATGCTCAATTATTTTAGCATTAAGTTGAGCTATGTGATCATTTTGTTTCTTAATTAAAGCTAGATGGTCATGGATAGCATCAACATCAATGTCTATACATCTAGTACAAATGGAAGTATGCTCAACAGCAGATGTAGAGGGTTTGCAAGATTTTAATTCTACAACCTTAGCATGCAATATATCATTTTCACTTCTAAGGTTAGAAATAGTAACATTGCAAACATCAAAATCTTTAGCCTTAGCAGTCAATTTTTCATTTTCATTTCTAAGGCTAGCAAGAGAATCATTCAATTCTTCAATCTTAGCAAGTAAATCAACATTATCATCTCTAAGATTGGGAATTGAAACATTACAAACATTAGAATCAACCTTAGCAATAAGTTTAGCATTTTCATTTCTAAGGTTGGCAATAGTATCATGGCAAGTGCTTAGCTCACTAGACAATTTTTCACATTTTTCAACTTCTAGAGCGTAAGCATTTTTAACCTTAACATGTTTTTTGTTTTCCTTGATTAGGAATTCCTCCTGGGTGTCCAAGAGTTCATCCTTTTCATGGATGGCACTAATTAATTCATTTACTTTTTCTTTTTGTTACATGTTTAGGTTGGCAAAAAGGGTACACAAATTATCCTCCTCATCACTAGCATTATCATCACTAGAGGACTCATATTTAGTGGAGGATTTGGATTTAACCTTCTTCTTTTTGCCGTCCTTTGCCATGAGGCACTTGTGGCCGACGTTGGGGAAGAGGAGTCCCTTGGTGACGGCGATGTTGGGGGCGTCCTCGTCGGAGGAGGAGTCGGTGGAGCTCTCATCAGAGTCCCACTCGCGGCACACATGGGCATCGCCGCCCTTCTTCTTGTGATATCTCTTCTTCTCCTTTCTTCTCCCCTTCTTGTCGTCGCCCCTGTCACTGTCACTAGAAATAGGACATTTGGCAATAAAGTGACCGGGCTTACCACACTTGTAGCAAACCTTTTTGGAGCGGGACTTGTAATCCTTCCCCCTCGTTTGCTTGAGGATTTGGCGGAAGCTCTTGATGATGAGCGCCATCTCCTCATTGTCGAGCTTAGAGGCATCGATTGGTTGTCTACTTGATGTAGATTCTTCCTTCTTCTCCTTCGTCGCCTTGAATGCAACCGGTTGTGCTTCAGACGCGGAGGGGCCATCTAGCTCGATGATCTTCTTTGAGCCTTTGATCATCATCTCAAAGCTCACAAAATTACCTATTACTTCCTCGGGGGTCATTTGTGTATATCTAGGATTACCTCGAATTAATTGAACTTGCGTAGGATTAAGAAATACGAGGGATCTTAGAATAACCTTGACCATCTCATGGTCATCCCATTTTGTGCTCCCGAGGTTGCGCACTTGGATCACCAAGGTCTTCAAGCGGTTGTACATGGCTTGAGGGTCCTCGCCTTGGTTGAGTCGGAATCGACCGAGCTCCCCCTCGATCGTTTCCCGCTTTGTGATCTTGGTCACCTCGTCTCCTTCGTGCGCGGTCTTGAGAACGTCCCAAATTTCCTTCGCACTCTTTAACCCTTGCACCTTATTATACTCCTCTCGACTTAGAGAGGCGAGGAGTATAGTGGTGGCTTGGGAGTTAAAGTGGTGGATTTGGGCCACTTCGTCGGAGTCATAGTCTTCATCCCCTATGGATGGTACCTGTACACCAAACTCAACAACATTCCAAATGCTTGTGTGGAGTGAGGTTAGATGATGCCTCATTTTGTCACTCCACATATTATAATCTTCACCGTCAAAAACCGGTGGTTTGCCTAATGGAACAGAGAGTAAAGGAGTACGTTTTGAAATACGAGGATAGCGTAGGGGAATCTTACTATATTTCTTGCGCTCATGGTGCTTAGAAGTTACGGACGGTGCATCGGAGCCGGAGGTCGATGGTGATGAAGAGTCGGTCTCGTAGTAGACCACTTTCCTCATCTTCTTGTGCTTGTCGCCTCTCCGATGCGACTTGTGAGAAGAGGATTTCTTCTCCTTCCCCTTCCCCTTGTTGCGGGACTCTTGCGATGAAGTCTTCCCGTGGCTTGTAGTGGGCTTGTCGCCGGTCTCCATCTCCCTCTTGGCGTGATCTCCTGACATCACTTCGAGCGGTTAGGCTCTAATGAAGCACCGGGCTCTGATACCAATTGAAAGTCGCCTAGAGGGGGGTGAATAGGGCGAAACAAAAATTTACAAAGTTAATCAGAACTACAAGCCGGGTTAGCGTTAGAAATATTATGCGAGTCCGAGAGAGGGCGTAAAAACAAATCGCAAGCGAATAAAGAAGTGAGACACAAGGATTTGTTTTACCGAGGTTCGGTTCTCTCAAACCTACTCCCCGTTGAGGTGGTCACAAAGACCGGGTCTCTTTCAACCCTTTCCCTCTCTCAAACTGTCACTTAGACCGAGTGAGCTTCTTTTCTCAATCCACCGGGAACCAAACTTCCCCGCAAGGACCACCACACAATTGGTGTCTCTTGCCTTGATAACAATTGAGATGATCGCAAGAAAGAATGAGAAAAGAAGCAATCCAAGCGCAAGAGCTCAAATGAACACAACAATCACTCTCTCTAGTCACTAAAGCTTTGAGTGGAATTGGGAGAGGATTTGATCTCTTTGGTGTGTCTAGAATTGAATGCTAGAGCTCTTGTAAGTAGTAGGAAGGTGGAAAACTTGGATGCCTTGAATGTGGGGTGGTTGGGGGTATTTATAACCCCAACCACCAAAAGTGGCCGTTGGGAGACTGTCTGTCGCATGGCGCACCGGATAGTCCGGTGCGCCACCGGACACTGTCCGGTGTGCCAGCCACGTCAGCAGACCGTTAGGGTTCAACCGTTGGAGCTCTGTCTTGTGGGCCCACCACGCTGTCCGGTGGCTCACCGGACAGGCCCTGTAGGCTGTCCGGTGTGCCACCCACGCGTGCCCTGCTCCTCTGCGCCCGCAGGCGCGCATTCAATGCGTTGCAGTCGACCGTTGCGCGCGAAGTAGCCGTTGCTCCGCTGTCACACCGGACAGTCCGATGTGCACCGGACAGTCCGGTGAATTTTAGCGGAGCGGATTCCCAAAGCTGGCAAGTTCAGAGTCGCTCTTCCCTGGGGCACCAAACGCTGTCCGGTGGTGCACCGAACAGTCCGGTGGTGCACTGAACAGTCCGGTGAATTATAGCGAAGCGCCTCTGAGATTTTCCGAAGGTGAAGAGTTCAGCTTGGAGTCCCCTGGTGCACCGGACACTGTCCGGTGGAGCACCGGACACTGTCCGGTGGCACACCAGATAGTCCGGTGTGTCAGACCAGGGCAGCCTTCGGTTGTCCCTTGCTCTCTTTGTTTGAACCCATTCTTGGTCTTTTTATTGACTTTTTGTGAACCTTTGGCACCTGTAGAACTTATAGACTAGAGCAAACTAGTTAGTCCAATTATTTGTGTTGGGCAATTCAACCACCAAAATCAATTAGGAAATAGGTGTAAGCCTAATTCCCTTTCAGTTCTAAGTCTGATGTCTTAGCAACAAGAAAAGGTCAGGATAAAGGATCAAACACAAGTGTGAAGAAGCTTCCTAGAGATTAAGACTCTCAAGATGGAAAGTACATCACAACAGGGTAAAGGTGCAAAAGGAAGTGTTTACCTTTTGCGTATTTGTATCCTAATTTTCCTCCAATGCCTGTGTTGCATATATTTAATGTGTAAGGGGGAGTAATGTTAGTGTGTTGTATTTTACCTACTAAATACCCTGCTGTCCCTCGACATCATCCTATGTTCTTGCTTGAATATGGTTTTGGTATTTGATGTCAAAGGGGGAGAATTTGTGCATTAAAGCTTAGGTTTCGTTGAGTTCCTTTGATCTTAAGGAAGGATGGATGTGTTAGTTTGAGTTCCTTTGCTTTGATCTTAAGGAAGAATGTGTTAGTTTGTGTTATTGATAATTCTTATCATATGCTTCTTGTTGTCTTATATGGTGATGATGCAAAATTAGTGCTTTCGTTAACATGAATCAATTGGCATCGATTGGTTATCCTGTAATAGATATTCATGTGGTTATGGTGTTTTAAAATTGTTTTAAATTGGTATCCTAATTGTGAATAGTGGTAGGTTGATATTCCTGTGGTATATTCACTCAATTGATTGGTGTTTAACTCTGATTCTGTGCATGTGTTTAATTATCGACAATGCATCCCACAGGTGCTAAGGTGTAGTAATGCTTCGAATTAGCCTAAGTATGTGCAATTTGGCATATAAGGCTGATTCATGTGGTTATGGTGTTTAAGATTTTAAATGTAAGCACATATTTAGGGGGAGCATTCTATAAACTTAGAATTCAAAACTTGTGCTTTAAATTTCACTCTTATGTAATCTTTAATTGTGTTGCCATCAATCACCAAAAAGGGGGAGATTGAAAGCTCTCTTGTTGGTTTTGGTGTTTGGATGACAACTCAATTAAAGGACTAACAAGTGTGCTAAGTGTTGAACAGGTGTTTTATGCAAAGCTAATATGGTTCAACACAAGTGAACAAGTTTGATGGTCCAAAGACTGAATGATTCATAGACAATGGACATCACAAGAAAGATGGACATTGCTTAAGTGAGACTCGATGTGCATAACTCAGAGACAACCGATCAAGCCAAGGATGGAAGCAAGAAGAACTTCGAGGTACCGAGTGCATGGGAGAAAGTCAAGGAGACCAGGAACCCAAGGCCAGGGGTGAAGAAGAAGACTTGCGGAATCAAGGTTGATCGAGTTAAGAAGAGTTGTGGTACATCAAGGAACACTACATAAGGACATGACTTACAACCAATGAGGTAACAAGTTGTGTGGTGTAAGTCATAAGGCTCAAGACCAAGCTCAAAAAGTGAACGTGGTCACTGGAAGGAGAACCAATGTCAAAATCAGAACTGGAAGCAGCCCAAAAGAGCTAAGTGCACCTTGACCTTTAGTTTGGGTTGTTCCTATGTTTGGAGATATTCTATGTGACCTTTGCAGGATGTTGGAGCTCAGAAATGTCAATCTAGATCAAGTCAAGCTGACTTGATGATTTATGAGTCCAACATCAATCTCAAGCATTCCAAATGCTAAAGAAGTGAAAATCAAAGAGAAGGTATGTTTCTAGACTTAGTACATTGGTTTTTGTGTACTAATATATTTGTCTAAGTATTAGAAACAGAGAAAAGAAGAAAAGAAAAGAGAAGCAAAAGGTTTGGCTGTGTACAGCCAAGACTCAGCTCAGTCTGGCACACCGGACTGTCCGGTGGTGCACCGGACAGTGTCGGTGCGCTAGACTGATCTCCGGTGAACAGGCCGCTCTCGGGAGAAGTTCAGTGGCGTACGGCTATAATTTACTAGACTGTCCGGTGGTGCACCGGACTGTTCGGTGAGCCAACGGTCGAATACGCCAACGGTCAGCAGCGCGATCAGCGGGCGACACGTGGCTTGGGCCAACGGATAGTTGGCGCACCGGACAGTGTCCGGTGATCCAAGACAACCGTTGCTCCAACGGTCAGCTGAGCCCGATTTGGAAGGAGATCACGCACCGGACAAGCTACAGGACCTGTCCGGTGGTGCACCGGACTGTCCGGTGCGCCACCCGACAGAAAGCAAATATTGCCTTCCAAAATGAATTCCAACGGCTCCTAGGCCCCTTGGGTCTATAAAAGGGACTCCTAGGCGCCTCCAACAGTGAAGAAGAGCAGCTAACAATAGTATACATCACTTGGATCAATTCTCACTCTCCCTCTTGTGTGAATCTCTCTAGTTTGTGTAGAAGGCAAAGCTATAAGCCTTTAGAGAGTGGAGAAGTGCTGCTAAGAGCTAGAGCATAGTCTTGAGCGCATTGTTACTCTGTCGGAGTGCTGTCAAGAATACTGTAAGCAGCCGCGGCTTGGTTGTAACCAAACTCATCATAGTGGAAGGCTCTATCTGTCATACTGACAGATCTGAGCAAACGGAGGAAGGAGTTGAAATAGACTCCAAGCCCAGGTGTGGCTAACTCCAACGAGGACTAGGCAAGCATTTCAGGCTTGGCCAAACCTCGGGATAAATCCCTGCGTCTGTGTGCTTCGCTCTATATTGTGTGCTGACTCTCTGTCTTCTCACTTTTTATATCTGCACTTCAACACTTATCTGTGGTACAAGTTATATTTGAAGTGTAGGGCATTGTGAGACAGGATCTTCTATTCCGCTGAAATCTACTTGAAGGATATTTCATTCCATTGCGATCTGGTCTTCGAGTAGAGTAAGAAATAAAGTTTTAAAGTGATAATTTTTATTCGCCTATTCACCCCCCTCTAGGCGACATCCAGATCCTGTTCCCGGGCAAAGGGAACTTTCAGGTCTGCCCAACACCTCTCGTCATCATGATTCAATTTGGGTTATTGTGGACCGACTAATGAAAGTGGCACATTTTCTCCCTGTGCACACCATTGATAAGGCTCAAAAGTATGCAGAGTTGTACATTGACCGGATCGTGTGTTTGCACGGATTGCCCAAGACTATTGTTTCTGACCGAGGAGCCCAATTTTTTGCCAGATTTTGGGAACAACTGCAGGAGTCTTTAGGAACCAAGCTAATCAGAAGTTCAGCTTACCACCCACAGACTGATGGTCAGACTAAGAGGGTAAACCAAATTCTTGAAGATATGCTGAGAGCTTGTGCAATCGTTTGTGGCAAGAACTAGGATAAGCACCTCTCCTTGGCAGAGTTTGCTTATAACAACAGTTATCAATCCAGCCTAAGGATGGCACCTTTTGAAGCTCTCTATGGAAGAAGGTGTAGAACACCACTCAATTAGTCTCAGCCTGGAGAAAGAGAAGTTTTCGGACCTGACTTAGTGATTGAAGCCGAAAGGAAGGTCAAACTAATCAGGAAGAATCTAGAAGCTGCTCAGGCCAGGCAGAAGAGTTACCACGATAAGAGAAGGAAACCTCTCCAGTTCGAGGTGGGAAATTTCGTGTATTTGAAAGTATCACCCACCAAGGGAGTGCAGAGGTTTGGAATCAAAGGCAAGCTAGCCCCTCGTTACATTGGACCTTATGAGATCATAGAAGCATGTGGACCTGTGGCATATAAATTGAAGTTACCTGCAAAAATGTTTGCCATCCACAATGTGTTCCATGTATCTCAGCTGAAGAAGTGTGTTCGATTGCCAACCGAGATCATAGCAGAGCCAGAATTGGAGATAGAGCCAGATCTATCGTACCAAGAGTACCCTTCCAAGATTCTGGATTACAAGGAAAGATCAACTCGGGCTAAATCGATCAAGATGTATAAGGTCCAGTGGAGTAATCACTCAGAGGAAGAGGCTACTTGGGAGACTGAGGAATTCTTGCGATCCAACTTCCCCGATTGCCTACCTAAGGAAATTGGTACGTAATCATACCCAACCCCTCCTCCTGCCCTTCAAATCTAAATTTCAGAGATATAATCTTAAATCAGAATGAAGTAATTATGGAACAAAACTTAAAAGGACTTCCTTTTGAAGTTGCAAAGAGAATGACATTCGAAGAGCAGTTTGCCCTAATAATAGAGCACCCACTTCCTGTAAGTCTCACCCTTCACTTCACCCCGGGAGGACTCTGACCCAAATCTCGGGACGAGATTCCTTTAAGGGGGGAAGGCTGTGACACCCCAGTGTCACCTAGGGTTTCTCTCAAGTGCTAACCCAAGAATTAACATTTCATGTGAGCCAAATTAAGCATGAAGCATCAAATTAACTTAAGAATAAAAGATCCACTAAGTTTATATCTAAAGGAATCATGTTCAAAACAAATGAGATTTTCAAAAGAGCAAAATGTTGAAACCCTAATACCAACCCTAATTGAGCTCTTTAAGTAAAATTGAAGAAAAGGGGCAAAAGACTATGAAAAATATAAAATCATGGCTTAGGCCAAATATAAACATTGGAGTATACTAAATAAGCTACAATAAAGATTATGAAATCTTGTCCAAAATAGTTTAATAAAAACTCTAAAATAAGCTTCTCAAGTGAGGGTTCAATGGGAATTTCTGAAATTCAGAATTCTAAATTTCAGCCCTTGAGCTAAAGACCGAGTGTGTTCACCTTGATCCCTAGCTCAAATCCTAATGACCCCATTGACAAAATTGTGACTAACTAACCCCTCTGTCACATGCCAGAAGATGGCATTGGGACGCGAGACCTAGACATGACAAAACCCAGGATTTGCCTCGGGCTCGGGCAGGGAGATAGACCAGACTTTAGGGCTCCAAATCTTTGAAACCAGTAGGCAAAATCCTATGACCCCCACACAAGATCAGTAGCTTATAGGGAGGAGAAGAGGTTTTGTGCACTGACCAAGGCGAGAGCAGGCTCGGATGAATGATCACACGCGCCAGAACTTGGGCAGAATGAACGCGCACACGTGTTCGACCCTGGTCGGCACGCCGACGTTCGCCCAACCCGCGTGCGCGCTCGCCCCAGCGTTCGGTCAAGTCCACCGTGCGCCCTCGCCCTCGGTCGTGCTCGCTCGCGCCTATAAAGCCTCCCTGGGCGCGCCTCGCTTCACCCTGTGCTCACCTTCGCCGGCCAGATGCCCCTCCTTAGATCCGGCAAGCTCTTTTCCGCCCGCCATTGCCACCCGAGCCTCGGCCACCATGGCCAGCCCACTCTAGTTGCTTCCAAGCCGCGCCAGCCACTCGGATAGCTTCGCCAATAGCTTGTGAAGCTCCCCAAGCTCTCGGACCCGGCAGAACTTCACCGGAGAACCAAGATCATCCTCGCCGGACTTCGGCCGCCCGCCTGCGCGTGTAGACCAAGCAATCCAGTGAGCCGTTCTTCAATTCCTCACGCACACACCCTCCTTGATCCTTGGTGAAGCTCTCTGACCCGTTTGATTGGTCAATTGTGCCCTGGATAGGCCGGACTCCTTGCCGCCGCCGAGCTCCCCCGCCTGCGCACGTGGACCGGCCGACTCCGACCATCCCCGACGGCGACCCGCACATCGCCGTGACCCTCAGGACCTCCCCTACACCCTCGGCCACCTCACCGGAGCAGTCTCGCCGCCGGTAAGCCCCTCCGCCCTTTCCTCCGCCACGGGTACTGTTTGATTTGGGGGAAGGACCTCGGGTTAGGATTGGAAGAACCCAGGGGGTTTTCTGAACTATCAGCGACTCACTTGAATAGTAGCCCAAGGACTAGTCTGTAAGGAAACTTGAAAACACCCGCCAAGGACCCTGTTGCAAAGTAGTTTTCCTTTTAATCATTTCTGTTTAATCTTTTTAATGAACAGAGAACTTAGGAAATTCATAACTTAAGAAATACTTAACCAAAAATTGTCAAACCAATTTTGCCGGATTCTAAATACTATGGACAACCAATTAAAAATACTAAACCCCATGCTTCTGTTCTAAATTTTAGAGTTTAGAATTAATCACAGAAACTGACCAAACCTTATTTAACTAAAGAAAATTTATTATGCTTATGTACTGAACCTAAGAAAATTTGTAGATGTTCAAACCCCATTTAAACACTGTTTAAAAATAGTGGGAACCCTAGTATTGAAAAATTGAGTAGGGATATCTATTAAAAGCCATTTTGCCCAAAACTTAGGGAAATCAGAAAGGCATTAGGAACTAATGAACAGGGAGTGCAATTATTTTTCCTAACCTACTTAAGTAACAGAGAACCTAAGAAAAAAAAGGCCACTAGTCCAGAACAGAATTAAAGTGGAATGTTTTATTTAGCATTTTCCAACTAGAAAACAATTATTAGAATTATAAAATCAGACCCAAAATTGTTAATAAAAATCCAGTGGACTTGTAACCACCAAAACCCCACTACAAAAATGATAAACACCCCAGCCCATCATTTTAAGTAGGGTAAACAAATAAAACTTGATAATGAGGCATATTTCAATTAAATCATGAGCAACCCAAAAATGGTGCAATAATGGACAAATAAAACTTTGCTAGATCAATAATGAGATAGGTCACCAGAGAAAAATGCAAACCCATTTGAAAGATGCAAAATAATACCTATTGCCAATACTTCATGAAAAAGGCCATATAATCCAAATAATTCCTACCACCCCTTCTCTTAAGCAAAAAGATGCCAAACTTTAGAATGATTTCTCTTGCGCAAAGAAGAAGCTAGAAAAAATCAGAAATCTGTTGTTTGATATTTTTCAAATATAGTGGTAGTAGAAAGCACCCCTTTGGCTAGAAACTTTAGAAAATCATGGTAAAATAACTAATAAGTATTAATGGCTAAAACTTTGTGTAAAATCATGTTATAACATCTAAATGCCAGCAAAAATGAGTCTTAGAAAATTTCCAATTGTAAAATGGTAGTTGTAGTTCAAACCACGCCTTCTGCCCTAACATTTTATAATTTTGTACAGAAAGGACCACTCACTTTTTAAGCCCCAAATTGTAGGACAGAGAATTATCTCTACTACTCTATAAGGACCCAATGAGGGCGTCCACAATTCACCGTGCCCCCGCCTGCCTCCGCCCCCGCGATACCCTAGCCGCCAAACCACGCCTGCTCCCCACGCGATGGCCGCTCATCCCGCCGCCGTGCCCACCGCGGCCACCACCGCGGTTTTGCCCGCGCACTCGCCTCCCTCCACGGTTGCGCCCCGCCGTCCCCTGCGCGACGCTCGACTGCCCACGCCTCGTTCCCCGTCCACGCACCCTCGACCCCAAACCCCGCCTCCCCCTCCACGCCCCGTCCAACCGGCCTCGATGCCCGCGCCTGACCCCGTGATCCCGGCCCTTGCTCCGGTGTGCTCAACCCCTAGGAGCCTGCAGCCGAGGATGCCACATCCGCCATGCCGGACTCATGGGAGACGACCGACATCGACGAGGCCATGAGCTGGCTCATCCTCCCCGTGCGTTGTGTATCCTCCTCGCGGGACCTCGTCTTCTCTGTGAAGAAGATGGATGCGACTCCTCAACGCCACGTGGCACGGGTGGTGGAGTGCATCCACTCGGCTGTCCTCGCTCGACCCACCGTCGTCGCGCGTCGCCGTCCTTGGCTTCTGCAGGCTCTTTGGCGGCGACGACAAGGGCAGGAATGGCAGTTGCTTCCAAAGCCAAGGGATGTGCCACTGATCTCGTTCGTACCTCCTGCTCCAGGTACCGGCGGCGGTTGAGTTTATTTGGCAGTAACATCCTGTTAGTTTTCACCCCTTCTCGTGATTTGTTGTTAGCAGGTGCTTATGGCTGAGGTTAAGCGCAACCATGGAGGAGGGATGCGATGTGACGAGGTATGGAACGGGGAGCAGCTGAAGCAGAGATTGGATCAAAGAGATTTAGACGTACAAGAAGTTGTGAAGTTGGTACATGCCAATATTTGTTTTCAATTTTTTTTTGTGATTACAAAAACTTGCATGTCCATTTTTCCCTTGAGCCTCCATCGTTTTATTCTTTCACCAGTACAACATATCTCCATTTTCTGCCTCTAAATAATCATTATGATATAGGTCGTTGAAACTCTTAGGGGGTTTGTTACTTGCGAGTTGCGATGGGCGTTCATGAACACACCTGGTCATTGGAAAAACACGCAGGACTATGAATTTCTATATTGCTCTGTGCTCTAGGTTGTATCCTTTTTAATGCAATCTAGGTATGTATCCTTATCTTTTGTTAACCAAATGACCAGCTTGCTTTAACCTATAACGAAATATGGTATCTATTCTTGACAGAAATCTGGTGGGAATTAAATATGGTGTTTTCACCCTCATATATTGTGATTTTCCCATTTTATGGTTATTTAACTATTTTAAAACTTCATATGCTCCTTGCAGTGATTGGATAATTTCCACAAACTGGCTAAAAGAAAGCGTCCGAGAAGGGCTCACCTCCCGCTCCATCTCCTCTGTTGCCTCCTCGCGCTCTGCAGCGGCGTCTCGATCCCCGAGGTCGTCGCCTTCTTCAACCACATTGCCCCTTCCATTGCTAATTAGCTCCCTGTTAGTGAGAATGGTGATAAGTCTATCAGAATCCTATGTGCTTCTGAGCTCATTGGTTCAGTTATTGGGAAAAGTGGGGCTAATGTTAGGTGGGTAGAGCAGCAGACTGGTGTTCGCATTAAAGTTCAAGAGATTGACAAAGATGCTTTTGGAGAAAGGCTGATCATTGTTTCATCTAACAAGGTAACAATGCAGCTGGCTTCGAGTTGCCAACCACTTTCTTGCACCAATACTCACAATTTTATCTCCTTCTCATTCATCCAGATACCAACTGAACCAATATCCCCAACAATTGAGGCACTCATTTTGCTCCATGATAAAGTAAGTGCACCCTCTGAGAAACACCATTCAAGTACAACTGTACAAGGCTTGTTGTACCATCAAACAAAGTCGGTTGTATTCTTGGAGAAGGTGGGCAGGTGATTACTGAAATGAGAAGACGAACTGGGGCTGAAATTCGAGTTTACTCGAAGGCAGATAAACCAAAATACTTGTCTTTTGGTGATGAACTTGTGCAGGTGACTTAATATTTGCTAACAGCATCAACATATTTCTATATGTTTTTATTATCTAGACCATTTATTTGTTAACTTTTGTTGTACCTGTATATTTGTTCCAAGCTTTCAGGTTGCAGGGCCTCCAGCTATTGCAAGAGGAGCCCTCACAGAGATTGCTTCAAGGCTTAGAACTAGGACTTTGAGAGATACAAGTACTGCCAATAATCCTCCACCTTTTGCCCCTTCCGATGATCCTCCTGGAATTCTGAACACAGTGTATATGAATATTCTGCTCGCCTCTCCTCTCCTAAAGGCCATTTTAAAGGACGCGACTGCAGTATAGTCATGCTTCACTTTAACCTTAACTATCTGAATTTATACTGCCTATAGCTTGCACTTGTAACTGGAGGAAGTTGTATCTAACTAGAAAGATGAAATTGGGGATGAGCACTTGTACTCCAAATTTACTGAGCTTGCTGGGTGTAACTCAAGCAAGTAGCAGTAACACTTCCTTCTTACAAAAAAATAAATAGCGAATTTATTTTCTTTTTTTAACACAATAGTTAAAATATATATTCTGCAACACATAGGTAGCAGTAACACTCTTCTTATGTCCCAAACATATGGGATAGTGAGGTCAGGCGGTACCAAATAGTGATAACGACTCTGCATTTCTACATTGGGAAATTCAAATTGAATTATTGTACATGACTACATGTTTCGAGTACAAGAGGTCTAGGTTGTCAACGAATCAAAGGACTGAATCGTACATATGCTGGTGTACAATATGATACTACAGTTAGAGGTGATCATTCTTTTTGTATCTTAAGCCCGTCTATCAAAATGATTGATTGTGAAACTAAGACGACGAAATGTTTACCATTGTAATTTACATAAGATGATTGTTTAACAGAATTCCTTACATATGAGATTGCGCCATCAGTAAGTAATACCCTTCTATTATCATAATGAATGTCACTTGACAACATTCTCTTTTAGTCGCCTGTACAGTACAGTACACTGTACATGGATCTTTGCTTCAGTACATAGATCTTTGCTTCAGTACACTGTACATAGATCTTTGCTTCAGTACACTGTACTGTTGGCTGCTAAATTGTGGCTATTTTTGTCCAATTTCATGGCCAAATTTTGGTGACGCTTTGTCATTCTTCGAACATATACTTCATAATGTATCTGCAATTCAGATTTCTAAAGCATTGTGTGTGGCACAAAACTGCATGGATATAATTCAGTTACTACCTGCATTTGTTGCTCCATTCAGAAAATTAGGTATGTTGGCCTACTCATAATTGCCATCGCCACATATTCCTTGGTAAAACTCTCATCTTGATTGGTTTGGAGTTGTGTTATGTGTATTTGTAAAATTCTCATCTTAATTGTCACTGCCAGATAGTGTATTTTAAGTTATGTTGTGTAGATTTACTTGAGTTATTAACTGCGCTCAGAACTACCTCCTGTTATGGCAAACTTCTGTCTTCCTGGAGTGCTGGATATTAGAACCACCATGATAACTCATTTCTTCTTAGAGCCATGTCTTATTACTATGGATGCACATACTTGTGTTTGGGTCTTATGAAGGTATCCTTTTCTTTTCATTGAAGTTGTTGAATTGAGAAAAGGTTGTTGCTAGATGTTAACTCCGAGATTCATGGCATATAAAATTCAGTGTCCTTTTGTACTCACCTCAGGCAACTATTTTATTCGTCGTAGTGGGATGTCAACATTACTGCTTTTGCAGTCATAGAGGGACCTTTATGATGTAAGCTACAAACACGACTACTTATCATTTTAAGGCAACGACTGCTATGCAAGCAGTCCTTTGCAAGCGTGCAAGTGTACAAATAGATTTTACTTATAATGTGTTGCATAATAGGACTAAGCTTTAGGGGCGTGCTTTTGTACCAATGGTAGTAATTGGTTAGTATCTGATGATCTTCATGAGAAATATGACATCATTATATGGTTGTATTTGGTAGCACCTGATGCAATTTTTTTGAATTGGCCAAGTAGCATGGTCTCGTGCCCATAATAGAATAGTGACACTTAGTTGATGTTTTGTTATTCCTTTTCAGATGTGAAGACCAAGTAGGAGAACAACTCATGGGGCGTAAGCAGATTTTCTAGAAGAGGAGAGGAGCACTTGATGACTTCGATTGAGTGTCGATAAAGACAGAAGTACTAATATGTTCCCTGTGAATACATTTCAAACTTTATCAAGCATGGGTGTGCTCTAGATATTTTATCGTGAATGATATATAATATATAAGGTAGCTTGCGTCAAATGCGTGATCTGTACCATTTTTGTTTTGTTTAAATATTGGCATAATCTATTTTGCGATATTGTCAAGATTGATATATTTTTTGGGGATTATAACACGTGCAAATGTAGCTATTTGTGTGAGAAGACGTGTGATCGACTCTTTTTTTTATATAGATAGCATTGAGATCAACTGTTTGTATATATCTTGTCATAACATTTTTACTTCGTAGCAACGCACGAGCGTTCACCTATTTGTATATAAGTTATTATGATATTTATAAGTTACCGTTGCAACGCACGGGCACTCACCTAGTACACCAATAAGAAGCCACTGTAATTTTTGCAGAATTTTTGGAAATTTATTGATACAACTTGTAGTTCAAACCCACTCTAAAAACATAAAAGGAATAGAGGGAAAGAAATAAAAGATAAACCTCACCCCAATAAGTTTAACTTGAAATCTTGACAAATTCTCACTAAGGCTTTAAAAAGAATTCAGTGGAACACCAAATTGGACTTACCACCTTGTTTAACTGAGTGTGATCTAAATTACTAAGTATACCACGAAAAATCTTTTATAACAAGATTTAACTCTATCTAATTTAAGTGGATCATTCACCATCAAAGTTTAATTGCTAAGGCACATATCATATGATTCATGTATCTTACTCATTGCATTCATTAGATTGTAATCTCGCTGACGGAGAGTACATGCTCATCCCCGAGCAAGGAATTGTCCAAGAGGAAGACCAGGAGCAAGCTCCCGAGGCTACCATCGAAGATCTCCCCGTAGCCCCAGCTATTGAAGGCAAGCCCCGGTTTTATGCATAACCGTGTTATTATATGCTACTTTACTACACTTAATTTTTGTAGGATTGCAATGTGCACTTAAGTGTAGGAGTTGCTTGAAACCTCTAGTTGCATGAACTTCGGATTCCTTTTTAAGATAAATACTAGTATGCTAGGTCGACTAGATGCTATGCTAATCAGGATCTCGGTAAAAGTCGAGTGATTTTTCTAGCACTCGCGCGAGGTCAGGAATTGATTGTATTCATCTTGATAACAGGATCTATGTTAGTCTATGGACTTGGATACAGGGAGGATGCCTTGTCCATGAGACGGGAAAAGGAATTAAGGATTAATGTGTGGATACCTGAGTCAAGCGTTTGAACGTACTAAGCACATGTCGGGAAATATGGTAACCGATAAACCTAGTACCTGAGTGAAGTCGGGCGCGGACTTTATCCCTCACGCGAGCTGAGACTGGGTCTCCCATGCTAGCTATGGTGGGTACAAGTGCGGTCACTGCACAGCGGTAGCCGGGGTCAGTGGAGCATTGTTTTTCAAGGCGGTGAGGCCTGGACGCGAACGGGGAATCGATGGGGACGGTTGACATGTGTAGGGTTGGAGTACCCTGACATGTTGTGTGTTTAGGTTTACCTTGCAAGGTTAAAACTCGATTCGAATCGTCTGCTTCTCACTGCTAATGAGACTGCTTGACCCCTTGTACTACATTGAGTAAGAAGTGAAATGAGGTTTACATGAGAAACTTGTTGATTGCACTAAATGCTTGCTACCATGTATGCTTAGAAGGAGCAAACTTAGCTAAGACAATAATACTAGAAACTGAAAAGCTAAAAGATTGATTTTTAGACTCAGCTAGTGCTTTTGGCAAACCAAACCCCTCAGCCAAACAGCTGCATGGTCTAGAGGTAGAGGAGTAGTTTCCTCACACCGGGTAAGTCTAGCTGAGTATTAGTATACTCAGCCTTGCTTGTGACATAATTTTTGCAGGTATGCTTCAAGATACGGTTGATGGTGTGACTTGGCCTACCACCCTGCCACCAGGTTGGACGGTCGAGTGGGATGCTGCTCCGGCAGGAGAGGAGCATGAGGAGTAGTGGGCTAGGCCTTACCCATTTCCTCGCTATCGACGACGTCGATTATCCGCTGCATTTCATTTTGTGAACTTTTAATTGCTACTTGAAAAACTCCAATCTTTTTAATAATTCAGTACTTTAATTTGAGGTTTCCTACTTTATTGTATTTCTCTGTGCCTCACCTTCTAGTGAGCTAGTGGTATTCGATCCTGGATAAGTGGCTTTATCGGACTAGATCCGAGGGACTGACGGGTTATTCCGGTTTAAGTGTGTTGCTACCTTTAAGGGTGCGACTTGGGCACTTTAGCTGCAATAATTCGGGCGGTTCCGCCACACTGACCATTCTATTTTCAATGTTCTTCTTGTAGATTCTTTAGATTATAACTTGCTTTCAGTTTCTCAATTATGCAAAATGGGCTACATCTGTCTTTTTACTGATATAGGTGTTATTGTCTTTAGAAGAAGTGATGATTCAATAGCATTTAAGGGAGTGTTAGAGGGTCAGCTATATTTAGTTGATTTTAATGAAAACAAAGCTGAACTTGACACTTGCTTAATTGCTAAGACTAATATGGGTTGGCTCTAGCATCGCCGACTAGCCCATATTGGGATGAAGAATCTTCACAAACTTCTAAAGGAAGAGCACATTTTAGGACTAACCAATGTTTATTTTGAGAAAGATAGGGTTTGTAGCACATGTCAAGCAGGAATGCAAGTTGGCGCTCATCATCCACACAAGAACATAATGAGAACGGACAGGCCACTGGAGCTGCTCCACATGGATCTATTCGGCCTGATTGCTTATATAAGCATCGGCGGGAGTAAATACTGTCTAGTTATTATGGATGATTATTCTCGCTTCACTTGGGTGTTCTTTTTGCAGGAAAAATCACAAACCCAAGAGACCTTAAAAGGATTCTTGAGACGGGCTCAAAATGAGTTCGGCTTAAGGATCAAAAAGATTAGAAGCGACAATGGGACGGAGTTCAAGAACTCACAAATAGAAGGATTTCTTGAGGATGAGGGTATCAAGCATGAGTTCTCTTCTCCCTACACACTTCAACAAAATGGTGTAGTAGAGAGGAAGAATAGAACTCTACTGGACATGGCAAGGACCATGCTTGATGAGTACAAGACACCAGACCAGTTTTAGGCTGAGGCGATTAACACCGTCTGCTACTCCATCAACCGGTTATATCTTCACCGAATCCTCAGGAAGACATCATACGAACTCCTTACGGTAAAAAGTCCAACGTTTCATATTTTAGAGTCTTTGGAAGCAAATTTTTTATTCTTGTTAAAAGAGGTAGAAAATCTAAATTTGCTCCTAAGGCTGTAGAAGGCTTTTTACTAGGATATGACTCAAACACAAGGGCATATAGAGTCTTCAACAAATCCACTGGATTAGTTGAGGTTTCTTGTGACATTTTGTTTGATGAGACTAATGGCTCCCAAGTGGAGCAAGTTGATCTTGATGAATTAGATGATGAAGAGGCTCCATGCATCGTGCTAAGGAACATGTCCATTGGGGATGTTTGTCCTAAGTAATCCGAAGAGCCTCCACAAGCACAAGATCAACCGTCATCTTCCAATCAAGCATCTCCGCCAACTCAAGATGAGGAACAGGCTCAAGATGAAAAAGAAGATCAAGAAAATGAGCCACCTCAAGAAGAGGTCAATGATCAAGGGGGAGATGAAGACAATGAAGACAAGGAAGATGAGCAAGAAATTTAGGGTCAAAGACCGCCACACCCAAGAGTCCACCAAGCAATTCAACGAGATCACCCCGTCAACTCCATCCTTGGTGACATTCATAAGGGGGTAACCACTAGATCTCATGTTGCTCATTTATGTGAACATTACTCTTTTGTCTCCTCTATTGAGCCATACAGGGTAGAGAATGCACTAAGAGATTCGAATTGGGTGCTGGCAAAGCAAGAGGAGCTCAACGACTTCATGAGGAATGAGGTATGGCATTTAGTTCCACGTCCTAATCAAAATGTTGTAGGTACCAAGTGGGTATTCCGCAACAAACAAGATGAGCATGGTGTGGTGATAAGGAACAAAGCCCGACTTGTGGCCAAGGGTTATTCACAAGTCGAAGGTTTGGATTTCGATGAAACTTATGCACCCGTAGCTAGGCTTGAGTCAATTCGCATATTACTTGCCTATGCTACTTACCATGGCTTTAAGCTTTACCAAATGGACGTGAAAAGTGCCTTCCTCAATGGACCAATCAAGGAAGAGGTCTATGTTGAGCAACCTCCCAGCTTTGAAGATAGTGAGTACCCTAACCATGTTTGCAAACTCTCAAAGGCACTTTATGGGCTCAAGCAAGCCCCAAGAGCATGGTATGAATGCCTGCGAGATTTTCTTATCACTAATGGCTTCAAAGTCGGCAAGGCCGATCCTACATGCTTTACTAAAACTATTGAAAAAGACTTGTTTATTTGCCAAAATTATGTTGATGATATCATATTTGGGTCTACTAACAAGTCTACCTATGAAGAGTTTAGTAGGATCATGGTTCAAAAATTCGAGATGTCTATGATGGGGGAGTTAAGATATTTCTTAGGTATTCAAATCAAGCAACTCCAAGAGGGCACCTTTGAAAGCTCTCTTGTGGGCTTTGGTGTTTAGATGACAACCCAATTAAAGGACTAACAAGTGTGCTAAGTGTTGAACAGGTGCTTAATGCAAAGCTAACAGGGTTCAACACAAGTGAACAAGTGTGATGGTCCAAAGACTAGATTATCTATAGATAATGGACATCACAAGCAAGATGGACATTGCTTAAGTGAGACTCTATGTGCGTAACTCGGAGACAACTGATCAAGCCAAGAATGGAGGCAAGAAGAGCTTCGAGGTACCGAGTGCACGAGAGAAGGTGAAGGAGACCAGGAACGCAAAAGCCTGGGGTGAAGAAGAAGACTTGCAAAGTCAAGGTTGATCTAGTTAAGAGTTATGGTGCATCAAGGAACACTACATAAGGACATGACTTACAACCAATGAGGTAACATCTACAAATTATGTGGTGTATGTCATAAGGCTCAAGATCAAGCTCAAGAAATTAACAAGGTCACTGGAAGGAGAAGCAGTGTCAAAACCAGAACTAGAAGCAGCCCAAAAGAGCTAAGTCCACCTTGATCTTTAGTTTGGGTTGTTCCTATGTTTGGAGATATTCTATGTGACCTTTGCACGATGTTGGAGCTCAGAAATGTCAATCTAGATCAAGTCAAGTTGACTTGATGGTTTATGAGTCCAACATCAATCTCAATCTTGCCAAATGCTAAAGAAGTGCAAAACAAGAACAAGGTGTGTTTCTAGACTTAGTGAATTGTTTTTTAGTACTAACATGTTTTATCTAAGTGCTAGAAATAGAGCCAAGCAAAGAAGATTTGAATTGAAGAAGAGTTAGTTGTGTACAGCCAACATCAGCTCTGGCCTGGCGCACCGGACTGTCCGGTGGCGCACCAGACAGTGTCCGGTGCCCTAGGCTGGCTCAGCGTCAACTAGGCACTCTCGGGAAAAGAGATGGGCGACGTGGCTATAATTCACCGGACTGTCCGGTGGTGCACCGAACTGTCCGGTGAGCCAACGACGCCCGCTCTAACGGTCGGCAGCGCAATCAGCGGGCGACGCGTGGCCTGGGGCAACGGTTAGTTGGCGCACCGGACTGTCCGGTGGCACCGGACAGTGTCCGGTGAGCCAAGAGGATCGTTGCTCCAACGGTCAGCTGAGCCCGATATGGAAGGAGATCGCGCACCGGACAAGCTACAGGTACTATCCGGTGGTGCACCGGACTGTCCGGTGCGCCACCCGACAGAAAGCAAATATTGCCTTCCAAAAGGAATTCCAGCGGCTCCTAGGCCCCTTGGGTCTATAAAAGGGACCCCTAGGCGCCTCCAACAGTGACACAAGTGCAGCCAATAATTGCATACATCATTTTGATCAATTCTCTCTCTCCCTCTCATGTATATCTCTCTAGTTTGTGTGGAGGCAAAGCTATAAGCCTTTAGAGAGTGGAGAAGTGCTGCTGAAAGCTAGAGCAAAGTCTTGAGCACAATGTTACTCTGTCGGAGTGCTGTCAAGAAGACTGTAAGCAGCCACGGCGTTGTTGTAACCAATATCAACATAGTGAAAGGCTCTATCTGTCATACTGACAGATCTGAGCAAATGGAGGAAGGAGTTGAAATAGACTCCAAGCTCAGGTGTGGCTAACTCCAACGAGGACTAGTCAAGCATTTCAGGCTTGGCCAAACCTCGGGATAAATCCCTGCGTCTGTGTGCTCTGCTCTGTGCAGTGTGCTGATTCTGTCTTACCTACTCTTTATATCTGCACTTCAATACTTATTTGTGGTACAAGATATATTTGAAGTGCATGGCATTTTAAGACATGATCTTCTATTCCGCTGCATCCTACTCGAAGGGTCTTTGATTCCACTGCAATCTAGCCTTCGAGTAGAGTAAGAATTTAAGTTTTGAAGTGATAATTATTATTCGCCTATTCACCCCCCTCAAGGCGACATCCAGATCCTGTTCCCGGGCAGAGGGAACTTTCAATTGGTATCGGAGCTAGGCCTCTCCAGTGTGGGCTTAGCCATCAGGAGATGACGATGTCATCACAAGAGGTAACTCTAGAACTGCTTCTAGGCGATGGTTCTAATTATAAATCTTGGTCTGTCTCTATTTACAAGGCTTTCATGCATATTGATACAACATCTTTGTTGACTCTCTTTCTAGAGGTGCCTATTTTGCCATCATGAGTAGTGATAGTGATTTATTTGTTGTTGCTCATGATCTATGGACTAAAATTAAGTTGAAATTTTTTAAGTCCATATGCACTGCTTCTGCTCCCTCTATTGCTGGTGGTACTAACTTGTCCAAGGGAGAAGAACAAGAACGATGGACACCAAGTGATGGATCCACCTCACCGACAGGTTCATCTCCCACTAGTTATACATGTCTTGTTGCTAACAATGAGAGTGGAGATGAAAGCGATGATGAGGAGGAATATGAGGATGATAGCGAGGATGAGTCTACATCACCACAAGGTACATTTTCCTGTTTTGCTTCCACTGATAATAATGACAGGGAAAATGAGACCGACGATGTGAAAGAAGAGGAGATTCGCCGTTTCTACACCCATCTCAACAAAGAAGACAAAGTGCTCTTGGTTAAGCTATTGAGAAGGAACAAGGAATAAGGCGAGACGCTTCTCAGGCTAGAGGAGACTCTCATCAAAACCAACGACAACTTGGAGAAAATGACCAAAGAACATGAGGAGCTAAAGTGCTCCCATGATAGTTTGGTCCAACGGTATGAATTTGTTTTATTTGAGCAAAGAAATAATCATGATGTATTATCTGATGTTGCTCAACTTAAAACTGAGAATTCTATGCTTAAGAGTCAAGTAGAAATGATAAACTTAGAAAAACTTGCTCTAAGTGAAAAATATGATATGTTATCTTATTCTCATATTGAATTAGTTGATGGCCATATCATGCTTGATGTTGCCCATGAGGTTGTAATTGCGAACCTAAATTCATGTGAACCTCATTCTTGCACACGTATGCCTTTAGAAAATATATCACCATGTGCTAACCCCTGTTGCTCAAAAGAAAGCCAATTTTTGAATGAGCATCAAGCTGCATGATCAAAAGAAAAGTTGCTCATCAATAAAGAAAGGAACAAGAAAGCAAAGCAACTAAGGAGAAGACGCATTGCTCAACCTCCTCAAGATATCCACGGATGCGTGGTGAAGAAGCTTGAGACGGGAGAAACCACAGCAAGTGTTAAACTCCATAAGAAGGATGTTCCTAAAGCAATAAATGAATTAAACAACATGAACAAGGAAAAAGGTAAAAATTCAATTAGTCATGTTGTTTGTACTGATCATCTCTCTATGTTATCCAAGAGCAAAAAGAGAAGAGGAAAAAGGAGGTGCTTTAAGTGCAATGAGTTAGGCCACCTCATTGCGTCTTGTCCATACAACAACAAGGATGAAGGGATGATGAGATGTTTCGGATGCAATGACAAGGACCATATGATCACTTCATGTCCGCTCATGAAAAATCAAACACATGCACTCTCCAGGATGACCCTCACTAAGAAAGAAGACAAACAGCAAGCGTCATGTCTGGTTAAGCGACGCTTCGGCTACATGTGTGGTGAGCATGGTCATCTACCTAAGGTATGTAAGAAGGGTAAGGTTCCTAAGCAAGCAAATTTATCTCAATTCTATTCGCTTAGGAGACCCAAATCATACATTTGTGCTAGATCAGCAATGAGATCACCTAGAACTAGCACAACTGCTATGTGGGTTCCAAAGGATCTTTTAGATGAGCGTTATGGACCCATTTTGAGATGGGTACCAAACTGTACTAACTAGACCATGCAGGTTCCTCGAGATGGACTGGAGATCTTGGGAGAGCTTAAGATGGTTAATTCAAACTCTATGCTTAAGCTATCAAATTTATTGTCCATTTATTGACCCAAGGTTGAATTATTGTGCAATACTAATCCCATGTTCATCTCTAAATAAGTTGTAGAGGTCCTTAATCATTATTGGTGAACCAAGCAAAGGACTTTGATGAGAATCTACAACTTGCTCTCCAAAGGACGGTACCCGTGTATCATAAGTGCATTATTTATAATCAGTATTGCTTTTAAGTAGGATGGTCGTGCTATGCCTATCCTTGGAGTAGTTATGAGTTTGAGATTGCTTGTGTTGAATATCTTTCAATTAATGATCCATGATTTCCAAGATCATAACCATGCTTGCTCAATCATGACTGTGTGCTTTATAGGTTATATCTCTTGAATCATTCAATTGGTAGCTTTTCATTTGATATATCCACCATGATTAACTCCCTTTGTGTATGTGGATAAACATGTATCTTGTTGTAAGTCATGCTATGTGGTTTTTAATGATTAACCTTTGTGCAAGCATGATAATTTTGTTTAGTCCATGTTCACATGATTATTTTGTATTGGTACTGTGTGTATACCAAAACAAGAAATATGTGTTGTGCCTCTAATACACCCTCTTGAGCTATGAGGTGCATGAGCAAAAGGAGCCCTAAATTGGTGACAACAGGTGCTCTCATGGCATTCAGGTAAAAGGCAAAGGTATGGAGAATGGAACTATACAATTTCTTCGAATATCTTGATGTTCCATTGATTGTGATCATAGCTATGTTCTAGCCTTTCAATTGGTAGTATCTTGGCTTAGGTGCCTTATGCTTTAAAATGTTGTTTCCTGTGGTGTACCTAAGAAAATACTTCTTAATCATGGTGTGCTTAGACATTGTGCTTTATATGCATGATCTTGTCATTTTTCAATTGGTATATGTGTTGAAATGATCATCATGTGTGAAGCGTGCCTAGGTTGCTTCTAAAATATTATATATCTTGAGGCATGCATTGTTTCCATTAGGCATAAGTTGTATTATGTCATCTTTTCAATTGGTATGCCTAGACCAAGGTATGTTGTGATCCCCTCTAGTTCTGAGGACGGTAGAATGTGCAAAGTGCAAGTCATTCAAATACTTGATGCACAACTTTAGGGGGAGCACACATAACTTGTGTCTTTTGAGACTAACTATTTCTTGAGTGATCCTGTATAGTCTCAAGGTGAAAAAGGGAAGATGAGCAAGAAATGGAGCAATCAGGACTTGGGTACCCCCACAAGTCGAGTAAATGGTATCTAAAGTTGTGAGTAATTGGTATCTAAAGTTGTGAGTAATTACGTATTTAAAGATTGCTCGTGCTCTATAATAGTTGGTGATCCTAGATGCTTATCTTTAAATATCATAGAGCTATGACAGTAATGATTTTTCAATTGGTAGCCCTGGTAGTGTGCTTCAATTGATATCTTTTGGTAATCACTAGAATAGAAGCTTCATCTTGTGCCATAATACTATAACTTGTTCTAAGTTTGGTGTCTTAGCAACAAGAAAAGGTCAGGATAAAGGATCAGGCACAAGTGTGAAGGAGCTCCCTAGAGATTAAACTTTCAAGATGGAAATCTCAAATTAATTGAAAAAGGAACTCCGCCTACTTAGATGGAAAGTACACCACAACATGGTAAAGGTACAAAAGGAGGTATTGACCTCTTGCGTATTTGTATCTTAATTTTCCTCCAATGCTTGTGTTGCATATGTTTAGTGTGTAAGGGGGAGTAATGTTAGTGTGTTGTATTTTACCTGCTCAATACCCTGCTGTCCCTTGACATCATCCTATGTTCTTGCTTGAATATGGTTTTGGTGTTTGATGTCAAAGGGGGAGAATTTATGCATTGAAGCTTACCTCAACCTGAGAGGAAAGCTTATCTTAAAGGGGTTTCCTTGAGTGCTAAAGGACTCAAAGGGGTTTCCTTGAGTTCCCTTGGTCTTAAGGAAGAATGTGTTAGTTTGTGTTAGTTTTATTGATAATTCTTATCATATGCTTCGTGTTGTATTATATGATGATAATGCAAAATTAGTGCTTCCGTTGATATGAATCAATTGGCATCTATTGTGTTTATCCTGTAATATATATTCATGTGGTTCTTTAAATTGCTTTAAATTGGTATCTTAATGGTGAATAGTGGTAGGTTGATATTCCTATGGTATATCCATTCAATTGGTGTTTAACTCTGATTCTGTGCATTTGTGTGTTATACGCATCATGGTTCAATTATTGACACAATGCATCCCACAGGTGCTAAGGTGTAGTAATGCTTTGAATTAGCCTAAGTATGTGCAATTTGGCATTTAAGGCCAAAGTTAAGATTTTAATGTAAGCACATATTTAGGGGGAGCATTCTATAAACTTAGAATTCAAAATTTGTGCTTTAAATCTTATTCTTATGTAAGTTTTAATTGTGTTGTCATCAATCACCAAAAAGGGGGAGATTGAAAGCTCTCTTGTGGGTTTTGGTGTTTATATGACAACCCAATTAAAGGACTAACAAGTGTGCTAAGTGTTGAATAGGTGCTTAATGCAAAGCTAACAGGGTTCAACACAAGTGAACAAGTGTGATGGTCCAAAGACTAGATTATCTATAGATAATGGACATCACAAGTAAGATGGACATTGCTTAAGTGAGACTCGATGTGCGTAACTCAGAGACAACCGATCAAGCCAAAGATGGAGTCAAGAAGAGCTTCGAGGCACCGAGTGCACGGGAGAAGGTCAAGGAGACCAGGAACCCAAAAGCCTGGGGTGAAGAAGAAGACTTGCAAAGTCAAGGTTGATCTAGTTAAGAGTTATGGTGCATCAAGGAACACTACATAAGGACATGACTTACAACCAATGAGGTAACATCTACAAATTATGTGGTGTAAGTCATAAGGCTCAAGATCAAGCTCAAGAAATGAACAAGGTCACTAGAAGGAGAAGTAGTGTCAAAACTAGAATTGGAAGCAGCCCAAAAGAGCTAAGTGCACCTTGATCTTTAGTTTGGGTTGTTCCTATGTTTGGAGATATTCTATGTGACCTTTGCAGGATGTTGGAGCTCAGAAATGTCAATCTAGATCAAGTCAAGTTGACTTGATGGTTTATGAGTCCAACATCAATCTCAATCTTGCCAAATGCTAAAGAAGTGCAAAACAAGAACAAGGTGTGTTTCTAGACTTAGTGAATTGTTTTTGAGTACTAACATGTTTTATCTAAGTGCTAGAAATAGAGCCAAGCAGAGAAGATTTGAATTGAAAAAGAGTTGGTTGTGTACAACCAACATCAGCTCTGGCCTGGCGCACCGAACTGTCCGGTGCCCCAGGCTGGCTCGGCGTCAGCTAGGCACTCTCGGGAAAAGAGATGGGCGACGTGGCTATAATTCATCGGACTGTCCGGTGGTGCACTGGACTATCCGGTGAGCCAAAGGCGTCCGCACCAACGGTCAGCAACGCAATCAGCGGGCGACGCGTGGCCTGGGCCAATGATTAGTTGGCGCACCGGACTGTCTGGTGTGCACCGGACTATGTCCGATGAGCCAAGAGGACCGTTGCTCCAACGGTGAGCTGAGCCCGATATGGAAGGAGATCGCGCACCGGACAAGCTACAGGACCTATCCGGTGGTGCACCAGACTATCCGGTGCGCCACCCGACAGAAAGCAAGTATTGCCTTCCAAAAGGAATTCCAACGGCTCCTAGGCCCCTTGGGTCTATAAAAGGGACCCCTAGGCGCCTCCAACAGTGACACAAGTGCAACCAACAATTGCATACATCATTTGGATCAATTCTCTCTCTCCCTCTCGTGTATATCTCTCTAGTTTGTGTGGAGGCAAAGCTATAAGCCTTTAGAGAGTGGAGAAGTGCTGCTGAGAGCTAGAGCAAAGTCTTGAGCGCAGTGTTACTCTGTCGGAGTGTTGTCAAGAAGACTATATGAAGCCACGACATTGTTCTAACCAATATCAACATAGTGAAACGCTCTATCTGTCATACTGACAGATCTGAGCAAACGGAGGAAGGAGTTGAAATAGACTCCAAGCCTAGGTGTGGCTAACTCCAACGAGGATTAAGCAAGCATTACAGGCTTGGCCGAACCTCGGGATAAATCCCTGCGTCTGTGTGCTCTGCTCTGTGTTGTGTGCTGATTCTCTGTCTTACCTACTCTTTATATCTGCACTTCAATACTTATTTGTGGTACAAGTTATATTTGAAGTGCAGGGCATTTTAAGACAGGATCTTCTATTCCGCTGCAACCTACTCGAAGGGTCTTTCATTCCACTGCGATCTAGCCTTCGAGTAGAGTAAGAATTTATGTTTTGAAGTGATAATTATTATTCGCCTATTCACCCCCCTCTAGGCGACATCCAGACCCTGTTCCCGGGCAGAGGGAACTTTCAACCTTCATCAGCCAAACCAAGTACATTCAAGACATACTTAACAAGTTTGGAATGAAGGATGCCAAACCCATCAAGACACCCATGGGAACCAATGGGCATCTCGACTTCGACACGGGAGGTAAATCCGTAGATCAAAAGGTATACCTGTCGATGATAGGATCTTTACTCTACTTATGTGCATCTCGACCGGATATTATGCTTTCTGTATGCATGTGTGCAAGGTTCCAAGCCGATCCTAAGGAAGTTCACCTTAGGGCCATGAAGAGAATCATGAGGTATTTAGTATACACTCCTAAGTTTGGGCTTTGGTAACCTAAGGGATCCACTTTTGATTTAATAGGATATTCCAATGCCGATTGGGCAGGGTGTAAAAATGATAGGAAGAGCACATCAGGGACTTGTCAGTTTCTGGGAATGTCCCTGGTGTCTTGGGTTTCAAAGAAACAAAACTCAGTGGCTCTTTCTACCACCGAAGCCGAGTACATTACCGTAGGTCGTTGTTGTGCGCAATTACTTTGGATGAGGCAAACCCTCAGGGACTATGGCTACAAATTGAGCAAAGTCCCTCTCCTATGTGACAATTAGAGTGCTATCTGCATGGCGGAGAATCCCATTGAACATAGTCGCACAAAGCACATAGAGATTCGGTATCACTTTCTGAGGGATCACCAACAAAGGGAGATATCGAAATAGCTTATGTTAACACCAAAAGACCAATTAGCTGATATCTTCACCAAGCCATTAGATGAGAAAAGCTTTCGCAAACTTAGGAATGAGCTAAATATACTTGATTCTCGGAATTTTGATTGAAACTTTGCACACATAGCTCATTTATATACCTTTGATCATATCTCTTTCATTTGGTACATATACATATTTCTCATTCTTTTTGTGCCAAGGCTAAGACTAATGTGTTTTCAAGTATATTTGTATCCTTAGTCTTAGATTGAAAGGGAAATGGAGTATTCGGCAAAGACAACGCTTCCACTCAACTCCATCGGTATTATTTATCCTTTGCCGGTATTCCGCCATCTCTCCACATTGGTATAATCTTTCACTCATATCTAAATTATCAATGGGGACAAAATGTAAAAAGGGCTCCAACGTTCTCTGTTTTTGGCGATTAATGCCAAAGGGGGAGAAAATATTAAGCCCAAAGCAAAAGAACCGCACCACCACTATTTCAAAATTTTTGTAATGAAAGATTTATTTGGTATTCACAAATGTTTGTTTTTCAATTAGTACTCAAGATAAATTTCACATTGGTAAAATTTCAAATTGGTATCTATGTTAAGATTTCAAAATTGGTATCCATTTCAAAACCCTCTTGAAAGCTAAGAGGAGAATTCCATTCAGGGGAGCTTTTGCTTAGCCAAAGGAAAAGCATTTGAAACAGGGGGAGAAATTTCAAACCTTGGAAATGCTTCTTGCAATCTTATTCATATACCTTTGACTATTTGCAAAAGAATTTTGCAAAGAATTTGAAAAAGATTTGCAAAAACAAAACATGTGGTGCAAATGTGGTCCAAAATATCAAATAAAAGAAAGCAATCCATTCACGCTTATTCATATGCAACAAGACTTCATATTGGTTTAATTCTAAGTAACCTATGCACTCACCATATGCAAACTAGTTCATTTCTGCACTTTATATATTTGCTTTGGTTTGTGTTGGTCTCAATCACCAAAAAGGGGGAGATTGAAAGGGAAAAATAGGGTTAACCTTTTCCCACAATTAAATTTGGTTATTGAATGCCTAACACAAATATTGGACTAACTAGTTTGCTCTAGAATACATGTTCTACAGGTGCGTAAAGGTTTAACACAAACCAATAAACACTCAAGATAGGGTTCAAATTCAAAGGAGCAAAGAAACCGAGTCTGCTCTAGTCTGGCGCACAGCAACGGCTCCTTCGCACAACGGTCGACTGCAAAAGCTGAAGAATCAGATGAATAGAGAAGAACAGTGCACGTAGAGTCAGAGCCGCCCGTCAGAGGCGCACCAGACAGTGAACAGTACCTGTCAGGTGCGGCACTGGAATGACCGGTGCCACTATAGGACAAAGCCTCCAACGGTCAAATGCTCCAGAACCCTAACGATTGGGTGACGTGGCTGGCGCACCGGACTGTCCGATGCGCCCATCGACAGCAGCCTGCCCCAACGGCTATGTGGTGGTTGAGGGCTATAAATACCTCCCAACCACCACCACTCCAACCATCAAAGCATTCAACACATTGCATTCAATACAAGAGCAATAGACTCCATTCCAAAGACACAATTCAAGTGATCAATCCGCTCAAAGTCCCCAATTCAACTCTAGCGTATTAGGACTTGTGAGAGGATCATTTGTGTTCCTTTGTTGCTCTTGTTTGCTTGGCTTGGCTTTCTTTTCTTTCTCACTTCTTACTCTCAAGTGCTTTGTAAGCAAGACAAGAGACACCAATTGTGTGGAGGTCCTTGCGGGGTCTAAGTGACCCGTGAGATTAAGAAAGAAGCCTGACTCGGTCTAGGTGACCATTTGAGAGAGGAAAAGGGTTGAAAGAGACCTGGTCTTTGTGAATACCTCAACGGGGACTAGATTCTTTAGAATCGAACCTTGGTAAAACAAATCACCGTGTTCATCCGCTTTATTTCTTGGTTGATTTGTTTTCCCCTCTTGTTGGGGGCTTGTTCTCAAATGCTAAGAATTAAGAACAAGGCAACATAGAAAATGTTAAGGGTTAAAGTCCTTCGTCCTCCAAGACATTATATCCTTTCGGGATATAAGGAATTTCGGACGAAGGTTACGAAGGACGTACCTTCGTAAACATAATAGCAAGGAACGAAGTATTCATACAGATCATAAGGTATGAAATAAACATGTAAATATTATCATAGAATCATCTCCATCTTTATTATCATGAACGAATATAAATGACTTCGAATTAAAAATGTACCTTTGGTCCTGAGGAAAGCAAAAGTACAGGTGTGATGCGAAAGCAAATGGCAGGTTCGCGTGAACAGTACAGAGGTACTGTTCATCTATTTATAGACACAGGTCACAGCCTGTGACAAATTACAATTATGCCCCTTACAAAAGTTTACAACATTGACTCAGACCTCTATGGATAAAAAGGTCATTCTATCTCTATGTCGGTTTGTAACGCCGAAGCTCCATGAAAAGGAACCTTCGGCCATCTCCTGGGGACAACTTCAGCCGAAGCTGCTTCTTCGTGCAAGACCTTTGGCGCAACGAAGCATGACCCCAACAGTAGCCCCTTTCGCGGTGCTAGATCGTTTTTCGTAACGAGCTTGACCCGTGAAAAAAGCCTCTTCAGCTTCGGGAAGCCGAAGGTCCAAAAAACACCTTCCCTGAGCTCGTTGCTGAGAAACGATCCGGTTTCCGAGCGCATGCCAGGCCCACCTTGCAGAGTTACTGTTTGATCTTTGCGGTCCACTGCACAGCGAGTACAAGTGACTGCCCGCCTGGTGTAAAAATCCTGCCGCTTTGCCTTCTTACCTGCAGCACTATATAAACAGACGGGTAGGTGTGAAGTTACCACAGCATTCATTGCTATTTGCACTGTTTTGCTGCCAAAATTTTTAACTATAGCCAAAGCTTGACTCTCAGAATCGAACGAAGGTCCATCTCGACATCTGCTTCGTCAGAAAGAAAGGCTTCGGGAGAAAAGGAAAAAGAAAAAGTATCTAACTTCCCCAAATTCAGAATCAAATGGCCAGAGTACGATCTACTGCCAGAGTTGCACGTGAAGGAGACGAAGCCGAAGGTTCGAATACCGTGCCCATCTCCGAAGCGATGCAGCGTTCCGGACTGGTGACTGCAGAAGAAATGCCTGCTGCTGAAGCAAACCCGACAACTGCCGAAGGAGAAGAAAACATTGAAGGGACTGATCCCGAAGATGACTACCGTATTGCCATGCCCAGCAAGCCCAGTCACCTAGATTTCGGAAAGTCGACTGTTTCAAAGGCTGATCTTTCCAAGATGGTGAAAGCAGGTTATTTCAGTGAAAATCAGAAGAAGCTACTTCGCTTCGGGGGAGAAGAAACCACCCCGAAGCCAGAGAAGGACGAGATTGTCATCTTCAAGAGCTTTTTAAAGGCTGGGCTGAGATTCCCTCTTCACGAGATTATTGCGGAGATACTGAAGAGGTTTGGTATCTACCTTCACCAGTTAACTCCTAACGCTATCGTTAGACTTAGCGTTTATATTTGGGCCCTCCGAAGCCAAGCAGTGGAGCCATTTGCCGACAGTTTCTGTCGAGTTCATGAGTTACATTATCAAACAAAGGCCAGAAAAGATGGGCTACATGATAACTTCGGTTGCTACAATTTTGCCTACCGGAAAACCGCAAAGTTTCCTGTGATCAGCTACCGAAGCAAATGGCCGGCAGGCTGGAAATCAGAATGGTTCTATGTCAAGGTTGATGACGACAAGGAAAAGCTTGTGCAAAGTCCACTCGAGCTGATCTTCGGAGAAACCCGACCCCGCTGCAACATGACACCAGAGGGTCAAACACAACAGGCGATGGATGAATTCAGAATTATTGCAGAGCATATCGGCACCAGGGATCTGGTTCAAGAATTCTTGGCATTCAGAGTCTTCCCTACTCTGAAAGAATGGGAAATGCCAAAGTTAAAGGGGGAGAAGAAGGAGGGGGAACTTGTCCGGCTTCCTTATCACTTCAAATTCAAGAAATACTTTAAGAAGCCCTGCCAAGAGTGGCTGGACACAGTTGAGGTGATGTGTAATGAAATTCTTGGAAATTATTCGAAAAAAGAAGATCAACTGATGACAGCAGCCTTCGGCACCTTTCCGAAGCGAAGGCTGAACCGAGTGCTTGATGCCCTGGGCTTCGAATACCCTGACTATGAGCAGTTGAGCAAGGGTGCTGAGGGCCAAAAAAGAAAAAGAGTGGCCGAAACTCTGAACAAAGATGAAGAAAGACCAGCAAAAGAGAAGAAAATTCCCAAGAAAAGAAAAATATCAACTCCGAAGCGAAAATTATCCGAAGAAGAGGGGACCCCCACACCACCTTCTACCAGCGACGTGGAGGAAATTTTAAAGGTAATGACTGAACCCGTGCCCACGAAGCTAAGTCCACTAGGGCCTCAACTGACGAAGCTTTTTCGAAAGGTGGAAGAGCCGGAACAAACGAAGATAACCAAACCAAAGCGGCAAAGAATTATTGCAGTGACCGAAGTTATCGATAAGACGCCGCCGAGGGCGTCAATTCAGAAAACGGCAGCTGCTGAAGACACAACAAACGTCGAAGTCGCACCTTCGGAGGTCGCGGCTACCGAAGCCGCTACAGCCGAAGATGTGAACTTAGAAACTACCATTGAGGACATTGACAAAATTTTGCAAGACATGGCTGCAGAAGAAGCTGCCACTGCTGCTGAAAAAACCATGGCCACAGTGCCTGGGAAGGGGAAAGAAATAGCCGAAGACACTTCGGACGACGAAGCCTACACATTTCAAAATTTAATTGGGCAAAAACTGTCGAAGGCCGAAATGGAAGAACTTAAGGACTATGCCAAATCTTGCGGCTACAAGCCAGGAGCTCTTCTATTTGGGGGCATTGATGACGAAAAATTGGGCTGCATTCGAGACCAAACTAGAGCTAAGGTCATCGGTACTTTATCAAAAAGTATCGGTTTTCCGAAGCTAGAAACAGATATCAGCCGCTACCGACGACAACATATCGTCGGCAGCTTATTTTACTCCAATTTCAAGGTAAACAACTTTTCTCTGACTTCTATTGTTTTTAATAATGGAAATATTCCTAACAAAGGTTGTTTATTTGCAGAGCATGCTTCTGAGCAAAGCTCTGAGGATGCAGCAAGACTTGGAGGACAAAAAACACGAAGCTATAATCGAAAATTTAGAGAGCAAGATAAAAGAACAATCAGCTATCATTGAAAAGAAAGACTTCGAGCTCCAATCAACCGAAGGCTTGCTGGCAGAGACTGAAGCTAAAGTATCAGAATTGAATTCAAAGCTTATCGGCCAATCAAAACAATTTGAACAGGAGAAGCTAGAGCTTAATTCGAAACTTGAAGCCGAAGTCCAGGCCAACTCAGACTTGAAGAAATCATTAACAAGCCTTCAAGACAAATGCTTGAAATTTAGCAATAATTGTATTGAACGATTGAAAAAGATATTTTACTCTGTTGGAGCCAGCAGCGGGAAGTTTAACCCTTCAGCGGAAAATTTACCACAAGCCTTCGATCATATTGAAGCTGAAATCGAAGAACTTGACGAAGTTATAGCCGGGCACGGTGACTTCTGTGCCTGGGTAGCTTCTCGGGGTACCGTTGCAGCGTTCCTGAAGGCCGGCTGCGAGCATGGAAAAATCGTCAACAGGCCCAACTTCACCTTGTCTCCATCAATCCTGGACGATATTCCTGACCTCGCCCGAAGCATCTCAAATAGATTTATAAAAATGATATGGACAAAAGGCGGGCGAGAGAAGGCTGGAGACGAAGCTCGAAGTCATCTTGATCCAGTACGAAATCGTACTTTGTACTTACCTTCTCCTTCACGCTTGATTTTTACTCGCGATACCTTGATTCATGTAGGATGACGAAGGTGAAGATGATGCTTAAAATATGTCGCCGAAGCCGTCGCCGAAGCTGAAGCTTAGTGAAGATCAGTAGAAGTATACTATAAAAAAAACTCAGGATACTTTTGTAACAACTTTTGTAAATACAATTAAACTGTTCTCAAGGAACTTTGTACATACCTTGTAACATATTCTTACCCTTCTACTGAGGCGCTTTGATGTGGACGAAATCAGTATTTTGAGCCGAAGGCGAAAAAACACCTTCCCTTCTTTTCGTACACAACGAAGCATAGAAGACCACTTCTTCTTTTTGCCGATGCTTTTCTTTTTTGTACACAACAAAAGCATGAGACCACTTCTTCTTTTTGCCGAAGCTTTTCTTTCTTGTACACAACAAAAGCATAAGAGACCACTTCTTCTTTTTGCCGAAGCAACCACTCAGGAACACAAATGATATGAATGAATGCTTATGAATGCAAATGCTATGATGTAATGTAATGTGCGAATGAATGTCCAAAGCATACGTCCGAAGCCACACTCTCAGCCATTATTTCCTTAGGAACAACCACACATCAGCTCTGCATTCCCTTAGGAACGACTTTGGAGCTTCTTCGCCTTTTACTTAGACGATATAAGCTCTGCATTCCCTTAGGAACGTCTTTGGAGCTTCTTCGCCTTTTACTTAGGCGGTATAAGCTCTGCATTCCCTTAGGAACGTCTTTGGAGCTTCTTCGCCTTTTACTTTCGGCGGAATCAGCGTTGACTTTTCGCTGTGAGCTCTGCATCCCCTTAGGGACGTCTTTGGAGCTTCTTCTCTTTTTCAGTTTCGGCACTCGATGGTGCGTTCTCAGCTTTTACATTTACATTCTTTGGGGGATTTTGCTCTTATAAAACTAAAAAGGAAATTACATATGATGGCCCCATTAAAAACCTTTCTCCCCCTTTAGAAAGGAAAAGGGTGCCATGAAAAAAGAAAAGAAAAACATAAAAAGTTACATCAAGTTATACATAAAATCGCCGAAGCTCATCCGCATTCCAAGATCTTGGAATTTCGTTGCCATCCATGTCCTTCAATCTGTACGATCCAGGCCTTGACGAAGATACTACTAAGAAAGGTCCTTCCCATTTCAATTGTAGCTTGCCCACTGTGTCTGGGTTGGCTACTCTCCGAAGCACCAAGTGACCCGGCTCAATATTTTTTAACCGGACCTTTCTATCTCGCCACCTGACTGTTTCAGCTTGATATTTATTGATATTCTCCACGGCCTGAAGCCTGATCCCCTCTAAAGCATCTTTTTCCACAAGGCAAGCATCTTCGGGACCTGATTCTGCCGAAGCTACTACCCTTATTGACCCAGCTTTAGCTTCTTCCGGAGTTATTGCTTCGTCACCGAATAATAATTTGAATGGGGTAAAGCCTGTAGACCTTGATGTTGTTGTATTGTGGCTCCAGACCACTTTGGTCAACTGATCTGGCCATTTTCCCCTTGGTTGATTGAAGATTAACTTCATTATTCCTGTCATTATGATGCCGTTGGCCCTTTCAACAAGCCCATTCGACTCCGGATGCCTGACTGATGCAAAATGGATCTTCGTTCCAATTTGATCACAGAAATTTCTGAAAGCTTCGGAGTCGAACTGCGTTCCGTTATCTACAGTGATGGCCTTCGGTACCCCAAAGCGACAGACAATATTCTGTCAGAAAAACTTTTGGACAGTGGCCGAAGTTATTGTGGCTAATGGCTTCGCCTCAATCCACTTGGAAAAATACTCCACAGCCACTATAACATATTTTAGATTCCCTTGAGCCGGTGGTAATGGACCCACCTTTGCAATGGCCAGATGGGTTGTATCAGCTGTGTCAAAGACGAAGGTTGCTTTTGATCTCTTGCACATTTCTGACAACCTTCGCACTTTTGAACTAACTCCGCTGCATCCGAAGCTGCCTTCGGCCAATAAAACCCTTGGCGGAAAACTTTTCCAAGTAACGGCCTAGATCCGATGTGGGATCCACACAGGCCTGCATGTATTTCTTTCATTAACTCTATACCTTCGGTTCTAGACAAGCACTTGAGCAGCGGGGCACAAACTCCATGCTTGTATAACTCCCCTTCTATCATGACATACGGACGAGCTCTTGCCTCTATCCTTTTATTATAAGCTTCGTCATCTGATAGGAAGTTACCCTGAAGGTAAGAGATTATTTCAGTTCTCCAATCTTCGCTGTAAACAAGAGAAATGTTGAGGACTGCTCTTTCAAGGAGCTCCACTGAAGGTGCCTTTATTGTTTCGAAGAAGACATCCGAAGGTAACGGCAGCCCCTGTGCTGCAGACTTGGCTAGTAAATCAGCATGCTCATTTTGTCCTCGAGGGATATTCTTGACAGAAAATCCTTCGAAGGAGGCCTCGATCCTTCGGACCGTGTCTAGGTATTTTTCAAGCTTCGGATCTTTAGCCTTGCAACTTTTGTCAATATGACCCGAAACAACCTGGGAATCAGTCTTAAGAATCGCCCTTCTGATTCCCATTGCCTTTAATTTCCGAAGGCCCAGGAGTAGGGCTTCGTACTCAGTAATATTATTTGTGCAGCTGAAGTCAAGTCTTGCTGCATAACAAGTTTTAACCTTGGATGGTGAGACCAACACAGCAGCTGCACCTGCTCCGAAGGTTCCCCAAGAGCCATCACAAAACACTGTCCACACTTCGGCATCTTTATTTGCTTCTTCATCCTGAGCCACTGGCGTCCAGTCGGCAATGAAATCTGCCAATGCTTGAGACTGGATCGAGGATCTATGCACATAATCAATGTAAAATTCATTGAGCTCTGCAGCCCATTTTCCAATCCGTCCAGTAGCTTCTCTATTTCTCATGATATCCTTCAACGGCTGCGAAGAAGGAACAATAATATTGTATGCCTGAAAATAATGCCGAAGCTTCCTGGATGCCATTAAAACGGCATACAATACCTTCTCCAGCTCTGTATAATTTTTCTTTGATACACTAAGGACTTCAGATACAAAATATATTGGGACCTGCTTCTTGACTTGGCCATCAAACTTCTCCTGGACAAGCGCCGCACTTACTGCTGAGTGCGAAGCTGCCACATATAACAACAGAGGAGCCCCTGGCGTTGGTGGAGTTAATGTTGTTAGATCTATTAAGTATTGCTTCAGCTCTTCGAAGGCTTTTTGCTGACTTGGGCCCCATTGAAAGACTTCAGCTGACTTCAGCACCTCGAAGAATGGTAAATTTCTTTCTGCTGATCTGGATATAAATCTGTTGAGAGATGCCAGCCTTCCTGTCAATCTTTGGGCCCCCTTTCTTGTGGTTGGTGGCTCCATTCGAAGTATAGCTTCGATTTTATTTGGATTAGCTTCGATTCCCTTTGTTGAAACCAAGCATCCAAGGAATTTCCCCTTCTTTACTCCGAAGGCGCATTTTTCTGGATTCAGCTTCAGACCAGCTTGTCTGAAGCTGGCGAAGGTCTCCTGCAGATCAGCAATATGATTTTCTTGCTTCGTGCTTTTTACAATGATGTCATCGACATAAGTCAACACATTTCTGCCTATCTGAGACTGGAGAACCTTCGCTGTCATTCGGCTGAAACTCCCTCCGGCATTTTTGAGCCCCTCAGGCATCCGAAGATAGCAATATGTGCCACTTGGGGTTATGAAGCTAGTCTTCGGCTCATCTTCCTTCTTCATCCAGATTTGATGATAGCCTGAGTAGCAGTCCAGGAGACTCATGAGCTCTGAAGAAGCTGCTGCATCAACTAAAGAGTCTATCCTTGGCAGCGGGAATTCATCCTTCAGACAAGCCTTGTTGAGATCTGTGAAATCGATACACATTCTCCACTTGCCATTGGCCTTCTTCACCATAACAGTGTTAGCTAGCCACTCTGGATACTTCACTTCTCTGATAACTCCTGCACTGAGGAGTCTTTTTACTTCATTTCGAGCCCCTTCGGCCTTGTCATCAGACATTTTCCGAAGCCTCTGCTTTCGGGGTCTGAAGGATGGGTCAACATTGAGCGAATGTTCTATAACATCCCGATTTACTCCACAGAGGTCATTGGCTGACCATGCAAAAACATCTTTGTTGTTGAATAAAAACCTTATCAAGGTTTTCTCCTGGTCTTCAGATAATTGCGAGCCCAACAGCACCTTCTGCTCTGCTATGTCCTCACACAATAGCATGGGTTTCGGCTGATCTGCTGAAGCTGCTTTCTCTCTTCTGAATTTATACTGTTCACAAGCTTCAGCTCCATCTATGTTATGGATTGCCTTGGAGTCAGTCCAGCTTCCTTCGGCCCTTCTAGCAGCTTCCTGGCTTCCATGAATAGCAATAGGCCCTTGGTCCGAAGGTATCTTCATGCAGAGATAAGCTGGATGAAGAATTGCTTCGAAGGCATTAAGAGTACCGCGACCAACGATAGCATTGTAAGGATACTCCATGTCAACAATATCAAACACAATTTGCTCAGTCCTTGTGTTGTTGACAAATCTGAAGGTTACCGGCATGGTAATCTTCCCAAGTGCTACAATCTGCCGCCCTCCGAAGCCACAAAGAGGGTGCGTAGCATCATGAATCTTGTCTTCAGGCTCTTGCATTTGTCTGAAGGCTTTAGCAAATATAATGTCAGCTGCACTGCCTGTATCAACTAGGACATTGTGGACCAGAAATCCTTTGATCACGCAAGAGATAACCATGGCATCATTGTGAGGATAATCCTTAAGCTGAAGGTCTTCCTGAGAGAAAGTAATTGGAATGTGGGACCATTTTGACTTGATGAAGGGTCCCTGCACTCCAACATGCTGCACCCTTCTCTGAGCCTCCTTCTTCTGCTTCTTGTTAGCCGGCTCTGAGCAAGAACCGCCTGTTATCGGGAGCACCAGCTTCGAAGCCGAAGCAGCTCCAGCTTGATTGTTGAACGAAGCCATCAGCTCAGAAAAGTGGAAGTGAGTTCACCGGAGGTGGGCGCCAATGTTGGGGGCTTGTTCTCAAATGCTAAGAATTAAGAACAAGGCAACATAGAAAATGTTAAGGGTTAAAGTCCTTCGTCCTCCAAGACATTATATCCTTTCGGGATATAAGGAATTTCGGACGAAGGTTACGAAGGACGTACCTTCGTAAACATAATAGCAAGGAACGAAGTATTCATACAGATCATAAGGTATGAAATAAACATGTAAATATTATCATAGAATCATCTCCATCTTTATTATCATGAACGAATATAAATGACTTCGAATTAAAAATGTACCTTTGGTCCTGAGGAAAGCAAAAGTACAGGTGTGATGCGAAAGCAAATGGCAGGTTCGCGTGAACAGTACAGAGGTACTGTTCATCTATTTATAGACACAGGTCACAGCCTGTGACAAATTACAATTATGCCCCTTACAAAAGTTTACAACATTGACTCAGACCTCTATGGATAAAAAGGTCATTCTATCTCTATGTCGGTTTGTAACGCCGAAGCTCCATGAAAAGGAACCTTCGGCCATCTCCTGGGGACAACTTCAGCCGAAGCTGCTTCTTCGTGCAAGACCTTCGGCGCAACGAAGCATGACCCCAACAGTAGCCCCTTTCGCGGTGCTAGATCGTTTTTCGTAACGAGCTTGACCCGTGAAAAAAGCCTCTTCAGCTTCGGGAAGCCGAAGGTCCAAACAAGGCAACATAGAAAATGTTAAGGGTTAAAGTCCTTCGTCCTCCAAGACATTATATCCTTTCGGGATATAAGGAATTTCGGACGAAGGTTACGAAGGACGTACCTTCGTAAACATAATAGCAAGGAACGAAGTATTCATACAGATCATAAGGTATGAAATAAACATGTAAATATTATCATAGAATCATCTCCATCTTTATTATCATGAACGAATATAAATGACTTCGAATTAAAAATGTACCTTTGGTCCTGAGGAAAGCAAAAGTACAGGTGTGATGCGAAAGCAAATGGCAGGTTCGCGTGAACAGTACAGAGGTACTGTTCATCTATTTATAGACACAGGTCACAGCCTGTGACAAATTACAATTATGCCCCTTACAAAAGTTTACAACATTGACTCAGACCTCTATGGATAAAAAGGTCATTCTATCTCTATGTCGGTTTGTAACGCCGAAGCTCCATGAAAAGGAACCTTCGGCCATCTCCTGGGGACAACTTCAGCCGAAGCTGCTTCTTCGTGCAAGACCTTCGGCGCAACGAAGCATGACCCCAACACCTCTCTTCCGGACTCGGATTTAATTCTAACGCTAACCCCGACTTGTAGTTTGTGTTTTAAGTTGTAAATTTCAGATTATGCCTATTCACCCCCCTCTAGGCGACTTTCAGATGTGCCTGCATATGCACACTCCATGGGAGCCCCATCTCACCGCTCTCAAGCGGATCCTGCTCTACCTCCGTGTCACACTCGGATTTGAGGGGTCCAAAACTTGGGCGCGATTCACATGTGTGATGGGATCAAGTCTCACACATATGATGACTCAGGGTACAGTAACAAATGTCACATCATTAATATATAACATAGTTCTGTACAAAAATAGTTAAATGATTACATCATACAAAGTCAATGGTATAGCAACCAAAATTGATTGGAAGATGACGACCTAGACCACTCACGAACTCATCACAGCATCCTTCATGCGCCTCATTCTGTGGGGATGTGAGTACATGAAGGGTGAGCTCACATACGTTCATCGCTCAACAAGTTGTGGGGAATAATGTGCATGAACTCACCAAAGGTGGGAGCTCATGTGAAGTGTAAAGGCTTACCAAAGGAAATGGTTAAAGCTGAGCATTGATTTTAGAGTTGGTCAAAAATTTATTAGCAGTAACTAGGTATAAGTAGATACCAACCCAATTAAATAAGAGATCACAATTGATAATAACACCCACAATGCAATGCAAATGACAGATTTAGTTTAATTCCATAATTTAGTCATGTGAGTGTCTGAGCCGCTCATGACCGTGAGCACGACTAATATACCAGTTTTACACTCTGCAGAGGTTGCACATCTTTACCCACAAGTCGTGTTACCCATTTTCCACGGGGTTGATCAGGCCCCATACACCTCTACTAAGAAAGCGAGGCAGGGTAGCACTACGAGGCCTTTCCAAAGTTCCACTAGTTCGAGAATACCCATTACAGTTTTAGGATGAAGGAAGCATATGAATCCCTCGTCCGAACTACCATCGCAGCAGTTCGACCCGAGAACCTCCCTATACTCTAGCAGCGACACCTCCCCACTTGCCCCTTTCGGGTAAGGTAATCTCTCCCTAGCTTTCCTAATTACTGGGCCAAAGGCATCCTATTCCACCCTTGTGGTAGCACTGTTGTCCCAGGTGGATCGCCATGTTCCAATTAACATTATTATCTTATCATGGACAATAATTAAAGCGACAACATTATTGGAACATGATCATAATAAAACATTAAGGGTGTGTTTGGTTTGAGGAATGGAGTGATCCATCTTCTCACTCCTCACATTTTTATTTGGTTTGAGGAATAGAATGAGTAGATCCATCACCACCTCATTCCTTATAAGCTAATAATTAGTATATATATATGAGGAGTGGGTTGATTCCATCAAAATTGATGGAATGAACTTATGATGCATCATCTCATGAAGCATTGGGTGACTCCACAAACCAAACACACTATAATTTCCCAAAACCAGGTAGAGCAATAGCAAATCTACCCAATAGTTCATCTGTTTGCAAGGTGGGGGAAACCTATTAGGTCCCATCAAATTAACCTAAGCATGTCACAATGATTACCAGAGAACATTATTAGGTAAAGAAAAGTGATCAAGGGCACAACTTGCCTTAGACTTGAGATCCTAGGTACCAACTTGGTCTTCAAGTGACTCGTAACCTCGCTGCTACTCGTAGCAATACAAACACACATGGTATAGCAATACAAACACGCCAAACATAAGAACAAACTGCATAATAATGATTTATGAATCGTAACGAGATCCTAGGTTCAAGAATCACTAAATTCGGAGTTACGGTTAAAGAGTTATTATTTTCTAAATATTTAAGTGTTGGATATACAAGAAACTAAGTGCATAATATTTAACCTAGGTTTCATAACAAAAATATAGTTACTAGATGATAAATAATATTAATATGAGTCTTATGCAACTGGAATGGATCAAAAAGGATTTAAATTCATAGAGTTATGAATTTTGTTGTGACACCCCAATGTCACCTAGGGTTTCTTCTTTAAGCTAACTCAAAACCATTATCACATGTGAACCAAATTGAGTAATGGACATAAAAAATGAGGAGCAAAGGTTCAATTAAGTCTTTTTATCTTAAGGATCATGCCTAAAACATATTAAGCCTTCAAAAAGGAAAGAATTGCTAAAACCCTAGAACAACCCTAATTAGGTCATTTAAGTACAAAGGAAAGGATGGGTAAAAAGACCATGAAAAACATGGAATCATGGCTTAGGACAATTATAAAAATTGGAATACACTAACTAAGCTACAATAAAGATTATAAAAGTTTGGCCAAAATAGTTTGTTAAAAACCCCAATCAAGCCATTCAATTGGAAGCTTCCTAGAAAAATATGAAATTCAGATTTCTGAATTTCAGCCTCTAACTCAAAACCGAGCGTGTTCACCTTAATCCCTAGCTCAAATCCTTAAGGTCCCATTAGAAAAAATGTGCCTAACTAACCCCTCTACATCATACCAGAAGATGGCATTGGGACGCGTGCCCTAGACACGTGAAACCTGGGATCTTCTCTCAGTGTTCGGCAGTGAGACAAACCCAACTTCACCCCTCCATATCTCTTGATCCAGTCAGCAAAACCCATAAGCCTCCACACACAAACGACAAAGGAATGTCAGGGGAAGAGATCTCTCAACGGGATCATGGCCATAATCTCAAAGATTTGGAGCCAATCCGCGCTTGAACATGACCTCTCTCTGTGCCGCCTCGTGCTCGACGTCGTGCCCAGACGCCAGAGCGTGCACTGGCGCTCACCCACGCACGCCCTGAGCGCTTGTCAGAGCCACCCCTCGGTCGTGCTCGCCCGCGCCTTTAAAACCACCCCCGGGCGCGCCTCACCTCACTCCGCGCTCACCCTCGCTGGCCAACACCCCTCCCTTAGCTCCGGCGAGCTCTCCTCCGCTCGCCATCACCACCCAAGCCTTGGCCACCACGGCCAGCTCACTCCAGCCACGTCCAAGCCGTGTCGGTCACTCGGTTAGCTTCGCCAGTGGCCCATGAAGCTTTCCAAGCCCTCGGACCCGGCAGAACCTCACTGGAGACCCGAGATCGTCCTCACCGGACTTCGGTCGCCCACGACCGCGCGTAGACCGAGCAATCCGGTGAGCCATTCTCAAATTCCTAGCGCACACATCTTCCTTGACCTCTGGTGAAGCTCCCTGACCCGTTCAATTGAACTGTACCGCCCTGGTTAGGCCGGATTCCTCACCACCGACGAACTCCCCTGCCTAAGCACGTGGACCGACCTACTCCGACCACCATCGCCGACGATCCGTACCTCGACGTGATCGCCAGAGACCCCCGGACCTCGCCCGACCCCTCACCGGAGCAACCTCACCGCCGGTAAGCCCCTCCGCCCTTTTCTTTCGTCGCGGTCACTATTCCATTAGGGGAAGGACTATGGGTTCGATTTCGCAAAACCCTAGGGGGTTTTCTGTAGAGTCACAGACTCATGTGAATAGTGAACCGAGGACCTGTCTGTAATACACTTAAAACCTTTCGCCAGGGACCCCAGTGCAAAACTCTTTTTCCTTTATCCATTTCAGTTTATTCTTTTTAAATTCAGCAGAGAACTTAGGAAATTTATATCTTGAGAAATGTTTAACCAAATTTAGTCAAATCAATTTTGCTAGATTTAAAATATTATAGGCTATCAAATAAAAATGTTGAACCCTATGGTTTCTGTATTGATTTTTAGAGTTTAGAATTAAATAAGGAAACTGCCCAAACCTTGTTAAAATAAAGAAAAATAGTTATGCTTCTGTGCTGAACTTAAGAAAATTTGTAGGCATGTAAACCCCACTTAGACACTGTTTAAAAATAGTGAGCACCCCAGTATTGAAGATTTAGACAAGGTTATTTATTAAAAGCCATATTTGCCCAAAACTTAGGAAAATGAGAAAGGTACTAGAACATCATGAACAGTGGATGTAAATATTTTTCCTAGTCCACTTAAGTAATAAAGAACCTAGAAAAAATAAAGAGAACCCTAGTCCAGAACAAATTCAAGGTGAAATGTTTTATTAGGCATTAATAAAACTAGAAAGATTATTATTAAAAACATAAGAACAATTTCAAAATTGGTAAGAAAAATTCAGTAGACTTGTAACCACTAGGACACCACTCCAAAAATGATAAATGCCCCAGCCCCTCATTTTAAGTAGGTTGAACAAATAAAACTTAGTATTGAGCCATATTCCACTTAATTTATAAAGAAGCCAAAAAGTGTGCAACAATGGGCAAATAAATTTTTACCAGATTATTGATGAAGTAGGCCACCAGAGAAAAATGCAAAACCCATTTAAAGCTACAAAGTAACACCCATTACCCCTACTTCAAGAAAAAGGTCATTTAATTCAAGAAATTCCTACCATCCTCTCCCTTAAGCAAAAACTTACCAAATTTTAGAATGATTGCTCTTGCACAAAGAAGAAGATAAGAAAAATTTAAAATCAGTTGTTTGATATTTTTCAAGTATAGTGGTAGTAGAAAGCACCCCTTTGGCTAGAAACTTTAGAAAATCATAATAAAATAACCGATAAGTATTAGCGGCTGAAAAATTGTACAAAGTCATGTTATAACATCTAAATGCCAGCAAAAATAAGTCTTAGAGAATAACTCACTGTAAAAAGGAAGTTGTAGTTCAGAACACCCCCTCTGCCCTAATATTTGATAATTTTGTACAAAGAGAACCCCTCAATTTTTATGCCTCAAATCTTGAGACAGAGAGTTATACACCAGTGAGAAACCACTGTAATTTTTGCAGAATTTTTGGAAATTTATTATGGTACCTTGTAGTTCAAACCCACCTTAAAAGTATAAAAGAAATAGCAAAAAGAGAGGAATAATAAACCTCACTCCAATAAATTCAGCTAGGAATCTTGACAAGCTCTCACTAAGGCATTAAAAAGAAATCAGGGAAACACCAAAATGAACTTACCAATTAGCTTAACCAAACTTGACCCTAATTTGCTAAGTGTATCACAAAAATCTTCAATAGTGAGAATAAGCTCCACCATATTAAATTGATCATTCCCCATCCAATTTTAGTTGCTAAATTGCATATCATGCCATGCATGTATCTTACTCATTGCATTCATTAGATTGCAATCTCGCTGACGGAGAGTACATGCTCATCCCTGAGCAAGGAGCTATCCACGAGGAAGACCAGGAGCAAGCTCTCGAGACTGCCATCGAGGATCTCCCTGCAGCCCCAGCAATTGAAGGCAAGCCCCGGTTTTATGTATAACCGTTATATATGTATTTTACTACACTTAATGTTTGTAGGTTTGTATTGTGCACTTAAGTGTAGGAGTTGACTGAAATCCTAGTTGCATGAACTCAGGATTCCTTTTTGAGATGAATACTAGTATGCTAGGTCGAGTAGCTGCTTTGCTAAAATCAGGATCTCGGTAGAAGTCGAGTGATTTTTCTAGCACTCGCGCGAGGTCAGGAATTGATTGTATTCATCTTGATAACGGGATCTAAGATGGTCCGTGGACTTGGATCCAGGGAGGATGCCTTATCCGTGAGATGGGAAAAGGAACTAAGGATTAATGTGTGGATACCTAAGTCAAGCGTTGAACGTACTAAGCACATGTAGGGAAATATGGTAACCAGTAAACCTAGTACTTGAGTGAAGCCGGGTGCGGACTTTACCCCTCACGCGACCTGAGACTGGGTCTCCCATGCTATCTATGGTGGGTACAAGTGCGGCCACTGCACGGCGGCGGCCGGGGTCAGTGGAGCATTGTATGCCAAGGCGGTGAGGCCTGGCCACGAACGGGGAATCGATGGGGACGGTTGACGTGTGTGGGGATAGAGTTCCCCTACATGTCGTGTGTTTAGGTTTACCTTGCAAGAATAAAACTCGATTCGAATCGTCTACTTCTCACAGCTAATGGGACTGCTTGACCCCTTGTAGTACATTGAGTAAGAAGTGAAATGAGGTTTTACATGAGATAACTTGTTGATTGTACTTATGCTTGTTACCATGTATGTTTAGAAGGAGCAAACTTTGCTAATTTAACAATGCTAGAATTGGAAAGCTAAAATTTATTTTAGACTAAGCTAGTGCTTTTGGCAAACCAAACCCTTTAGCCAAACAGCTGCATAGTCTAGAGGTAGAGGAGTAGATTCCTCACACCGGGTAAGTCTAGCTGAGTATTAGTATACTCAGCCTTGCTTGTGGCATAATTTTTGCAGGTACGCTTCAGGATATGGTTGATGGTTTGACTTGGCCTACCACCCTGCCACTGGGTTGGACGGTCGAGTGGGATGCTGCTCTAGCAGGAGGAGTAGTGGGCTAGGCCTTGCCCTATTCCTCGCTTTCGACGATATCGATTATCCGCTGCAATTTATTTTGTGAATTTATATCAGCTACTTGAAAAACTTCGATTTATATAATAACTCTAGTACTTTAATTTGAGGTTTCCTGTTTTATTGTATTTCTTCTGTGACTCACCTTCGAGTGAGTTTGTGGTATTTGATCCTGGTTAAGTGGCTTTATCATACTAGATCTGAGGGATTGACGGGTTATTCTGATTTAAGTGTGTTGCGGCCCCTGAGGCGCGACTTAGGCACTTAAGCTGGAATAATTCGGGCGGTTTCGCCACAGCTGGTATCGGAGCAAATACCACCACAGAGAAGAACAATAAACCATGAATACCAAATTTTCAAAAATCTAAAAATTGCTTAGAGACTAGTGTGAATCGTCAGGACTAAACTGCTAGACCTAGGACAAAAGGCCTTAGGAATAGTGGGATAAATAGATGGCTAAATAAGTAGGCCCTGTGGGCCAGTCCTTAGCTTTTTAAAGGATGCCCTAAGAGCACCCTTTTATTCAGAGAGGAGACGTTATTTCTGGCATGCATGCATTAAAAAAACTAAAGAGATTAAAAGCTAAAGGAGTAAAAAATTGAGCTAACCCGTTTCCTTTTAAAACACCTAGGTTCCTTTTATTTTCTTCTACCACCATGATCTTCACACCTGCTACCCTTCCGCAGATGACCTCACCTACCCCCGCCAGTGGAGGAGACACCCGTTTCAGCTCTGATTTCCTTTCTCATGATGGCTTTCCTTCCATCTTGTGGAAAGTGCTTAACTCCACCGGTTACCCTATGCCCCCTTTGTACACAGTGCAGCTGTACGAGGAGCATCGGGTGCCACGTTGCCAAGTCTGGCTGACTCTGGAGGCTCATCCCCTTCAGCCGGGTTGGCGTTCTCTTGACTCTGAGACGATTGGATTTAGGACGGACGACACCACTGAAGCGACAACTTTGAAGACCCTGATGACTTTCTGTGGCTACCATCCTCTTGAGATGGTGATCCACCCACCGGGACTTGTAACACCCTGGTGTTACTGTTACTAAAACTTGAGCATAACATCATGAGCATTGGCATATGTTTAACACACCTAGAGTGCATTCACTAGGCAAAAATTTCAAACAAGTTGTATTGATATGGCATTTTGCAAATAAGACCCTAGTGTAGGGTACTTAACCTTCAATAGGGATCTGAGGGGTAAAACAGTACCCAAATAGAGAAAACCACAAAGATTAAGTAAAATAATCATAAAATGTTACCAAAGATGGACCTACATTGCATTAACACCCCTAAGATACCAAAAACCCTAATGGGAACCCTGGAAAACCCTAAATCCAAACCCTAGGGGGTTAAGTGCAAAATTAGTGCACTTGTGGACTAAAGTGCAAAAACCATGTTAAATAAGTATCCTAAGTCATTTGGTTCACAAATATGTGGATTTGTAAGCTAAACCTTGGATTTTGGACCTATTTGCAAAATGGACCTCATTTGGGTTCTATGCTAAGTCTAAAATCAGTATTATAAGCTCAACTTTGGAGCTTTATAACTTTCAAAATAGTGAGAATTCACCTTAGGGCACCACATCGACCTTGTAGCTTTATTATAGGGGAACAATTTTGCTTAAGAGTGTAAGCAAACTTGTTATGGAAAATTTGGAGAAAAGTAAGCCCAAAGATGGGCTGTTAGGTTAAACCAAGCTGAAGATTATAAGATCAGTGGCATCGGATCATCTTCGGAGACAAATTATGGCTAATCCAGTAAGAATTTGCCAATGGCTGCTATGGCAAAGATGTAGATGGTATATCGGTCTACAATTTTGATGCAGAGCCTCGGATAAGTTGCCAAGTAAAATATGGAGAAAACCTAGCTTCAAATAAGTCTGTCAGGTGCACTGATGGCAGCTCACGATGGTACAGTAACCTGACATAGATCAGTCACGCACTCAGTTCACCGCCGATGAGCTCTGCCGCGATTCATGCCGTCGACGTCCTGATTCGTGCCCGGAGTGGATAGATAGCGTCGCGGGGTAGAAAAATCTTCGCCACCGGTGAGTTGGACGCCACTCCGGCTAGCCGCCGTGCCTCTCCCCTTTCTCACCACCCCTCGGATAATATTCTCACCGCCGTGGAACCATCACCATCGTCCGCCATGTGCTAAGCACTTTACCACGTCGCATTAGCTTGGCTTGCGATAATTACTCATCGCCGGTGAAGTTGCCACGATGGAAGACACGAATCCGCTGTGACAGTGTTCTTCCTTATCTCCGACCGCCAGCACTGCTCGGCCAAATTGAGCGCCACCGCCTAAGTCCTCTATAAATTGATGGTCGGGTCAGCTGCGCTATGTCATCACGAAACCACAGCACCCGCTCCCACCCTCAATCGTTCGCCAGAGCTCACGAATTTTGAGTTTTCCCCAAATTGGTTCATCCCACCGCAAGAACACCATCGCCGTGGCCTGTGCAATTGAGGTCAGTTCAAACCTTCTGCTCCCTCGTTTGAGTGATCTCACATACCCGTGATGCTCATAGACCCGCCCAATTGAACTAGACCGTCACCCATCGCCGGGAACACGTTCCTCAGCCCGCATGGTCTACGGTCGCTATGGCCAGAACAAATTAGGTCTCCATTCTTCAAATTAAGTTAGGGGGAATGATTAGGGGAGATTCATTTTGGTGTCAACCACTCGGGGCCACCAGTCTTGGCTCCCTCTTGCCAGTCTAGCTCACCGGAGCTCGGCTCCCAGCGCGGTTCGCCGCCGTGGACTTCAAACCGAGAATGGATAGAAGCGCGGGGGTGTTTTTGTAACTGTCAGTGAGACGTTGAATAGTAGCCAGGGGTTCTTAACGGATATCTAAAGCTGCGAGGGCCTCTGTGCAAACCTGCCCAGCGGGCGCGCACGGGCGCGTTTCTGCTGTTGTTGGGCCGACCTGGGTTGGATTCAGTCCAATATTGTTGCAAGTTTTTCTTTTTCTTTTTCTTCCAGAGCCAAATAAATTCTAGAAAATTGTAGAAAAATCCTAAAAATGTCCAACTAATTTTCTTAGATTCCTGATTTTCCATAGTATTTATTAAAAATAGTTTCATGATTTTTAGATTACATAGGGAATTTTGGAGCATTTAAAATAGCTTAAAACATTGGTTCTAGATTTTTAGAAAATAGATAATAATTCCAATTTTCCCAATTTTTTATTTGAACTCTAAATATTGTTTAGAAGCCTTGGGTAGAATTTGGTTTGATTTGGACCTTGTTTGATAATTAGAACCCAAAACCCCCACCCCTGCTCTTTGAACTTCAATGTTGACTCCGGAAACCATAGGTTTTTGGAGTTCCGTGAAGGAAAATTGTATTCAAGACTTTAGATAATAAATTCTTATTATCTTTGCACTCTAATGAGCATTACATGGCATTCATTCTTATATACATGGTTATATCTAGAAAACGAAGAAGAGGTTGAGGTAGAAGAGGAGAAGACTTCACCACCACCACCTACGGAACCTCAGGCAGGGAATTGTTTTTACTTTGACATCTGCGGATCTGAGCCTGACTCACCTATAAACGAAGGCAAGCCCCGGTGCATGCAACCCCTTCCTTGTGTTTTAAATTATTTCTGCACACTTTAAGTCTAGTGAAATGTGCATTCGGTTTATAGGAGTTGCTTGGAACCTTTTGATGCATTACCTTCCTTGATATCCACACCTTTATAGATACTTCTGTTGAAGTATCCAGACATGCTTTACAAAAATGCTTAGCCCTGCTTAGATCTTGTGGATAGAGGTTATCCTTAGCCTAGCTCGAGAAAGGATGGCTTCTACCTGCAAGAATATTTTCATTTGGAGCAATGGTGGGATCTTACTGCAAAGTTCCCTGTGATGCTCTCTTCATCCTAAGGAACACAAAACAATCCTAAGGATGGAAGTATTTAACTCGTGACTTGGGCTAGGAATAGGTGATGCTCCGCCTGGGTCAATTAAGGATTGGATGCTTATGTAGGCCTGCTAGATCAAGGACTATCTTAACTGGCCACATGCCCTGGAATGGGACAGGGTAAGCTTTGCCTCGGGCAGACTAATACCAGAATAAGATAACACGCAATGGGCGTGGAGCGATGGAGAGAGTAGCGTGTACCCTCCGTGGCAAGAGGTTGGACGGTGGTGTATCTGCGCTCTCAGTTGGCGTGAACCTGATCTGGTCTTAAGAACCCCGGTGGCGAGTTGACATATGCAAGGGTTAAGTGCTACATATGTCGTGTGGTTAGAGATCCTCAGCTGGGTAAATCGATTCGGATCACCGTTATATCCTCGGAGAGTGGAGACTTGATCACTGACCTGCAACCTAAGTCAGGATGTGAATCTCATGAATAAAAAGGATGTTGTGATGATGAAATGGTAAAAGTAGAACATATGCAAACAGAGTCTATTAATATTTAATCTAGCATTAAAATATTGAAAGTAAGGACTCACTTTAGTAAGTTATTTCTGCAAAGGTATCTAAGTTGAATTTTAAAGCCTCTCCTTGATTCCCAACTCCAGCATACCCTTGAGAGTCTTTTCCTTAGTCGGGTAAGACTTGCTGAGTAATTCCATACTCAGGGTTTTATTCCCTATTGTTTTTAGGTGAGGAAGCAACCAACTTTTGTTGCTTCTGTTCCAAGGTGGTCTCCAAACAGGAAAATCAAGAGTAAAGCTGCGGGAGGAAGGGTTCCTCCATAAGAACTTTGTTTAAAACTTATGGGAGGGGTTTTTGCTTCCCTTGGTTCTGTAATATTAATACTCTGCACTCAGCTAAGTATATCCTGGTCTGTAGTATATAACTTTGTCTTACTTTTAAACAAATGTAAGATTTTGTAATCGCTTCCGCATTTTCGTATCTCCGATGATCTGTAATGTCTGCGTGACGGGTGAAACGCTCTTGGGAAAGGTAAGAAAAGCAGATACCGAACTTACCAAGTAATTCAGGGGCACCTACAGGGTTGTCTGAGGTCCGTCGAACAAGGACAACTGTAGGTGGGCCTAATGACTTGGGGAGGTTCCGTCACAGCTGGTATCGGAGCGAAGCCCTTCTCTGCAGATATTATGAGGCATCTTCAAAAGAATTTTCTAAAAACTTATTTAGAAAATCTCTTCTTTCTTACCTAAGTACTTCTGAAGAGTTTATATGAAAGACTAGATAGGAAGAGTGCAATGTATAGAAGGTGTGAATCAACCAAGGTTGATTCTGTAATTATACATGCATCATGCTAAGAACTATGTTAATAAAATTTTCCCCCTTAGAAAAATGCCACCGCGCACGAGGAAAACCGCGCGCAAGCATAATGGCCCAATTGGTGTGCCACGTCATCAACTTGCCCCAAGACACGAGGATAACAGTAGTGGGAGTAATGATCCGATCGGGGATCTTGAAGCGCAAGTGAATCGGCTTCAAACAGAACTCCGACGCAGGACTGACATTTGGGTTGCGGATGGCGACAGAATCAATGAATTAAGAAGCGACATCCGCCGCCTGCAAGATTAGCTCGCAGATCGAGATTTAGCACTCGACTGGACGGTTCAGTCTCGTTCGATTGCCTGGGCTAAGGAGGCAAAAGCTCAAGCCCGAGTAGAAGAGCTTAGCTCAGCCATTGATACCTTGCAGGCTTATTGTAATACTCTACATGAAGAAGTTCATGTATTGTACTCACAACTATACCCTAGTGTACCTGCGGATCCTGTCGGGGCAGAAGCCGGACCTTCTCAAGTAGTGGGAGAAGCTTTTGGCGGCGAATTGGACCTTTTCAGGTCCCCTCCCTCTATGAAGTTGGTCGATGAGTGGTCTCCTACGCCCGACAGTGAGGCTACCAAGAGTGACAGGAAGCAGGAATAGTATAGTGTAGAAGTAGTACTATTGTGAAATAGGGGGTGTAATCCTATTGTAAAGTACGAGTCTCTAACACTACCTTTTGAAGTATTGTGAAATGGATGGCATATCATATTGCTCCCAATGTTCTTTGTCTCAGATGCCTTCCAGGACTCGCGCTCAGGATGGGGCTGGTACCTCTCGTGGGAGGGAGGCAACACCAAACCCACCTCCAGTCCCTCCCACACTTGCTGAGGCTATCGCCTCCTTGGTAAATGCTACAGCAGATAATACCCGCTTCCTGCGGGGGATGGCAGGTCAGCAACTTCAACAACAAGGCGAGCGGGGCTATCCGCAAGGCCCCCGTGAGACATCTTATTTGGACTTCTCTGAAACGCGCCCCCCGTTGTTCATCAAGTCCGAAGTTTCCTTGGACTGGCTAGTTATTACCGTCGATTTATACCAGATTTTTCTAAGCTTGTGAAGCCAATCACAAGTCTATTGAAGAATGAGACTAAATTTAATTGGTCTTCAAAGTGTAATGAAGCTTTTGAGAAATTAAAGACATTATTAACCACTGCTCCAGTATTGGCTCAACCAGACATTAGTAAGCCATTTGATGTGTATTGTGACGCATCAGGCAGTGGTCTCGGCTGCGTATTAATGCAAGAAGGCTGAGTAATTGCGTATGCTTCAAGGCAGTTGCGCCGGCATGAGCAGCATTATCCCACTCATGATCTGGAGCTAGCTGCAGTGGTTCATGCCCTGAAGATATGGTGTCATTATCTACTAGGAAATGTCTGTCATATTTATACGGACCACAAAAGTTTGAAATACATCTTTACCCAGTCTGAACTCAATATGAGACAAAGGAGATGGCTCGAGCTAATCAAGGATTATGAACTGGAGATCCATTATCACCCAGGCAAAGAAAATGTAGTGACAAATGCACTCAGTCACAAGGCTTCCTGCCATTGTTTAACTGTGAGGACTTCTAACATTACATTATGCCAGGAGATGGAGAAGTTGAATCTGGGAATGATCCAAAAAGGAACCTTAAATCAACTAAAGCTTGAGTCAGTCCTTTTACAAAGGATAATTGATGCCCAAAAGAGTGATGAGGAAATAAAGCGCATTCATGAGAAGATAGAAGCTAGAAACGCCAACTACTTCTGAAGAGATAGTCAAGGTGTTGTATAGTTCAACAACTGCATAGTGGTGCCTGAAAATGAAGAGGTTCGCCAGCAAATTCTGGACGAAGCACATATTAGTCGCTATTCTATTCATCCCGGGAGCACTAAGATGTACCATGATCTAAAACAGTATTATTGGTGGACAAAGATGAAGGTTGAAATCGCACACTATGTGGCTAGATGTGACACTTGTAAACGTGTCAAGGCCATACACCTGAAAGTTGTTGGTCCATTACAATCTTTACCAATACCAACATGGAAATGGGAAGATATTAGTATGGACTTTATTGTGGGATTGCCTAGAACCACGAAGGGGTATGATTCTATCTGGGTTATTATTGATCGGCTTACAAAAATTGCACATTTTCTGCCAGTCAAGACAGTTTACTCAGTTGCTGTTTATGCCCAATTGTACATTGCTCGTATTCTCAGTTTGCACGGTATTCCAAAGACTATAGTGTCGAATCATGGACCTCAATTCGTATCCAAATTCTGGGAAGAACTTCATAAATCCCTGGGTACTAAATTGCTCCATAGTTTGGCCTATCATCCCCAAACAAGTGGGCAGACTGAGAGAGTCAATCAAATACTTGAAGATATGCTACAAGCATGTGTTCTGGAGTTTCCACAAAAATGGGATGAATGTTTACCATTAGCGGAATTCTCATATAATAATAGCTATCAAGAAAGCATTAAGATGGCACCCTTCGAAGCTTTATATGGACGACGATGTCGTACTCCGCTAAATTGTTCTGAACCAGGCGAAAGAAGTTTCTTCAGGCCAGATATGGTAAAAGAAACTGAAGAAAAAGTTCAGCGAATAATTCATAATTTGAAGAAAGCTCAAGCTCGTCAAAAAAGTTACGCAGACAACCGATGAATGCCCTTACACTTTCTGGTTGGAGATCATGTCTACCTGAAAGTTTCACCAATGAAAGGTGTATCGTGTTTCGGGGTTAAAGGGAAGTGTAACACCCCACTGGTCACACACAATGGATATTACCAAAACCCCTCCCACCAAACTTACTCCACACAAGAGATGTAATAAAGAAAGAAAATATTGCAAAATCCGGCAGCACCTCCTTTGAAACTAGCATAACAAGGAGGGGAAACATGAAGTTCATACAGGATATAAAGACATATAATTCACATAATAGAAACTAAATGCAAAAAGTGGTAAAAACACATTTATGACCCAACTGAAGCAAAACAAATGGGATAAGGAACTCAGCCCACCCCAAAACAAACTCTCAACCAAGAACAAGGTAATTCACTAGACTTGACCAACTCTGATTAACAACATTATTAAGTGGTGGTTCCATTATTAAAGGTGTAGTGGTCGTGCTGCTACATCCCTCTATTCCCAAAGCAGAAATTAGGTGCCTGCATCAAACAATGCATGATGTGAGATGACACATCTCAGCAAGTAAACATAACAACAACAAATTGGACATTGTAAATCAACCGTGCTTACACAACACGTGGTTCAGAACTTCTTTTTTTTGAACAGGGAATTGCAGCAAGTAAACAAGTAACTAAATATTTAATGCCAAGAAGAATCACCATGCACAAGTCCAGAATATCCACATCCACATAATAGATTCCACACCTCTCCCATGAATGCACATGGCTACAGATGCAAAAATGACTTCTGCCTCCATATCTCTAAGGATATGAAGCTGCATCATACCCCTTCTCGGGCAACATATGATGCTCAATGTACCGGTACGGTCGGACCATAAGATTGCGACGAAACTTCAATGCAATGGATGATGAGTGCATTATGCATGACAACATCATGAGTTCTTCCCAAATAAAAATGTGCTAGACATATACTTCCACCCATTCCACATAATAACCACTTGAGTAACATGATCAAACCTCAAACTCAACATATGAAATCCATGAAACATGAACATTCTCAAATGATGGTACTCAATAAACAAAAATATGAATATGAACACGATAGCACAACATATTCAAGTATAAGACTCCTCATTTGACAGACGGAATAACCATCACAGTTTTACTTGCCTTCACCGGAAGTTTGGGCAAATCCCTAAGAACGATCCGGAAGTCCACCACCTGTTTTTGACACCCAACTTAGTGCACCAAATTCACATAAAAAAAACCTCAAAGACAATGCCGCACCTACGCGCAATCTCAAACCCCGCCGCGGGTAACAATTCTCCCCACACCAACCAAACTGCAGCGGCGCTGCTTAACAATTGCATAACTTTTAAAATTAAGACAGCAGTGGTGTCAAACAAAAACTCCAGAGACAACTACATAAAATTCCCCACAAGTTTTGTATACACTTTATGATTAAATTCTAACATCTAATTACCTCTAAACGGTCCACAAAATAAACCCTACAATCTGTTTTTTTCTGATTTGGGCAGCGACATACTCGGATTCAAACAGCGATAACTTTTAAAATATAATTCCGAATCGAGCGCATAAGTACTCGTTGGAAAGATAAGAAAAAGTCCTACATGATTCTCATACTGATTAACACTAATTACTCCCGAAAAATCCCTAGAAACTGCTAATACTGCTGCTGTTCATCCTCCTGAAAATCTGTTTTTTTGGACAGCCACATACCCGGATTCAAACGATGATAACTTTTAATTTATAACTCCAAATTGAGCGCATAAATACTCGTTGGAAAGGTAAAACAAAGTTCTACATGATCCCCAAACTGATTCCCATTAATTCTCCACGAAAAAAACCTAGAAACTGCTAGGACTACCGCTGTTCATCCACCACCTAAAATTCTGGACAGCCCCCTCTACCCAATCGCAAACGCAACATCTAATCAATTGAATTGCAGCACAAATGAACAAGGGATGAACACAAAAATCACCTTGGATTCTCCCCCTTTCCTTCCTCCCTTCTTCCCTCCACCAAAACTATTGAAGATTCGCACCACGTGACGACGAACCGAGCGGCAAGGATTGGCACCTTGGGAGGAGGAGATTGGGGGGGCGGCTAGGGTATGATGGTGTGGCTGCAAGAATTGAGAGAGGAGGAGATGGAAAGGGGGGGCGGCGACCAAGGTGTGGGGGAAGTGGGGGGGGCGGCTGCACAAAGGGGGAGGGGGTTAGGAGGGAGGGCGGCTAGGGTTTGGGAGGAATAATGGGCCGAATCACCAATCGCGGCCCAACTAGCCCACATGACAGCTCCTGACCCCATCGCAAGCGCCAAACCAAAGAAATCCTACTGCCCTAGTTGTGAATGTTTTCCACAAATTCCAAATCCCCAAAACAACAACCGGATGAGGAGAAAAAAACAAAAAGAACAACCCCCAACTTCTCTTCTAAGAACAACCCCCAAGTTCTCTTCTTTGCAAACCAGGTATCACACTCTACCACTCTTAAAAGAATTCGACCTCGAATTCTGACGCTTCTATCAGAACGACAAAAGAAAAGATTAATGAATCAACAACACTTACCCACAACGAAAAGTTCCGGGTACTTCTGCCGCATCAGCTCCTCAAGTTCCCACGTAGCCTCGCGCTCAGACTGATTAGTCCATAAGACCTTGACATACTTAATTGATCTCTTCCTCAATACACGCTCCGAGAATTCCAATATACGCACCGGACGACACTCCAGAGTCAGATCCTGCTGCACAGCAATTGGTTCCATCTCAATCTGATGGTCCGGATCCCGCAAGAACTTCCTCAACATAGAGACATGAAAAACCGGGTGTACCCCTGCCATGGAATCCGGCAGTAGCAAGCGATAAGCCAGGCTACCCACTCGGGCCAAGATAGTGAACGGTCCAATGTATCTCGGGCTGAGCTTCCCAGAGACACCGAACCGAACAACTCCCTTAGTGGGTGATACCCTGAGAAGGACTTGGTCACCCACAGCAAATTCCAGATCCCGCCTCCTCACATCAGCATAACTCTTCTGACGACTCTAAGCTGCCAAAATATTCTGACGAATTTCCCGAACCTTTTCAGAAGTTTGCTAAACCCAATCAGGACCAACCAGGGATCTCTCTCCCAAAGTCTCCCAGCACAGAGGAGAGATACACCGCCTGCCATACAAAGCCTCAAATGGTGCCATCTTGATGCTAGCCTGGTAGCTGTTGTTATAAGCAAACTCTGCCAGTGCAAGATGATCCTCCCAGCTACCCTTCCATGATAGAACACAAGCACGCAACATATCCTCCAAGGTTTGGATTGTTCGCTCTGACTGACCATCCGTCTAAGGGTGAAAAGCGACACTAAGCGAAAGCTTGGTGCCCAATGCACTATGGAGACTCTCCCAGAATTTGGATACAAATTTGGAGTCTCGATCAGAAACAATAGACTTAGGTACCCCGTGAAGCCTGACTACTTCCTTCATATACAAGGGAACCAAATCTGAAGCTGAATTTGTGGTCTTCATGGGAATAAAGTGCGCAGACTTAGTCAAGAGATCCACTACCACCCAAATAGCATCCCTGCCACGAGGGGAACGAGGTAGACCCACCACAAAATCCATGGTGATATGCTCCCATTTCCACTCTGGAATTTCTAATGGCTTCAGCAAACCTGTAGGCCGCTTATGCTCGGCCTTCACGCGCTGACATACTTCATAGGCGGCCACATACTTAGAAACGTCAACCTTCATCCGCTTCCACCAGAAGTTTTGCTTCAAATCTCGGTACATTTTGGTTTCGCCAGGATGGACGGTGTAAGGCGTTTTATGAGCTTCTCGCAGGATATCCAGCTTCACCTCTGATTTCTGAGGCACACAAAGACGGCCCCTGAAACGAACCAAATCATTCTCATCAATGGTGAACTCCCGCGGTTTACCATCACCAACCCTCTTTCGAGCTTCCTGCAATAGACGATCCTGCTGCTGAGCCGCACGCACTCTCTCCATGAGAGAGGATTGAATAAGCATCCGAGTCTCCTCGCTAGCGGTGTCGACATAACACAAAGCGATCCCCAAACGGTCCAGATCAGCGATCAACGGCAAGGCCACCTTTGGAACCCCGGACCTGCTAAGGGCATCAGCCACCACATTAGCCTTCCCCGGGTGATAATGAATGGACAAATCATAATCTTTAATCAATTCCAGCCACCGATGCTGCCTCAAATTCAGCTCCTTCTGAGTAAAAATATACTTGAAACTTTTATGATCGGTGAAAATGTCACAAGCCTCACCATAAAGGTAATTCCTCCACGACTTTAGAGCAAAAACCACCGCGGCCAATTCAAGATCATGAGTTGGATAATTCCCCTCATGCTTCCTCAACTGCCTTGAGCCATAAGCAATCACTCTGCCTTCCTGCATCAACACACAGCCAAGACTAATATGCGAAGCATCCATATAAACTGTGAAACGCTTACCGCTCTCAGGCAAAGCTAAGATAGGGGCGTCCACCAACTTGCTCTTCAATGACTGATAACTGACCTCACAATCGCCGGACCAGACGAAGGGAACACCCTTCTCCAAGAGCCTAGTCAAAGGCTTAGCAATGCTGGAAAAATTTGGTATGAAGCGCCGATAATACCCAGCAAGCCCCAAGAAACTTCTGATTTCAGAGACACTAGAGGGTCTCTTCCACTCCACCACAGCCGCAACATTCTTGGGATCAACCGCAATACCCTGCTGATTAATCACGTGCCCCAGGAAAGCCACTTTGGATAGCCAAAAGGCACACTTCTTCAACTTGCCATAGAATTGATTCTTCCTTAGGGCACCCAGAACGAGACAGAGATGCTGCTCATGCTCAGCCTCAGTCTTTGAATAAATCAGAATATCGTCCAGGAACACGACCACAAAGTCGTCCAGGAATTCATGCAACATCCTATTCATTGCTTCCATAAAGGCAGTAGGGGCATTAGTTAAGCCAAAAGACATGACTATGAACTCATAATGCTCATACCTGGTGCAAAAGGCGGTCTTCTCAATATCCTCCTCACAAATCCTCAATTGATGATAACCAGAGTTCAAATCAATTTTGGAGAACACCTGGGCACCCCTTAACTGCTCAAAGAGGACCTCAATTCGGGGAAGCGGATATTTATTCTTGATTGTCACTTGATTCAAAGCGCGATAATCCACACACAGCCGCTTGCATTTATCCTTCTTCTCAACAAACAATACTGGGGAAGCCCATGGAGACCTGCTAGGCCTAATGAAGCCCTTAGCCAGCAGATCATCCAATTGCCGCTTCAATTCAATCTGCTCCTTTGGGGCCATTCGATACGGGGCCTTATGAATAGGCTGCGTACCCGGGATCAGCTTAATCTCAAAAGCTGCATCGCGCTCCGGAGGAATGCCTGGAAGCTCTGCCGAAAACACGTCAGCAAAGTCACACACCACCCGGATGTCCTGCACCCGCGAGGCAGCCTCACCCTCCACCACCATGGAGAAAAAGATCCCCGACTTCCTTGACCGGCGATCAGGAAGCAATTGCGCCAACAAGGATAGCGTGAACTTCGGGGAACTTCCCAAGAATACCACCTCCTTACCCAACGGTGCCTGCAATAACACTGTCTTCGAGAAGTAGGATATAACCGCGTGATACTGGGATAACCAGTCCATACCCAAGATAACATCGAATGCCCCCAAGGAAATCACCACCAGATTGGCCGAAAAGACCTCATCAGTAAGAATGACAGAACACCCCTGACAAGCTGAACAGCTACTAATGGAGCCATTAGCAGATGTAACCAAAATTGGGTGACCCAGCCTCTGCACCGAAAGACCAGCCCGCGACACAAAATCCTCCGAAACAAACGAATAGCTAGCGCCAGAGTCAAAAAGAGCATGGGCTGCAAACGAATCAACTGAAATCGTACCTGTCACCATGTCTCCTTGCTCCCTGCCATCCGCAGCGGGTAGCACATAAGCTCTAGAAATACCCGCAAAAGAGGAAGCTCCTGGAGTGAAATTAACAGAAGAACCCCACTGAGCCACCGGATGAGGCTGGCGCGGAGCTCCAAACTGAGTCGGCATAGGAGTAGACTGTGCAGGAGTAGGCACGGCCTGATACTGAGGAAAACCCTGCATCGGCACGAACTGAGAAGTCCCAGGCACATAAAGCTGCTGTGGAGGAAGAGGAACTGAAAACTGCTGCTCAGCACTTGACATCATGTTGATAGTGCCCTGAGAAGAGGAGGAAGTCACCGGCTCCCATCTGAGCTTCCCATTAGGATTCCTCCTACACACCACATCCTTTTGGTCCTGACTGCAGATAGAACACCTGCCACTCCTCTGGCACTCTGCACGGTGATGCGCATCACCACAGCGGAAACACACCAGCCCCAGCCCGGGCTTAGGAATGGCCCGAAACCTCTGAGTACTTCCTCCCGAAGTACCCGAGTCAGAAGATTTGCCACGGTAAGGATGGTGGCGCTGATGCTGAGACTTGCCCCTCTTGTGGGCTGGACCTCCAGTGTTGCCCCTCCTCGCGTCCTGGCTACGAGGCTAATCAACACCCGAACACTTCTGCGACTCCATGGTATACTGGTGTTGCATCTCCACACCCAGTGCCTGCTCCACCGTGGTACGGAAGTCCACCAACGGAAAGGCCCCCAGTGCATGCCTGATAGAAGGCTTCAGACCCTGACGGAACTGGCTCGCCTTCTCCATCTCATTATAAGCCACATGAGGGACAAAGCGGACCATCTTGTTGAAGCCCACCTCATACTCTGTGACAGACTTCTTCTCCTGCTTGTAGGACTGCAAGTCAATCTTCATTTTCTCCAGAAAGGTGACCGGGTAGAATCTCCTTTTGAACTGCCTAATGAAAACATCCCAAGACAGGACTCCTGGTGAGGAGGAGTGCACTACCTGCACGCCTCTCCACCAAATTTGAGCCTCTCCCTTCAGCAGCTGAGTACCAAAGCGAACCCGATCTCCATATGCAATCTCGAAGACATTCATCTTATCCTCCACATAAGTCAACCAATCTGCCGCCTCGACCGGAGTACCAGTGTGCAACACCCAGGTGTTACCCTGGCTAGAGCCACTTTGGCACTAGAAGCTGTGATCACAAAAGATAAAGGCTTAGGGCAGCACATAAGAACTTTGGGGCTCATGTGCTAATCAAGTTGCCCATGACATAAGAAACATTACCCTAAATCCTTGCACACTTGCTATCTTGGACAATAGGGGGAAAAGAACCCTAGATCTCTTCAAAGCCCTACCTTCCAAAACCCTAAGTAAGGGGGGGGAAGAGAGTGATCAAGTGGGTAAAGCATGTGTAACTTTTACCCAAACCCTAAGCAACATTATAACCATCAATTAGGAGAGGGAAATATTGCAAAAAGGCCCCTGGAGAAACCCCAATTCAAATCTCCAAGTGGAGAGAGAGCTAGAGCTCTCTATTTCCCTCTAAGTCACATTTTAGCCCTAATTCAAAGACCAGCCGTGTTCACTTTGAAAATGGCGCCAAAACCACTAGAGTTCTATACCAAAAATGTGCTATACCACTTAAGGCACCCCCTGGAAAAATTTGAGACCGAGACTCAGACGTTTGACAGCACTTGACATCGGTTTTGTCGCGGCATGGGCAGTGAGACAAACCAAACTTGGCGCCTGTCTATCTCCTAACCTAGGGCGTATCCTCCCTTGGAACTCACATGAACTAGGTAGCTCTAGGTGCAGGGAAGAGATCTTCCACAGGCGACATGGCAAGATTCGTACGCTTGGCCGCTCAGCAGAGCGAAGAACACGGGCAGAAGCAACGCGCCACGTGTTCGACGCGCTCTGAGCTCGCCAGAGCACGCCCGCGCGCGCCCCTCGTGCCCGCGTCGCGCCAAACGGGCAAGCCAGCGCCTTGGTCCACGCCCGCGCCTATAAAACCCTCCCAAGCTTCGACCATACCCGTCCGCACCCACCCGACCCTCGCCGGAGCTTGGTTCGCCGTCGTTGGCCCGTGCGCAGCTTGTCCGCGGCCACCCAGTCCCCCTGCCACCGTAGACCGGCCCGCCCAGCCATTTCCAGCCCCGTCCAGCCCTCGGAGAAGCTTGTGCACCCCTCTGCGAGACTCCCCGAGCAAGGAATCGGAGTTTCCTTCGCCGGAGAAGCCAGTCCACACTCGCCGGAGCACTTAACCTCGCCGGAGTTCGTGGACCGGGTAATCCACTCAGCCATTCTTCGATTCTTTGTGCACACGTTCACTACGTGACCCCGTGAAGCTCACCGTGCCCTTGGATTGGACCAGCTCGCCGTAGTTTGGCCGGTACACTCGCCGACGACGAGCACATCCGCCTGCGCTCGTGGACCGGGCGACTCCGACCACCTCCGACGACGAGCCGTACCTCGACGTGACCGCCAGAGCCTCCCCGAGCCGACCCCACCCTTCGCCGGACCTCCCTCGCCGCCGGTAAGCCGCGCCATCCTTTCTTTCCTACGGCGACGGTTCTGTTTAGGGGAGGGACCGCGGGTGTGAGGAAGAAAACCCTAGGGGGTTAAGTGTAAAGCCCAAGACTCACATGAATAGTGGCCTGAGGGTAGATCTGCGAGATTTGAATCCGTTTAACCCCAGGGGTCTCGGCGCAAACTGTTTTTCCAATAAAGCTTTAATAAAATCTGTTTTAAATTCAAACAGAAACTTTAAAAACCCATAACTTCTGTTTGATTTATCCAAATTTAGTCAAACCAATTTTGCCAGACTCTAAATAATGTAACCTATCTAGGAAAAATATAAAACCCCATATGAACTAGAGACAAATATAAGGTTCTGATTTATTTTCAGTTTTGGCCAAAAGCTTAATAATAGCAAGAAAAATGGTTGCACTATTTAACTAGGGTTAGAAAAATTTGGAGAAGTTTATATCTACCCACTGACCTAGTTAAAAATGTTAAACCTCTCTGTCCATTACATTAAGATAGTTTTAACCCCTTATTCTATAATATGCTTAAGTTTAAGAAAAATAGAAAAAGTGATATAAATGATGAACCAGAGGGCACACCTATTTTTGTTGAGATACTTAGTCAATGTAGTTCACTGGAAAAATGTATCATACCCTGTTGTGGTGTAAGATAAGCAAGATCCCTTTTAAATGAAGAAAATAGGGATAACTTAGAAAAACCCTACAAAAATACCCCTAAGGTGAAACCTCCCCAAACCCTAGGATAACTAATGTGTTGATAATAAGAACTTAAGAAAAATCTGAAATCTGTTGTTTGATATTTTTCAAATAACAAGTTAGTTCTAATCACTCTTTTTGCACCAAAGTTTAGAAATTCACCATTAATTAACCACCATGTTGCTCTCTGCCATTTTTGGTACAAGAGCTTTTTATCACTACTAGAGGCCAGCAAAATTAACCATTAGGTCAGAAACCACTTTAATAAAGGACTTGTAGTGTAAAGTGGCCCATTTTGCCTAACTATTGTTATTTTTGTTTAAAGCCTAGCTTTTACACTTTAAGCCTCAAATTATCAAAACAAGCTAGTATAGCAAGTGACAACCCACTGTAATTTTTACAAAATTTTTGGAATTTTTTTTTAACTACTGTCATAGTTCAAACCCTACTAGAAACCCTAGGTGGAAATTAAGAAAGGAAAATGGATGATGGAATTTAATGTCTTCCTAGGACCTCTATAATTGTCCACTAAACCTATAAAGGCAATACAAATCCAATATGTTATCTTAAAAGAAAACCTAAACCTAAAAGGTAATAAGTCTATGTATACCACCAAAAGACCCTCGTAGCCAAGGATCCCCAAGTTGATTCTTGACTTAAATTCTGTAGCTTAATGTTCTTAAATTTTGCATAATCATGACATACATGTTCATTGCATTTCGATAGACTGTAATCTTGCTGACGGAGAGTACGTCCTCGTGCCGGAACAAGGAGCTACCCAGGAGGTTGCCCCCGACCCAGCACCAGAGCCTGCACCAGAGGACCTGCCTGCCACTGCTTTGGAAGGCAAGCCCCGGTTTTATGCATAACCTGTTATTTATGCTATTTTACTTCACTTATTGATTGTAGGATTGATTGTGCACTTAGGTGTAGGAATTGTTTGGAACCCTAGTTGCATGATCTCAGGAATCCTAATGAGATGAATACTAGTATGCTAAGTCGAGTAGCTGCTTTACTAATTAGGATCTCGGTAGAAGTCGAGTGATTTTTCTAGCACTCGCGCGAGGTCAGGAATTGGTTGTATCCACTTTCCTATCATATTGATGTTGGTTTGTGGGCAACAATCCATGGGGATTGGTTGTTCACGGGATAAAAAGTTGATTAAGGATTAAGGTGTGGTACCGTGAGTCAAGCGTTTGAACGTACTAAACACATACCGAGAAATATGGTAAATCGGTAAGCCTAGTACCTGAGTGAACCTGCCCGCAGATTGCCCTCCTCACGCGACCTGAGACGTAGTCTCCCATTCCGGTTATGGTGGGTACAAGTGCGGTCACTGCACGACGGCCAGTCGGGGTCAGTGGGGCATTGTACGCCAAGGCGGTGAGCCCCTTTCTGTTGCCAGGGAATCGATGGGGACGGTTGATGTGTGTGGGGACGGAGTGCCCCTGCATGTCGTGTGTTTAGGTTTACCTTGCAAGGTTTAAAAACTCGATTCGAATCGTCTGCTTCTCGCAGCTAATGAGACTGCTTGATCCATGCTGCTACATTGAGTAACAAGTGGAACTGGTTGAGATGATACAAACTGTTGATTGCTAATAATGCTTGCCACTATGTATGAATAGATAGTACACTTTTAGCCTTAAGAGAGTCACACTTAATTTTGATCAAGTTAAAATCTTGATTTAGAAACTCAGCTAGTGCTTTTGGCAACCAAACCCCACAGCCAAACAGCTGCATGTCTAGAGGTAGAGGAGTATAGACTCCTCACACCGGGTAAGTCTAGCTGAGTATTAGTATACTCAGCCTTGCTTGTGGCATAATTTTTTTACAGGTTCTCTGGAGGACATGGTTGCTGGAGTGACTTGGCCATCCACCCTGCCACCGGGTTGGACCGTCGAGTGGGACCCTGCCTCGGCTGAGGAGGAGCATGAGGAGTGATGGGATAGGCTTCCCCATCTCTCCATTTATTTATCGTTAGTTTATTTCCGCTGCACTTCAAAAACAATGATGGTTACTTTTGCGAAAACTCCGATGGTGACAATGGTGATGTAATAATTTAATACTCTTCCATGTATGGTTTTATGCTTTATTGTATTTGCTCTGTGACTCACCATCGAGTGAGATTGTGGTACTTGATCCTGTCAGTGGCCGTGTCGGACTAGATCCGAGGAGTTGACGGGTTATTCCCATTTAAGTGTGGTCTAGCCTCTAAGGCAGGGCTTGGGCACTTAAGTTGGAATAATTCGGGCAGTTCCGCCACAGCTGGTATCGGAGCTTGTACCACCACAGAGGAATCAATGAAACATGGATACCATCCCTTTTCTAAAAAGTAAAACTTGCTAGAAACAATGTTGGATAGATAGTAGGGCGAGCAGGATAGACCTAGGACGTGAAGCCTTAGGACAATAGAAGGGTAGCTAGGTGGCTAAGTGACTAGGCCCTATAGGCCACTTTTAAAGGATGGAAGTCCTTCCCTGTTCCTTTTTATCTTTTGGAGAGGTCGTACAGGACGTGCATGCATGCATTATTAACTAAGTAAATGAATAACTAAGTAAAAGGACTTGAAAATGAGATAGCAGCCAACTAGGTCCCCAGTGCCTTTTTCTTTTAGATAGGGGCAGGCTGAGTTTTATTTTCCTTGTTCTTTTTGTAATTCTTTTTCTTTACTTACGCTTAACCGTGCACAGATGACTTCCCACGGATCCTCCGAGGATGGAGATGCACTGACCCACACTAACGGACTCGCACGAGAGGGTTTTCCCCGTATCTTGTGGGAGGTGCTTCAGGGGGCAGGATATTTGACACCCCCTCAGTACGCGATGCAGCAGTTCGAGAAGCACCGGGTACCTCGCTGTCGGGTGAGGATGACTTTGGAGCCTCATCCCCTGCAGCCAGGCTGGCGTTCACTGGACTCCGAGTCCTACGGATACCGGGCTGAGGACACTATTGAGGCTATCGCTCTGCATGGACTGACCACCTTCTGTGGATTTCACCCCTTGGAGCTGGCTACCCACCCCATTGGGTTGTTCCCTGCGGAAAAGGAGGACGACCCGATGTGGAAGGACCGGGTGGAGCATGCCAAGGACATCTGGGCTCTCTACCCAGGCCACACCGCTCACTTGTCTGTACGATGCATGAACGCTCTGTATCGTCTGCAAGTGATGCGTGGGGAGGCCATGTCCCACCTGATGGCATTACTGGAGGCCACCAAGATCACCCTGGACAACAGGGAGGAGCTCGTGGTGGACTTATCACAGGAGCTGGTGGAGAAAGATCTACAGGTGGAGCAGCTGACTGACGAGATTCATGAGTTGGAGGAGCTAGTGGGCACCAGGGAGAATACCATCGAGGTCCTCGAGGATCAGCTCCTCAACACTCAGCAGCAGCTAGCAGAGGCTAATGCGCATCTGGACATGCATCACCAAGAAATCCATGATGCGGAGGCTGACGAGGACGTTGACATCGAGGGAGGAGACGAGTCTGCCTCCAGTGTAGACACCGCTGGCTCAGGGAGACCACCTTCCCCCGAGTCCAGCGTCGCCTCGTTCGCTCAATAGATGCCAGACTAGTACTAGAAGTTGGTGATAGTTGGACTCCTCGCCGCTAGCTTAGCTTTTGCACCCTTAGGGTACTAGGCTAGGTAGAGTTGAGTCTTTTGATCCTTGATGTAACCAGTAGTAAAACTCTTTTGGATGTTTAGGGATGATTAATGGTAATTTAAATTTGGATGGAAGGATCATGTTTTCGTTTGTTTTATTTGGAATCTATCAAATTACTTTGACTCCCCTACCATGTTCGAACCTTAAGCTTGGAGACGTGTTATTAAGCAACCATGTGACTTTTTCAGATGGCTGGGAGAGCGCGCCGTGGTCAGAATGAGCACGTTCCTCCACCACCACCGCCTCCCACTCTGCAGGAGCTCATGGCCCAGCAGAATGAGATTCTGAGGCAGCTAGCTCAGCGTCAGCCACCACCTCAGCATTTTGGTGGAGACCATCAGCGTCACCCCGTCGCTGCTACTTACCAGGAGTTTCTCAGCACCCAGCCACCATTGTTTACCAGGTCGGAGGACCCACTTGATGCAGATGTGTGGTTGAGGGTGGTAGAATCCAAGTTCCCATTGCTCCATGGGGCTTGCTCAGAGGTCACCAAGGTTAGGTTCGCCACCCAGCAGCTTCGCGGACCCGCAAGGACTTGGTGGGACCATTTTCTGGCTATGCAGCCGGATGGTAGAGAGGTGGAGTGGAGGGAGTTCAAGGCCGCTTTCAAAGGGCATCATATTCCCGCTGGCATCATGGACCGGAAGCTCAATGAGTTTCTGGCACTCACTCAGGGCAGCAGGACAGTGTTGCAATATGCCCAGGCCTTCAACGATTTGTGTCAGTATGCCGGATACCATGCAGATACGGATGAGAAGAAGCGAGACAGGTTCAGGAGGGGGCTCAGCACCAAGCTCCGTGACCGTCTCAACACCGTCAGGGCCAACAGTTACAATGAGTTGGTCAACATGGCTATCTCCCAGGAAGACTGCATCTTGGCTCGGCAGGCGGAGAAGAAGAGGAAGACCCCTGTGGCAGGACCCTCGTCTCAGCCACAGCGCTTCAGGATTGTGTCTGACTCACAGAGCAGGGGACCTCAGCAGCAGCAAGGGAGGTGGGTGATCAGGCCACCGCAGCAGCAGCAGCAGCAGGCACCCAACCGTGCCCAATTCCCAGCTCAGAGGAACAATCAGTCGCAGCAGTACCGCCAGGCCAATGATAACAGGTGTTTCACTTGTGGCAGCACTAGGCATTATGCCAAGAATTGCCCCAAGAATCAGCAGAGGCAGGGGCAGAATGTTAACCAGAACCAGGGAAAGAGGCAGAAAGTGCAAGTGAGGCAGGGCAAGCTGAACTTCACTACCCTAACTGACATTCCAGAGGGAGCACCCGTCATGACTGGTATCTTTACAGTTTTAAATTTCCCTGCTATTGTACTTTTTGATTCCAGTGCTTCACATAGTTTTATCAGTGCCAAGTTTAGTGCCAAATGCCAGTTGCCCTTTCACCATACCGATGGGGGCATTACAATTTCAACACCCGGAGGCAGAGTTGCCACTTATCAAGTCAACCGGCAAGTGCCTATAAAATTTGGTAGTCTGGTAATTAGAACCACCCTTCTCATCTTAGGATTGGATAGCGTGGATATTATTCTGGGAGCTGACTGGTTGACCAGGCATCAGGCAGTATTGGACATTGCAGCCAGAGCCGTTGAAATCCATTCCCCTGCTTATGGCGAGACTGTTTTGTATTTACCCAACCAGGGTTGTACCCGGTCTTGTGCCTTTGTTATGATAGATTCCCCAGTGGAAAGGATCCCAGTAGTCTCTGACTATCCGGATGTTTTTCCGGATGAATTGCCCGGAATGCCACCTGACAGAGATGTTGAGTTTGCCATCGAATTGCAACCCGGGACTGCTCCTGTCTTCAAGAGACCTTATAGGATGCCTCCCGCGGAATTGGCAGAACTGAAGAAACAATTGCAAGAATTATTGGACAAGGGGTTTATTCGTCCAAGCACTTCGCCATGGGGATGTCCCGCCTTGTTCGTGAAGAAGAAGGATGAGAGTTTGAGGATGTGTGTTGACTACCGCCCTCTCAATGCGGTGACTATCAAGAACAAGTACTCGTTACCCCGTATTGACGTTCTGTTTGATCAATTGGCAGGAGCCAAGGTATTCTCCAAGATAGACCTTCGCTCGGGCTACCATCAGATCAAGATTCGAACCAGTGATATTCCCAAGACGGCCTTCTCTACCAGATATGGGCTCTATGAGTTTTTGGTGATGTCTTTTGGGCTAACCAATGCCCCGGCTTATTTCATGTACTTGATGAACTCAGTATTCATGCCAGAGCTGGACAAGTTTGTGGTTGTCTTCATTGATGACATTCTGGTTTATTCCAAGAATGAGGCTGAGCACACTAAACATTTGCATATCGTGCTTCAGAGACTTCGCGACCATCAGTTGTATGCTAAGTTGTCCAAGTGTGAGTTCTGGCTGAAAGAAATAAGATTCTTGGGTCACACAATTTCTCAGGATGGGATATCAGTTGACCCTGAGAAAGTGCAAGAAGTGATGGACTGGAAACCTCCGACTACAGTGAGACAGATTCGGAGTTTTCTGGGATTGGCAGGATATTACCGACGATTCATTCCGGATTTCTCTAAAATTTCCAAGCCAATGACTGAACTGTTGAAGAAGGGAGCCAAATTTGTGTGGAGCCAAAAATGTGAAGATGCTTTTCATACCCTGAGGCAACATTTGACAACAGCTCCAGTGCTAGCTCAACCCGACAACACCAAGCCATTTGAGGTTTATTGTGATGCTTCTGGTACCGGATTGGGTTGTGTCTTGATGCAAGATAACCGGGTCATTGCTTACGCTTCCCGAGCCCTCAGACCCCATGAGCAGAACTACCCGACCCATGATCTGGAGTTGGCAGCAGTAGTTCATGCCCTCAAGATATGGAGACACTACTTGATGGGAGCTCACTGTAACATTTACACTGATCACAAGAGCCTCAAGTACATTTTCACTCAGGCAGATCTGAACATGAGGCAGAGAAGATGGTTGGAATTAATCAAGGACTATGATTTGGAGGTGCATTACCATTCTGGCAAGGCAAATGTTGTGGCAGATGCTTTGAGCCGAAAGGCCCAATGTAATTGCATGAACATGGATGCAAGAATCACCACCTTGTGTGATGAGTTGTGCAAGCTGAACCTGGAAGTTGTTCCTTCCGGTGAATTGAGGTATATAGCAGTGGAGCCCACATTGCAAGAACAAATAGCTCAGGCACAGTTTGGGGATAAGGGAGTTCAGATTATTAAAGAAATGATCGAGCTGAAGGCAGAGAAATACAAGTGTTTCCGCCAGGACAGCAAAGGAGTTTTATGGTTTGAAGACCGATTGGTGGTTCCCAAGGACCCCGAGCTCAGAAAGAAGATATTGGATGAAGCTCACCTTTCCAAGTTCTCCATGCACCCTGGTAGCAACAAGATGTACCATGATCTCAGACCTCTTTATTGGTGGACCAGAATGAAGAGGGAAATTGCCAAGTACGTTTCAGAATGTGACACTTGTCAGAGGGTAAAAGCTAGTCATCTGAAAGCAGCAGGCCCTTTGCAACCCCTTCCCATACCATCTTGGAAATGGGAGGACATTTGCATGGACTTCATAGTAGGATTACCAAATACCTCCAGGCACCATGATTCCATATGGGTTATTGTGGACAGGTTGACCAAGACTGCTCATTTCTTGCCAGTGCACACTACCCACCGGACGGAGAAGTATGCGGAAATTTACATCGACCAGATAGTTCGTCTACATGGGATACCGAGGACCATAGTCTCTGACCGAGGAGCACCTTTTGTGGCACGATTTTGGGAGCAATTACAGGAATCACTTGGGACCCATGTAATCCGAAGCTCAGCATATCACCCTCAAACAGATGGTCAGACAGAAAGGGTAAATCAGGTTTTGGAAGACATGTTGAGAGCATGTGCACTACACTATGGAAAGGACTGGGACAAGTGTCTGTCCTTGGCAGAGTTTTCTTACAATAACAGCTATCAGTCTAGTCTAAAAATGGCACCTTTTGAGGCTTTGTATGGGAGAAGATGCAGAACCCCGTTGAATTGGTCTCAAGCAGGAGAGATGGAGATATTTGGGCCAGATTTGGTAATTGAAGCGGAGGAAAGGGTCAGAGTCATCAGGAAGAACTTGGAAGCTGCTCAGGCCAGGCAAAAAAGTTATCATGACCAAAGACGGAAGCCACTGCAGTTTGAGGTGGGAGATCATGTCTATCTTAAGGTATCACCAACCAAGGGTATCCAGAGATTTGGGATCAAGGGCAAGTTGGCCCCTCGCTACATTGGACCTTATAAGATCAAGGAAAGTTGTGGACCCGTAGCCTACCAATTGGAATTACCACCCCATATGTCAGCAGTTCACAATGTGTTCCATGTATCTCAGCTGCGGAAATGTGTTCGTCTACCCACTGAAGTGCTACCAGAACCAGACATTGAGATAGAACCAGACTTGTCCTACCAAGAGTACCCCGTCAAGGTATTGGATCAGAAGGAAAGATCAACTCGGGCAAGGTCAATCAAAATGTATAAGGTTCAGTGGAGTCATCATTCAGCAGAAGAAGCTACATGGGAGACGGAGGATTTTCTACGCTCTCGCTTCCCCGACTTTCTACCCAAAGAAGCCGGTACGTAACCCCGAAACCCCCCCCCCCACCTGCCCTTTGAAGTCAATTATAAGAAAAACTTAGATAACAAGGATAGTCTAAGTTCTGGATTTAACTTAAGAAGGGCTTCCTTCTAAAGTTGCAAAGAGGATGACATTCGAAGAGCAGTTAACAAGAGAAACTTGTGTTAAGGAGAAACACCACCATCACCCCTTCAAGCACCCCTCCAAGGAACTCTACCTAAATCTCGGGACGAGATTCCTTTAAGGGGGGAGGGCTGTAACACCCAGGTGTTACCCTGGCTAGAGCCACTTTGGCACTAGAAGCTGTGATCACAAAAGATAAAGGCTTAGGGCAGCACATAAGAACTTTGGGGCTCATGTGCTAATCAAGTTGCCCATGACATAAGAAACATTACCCTAAATCCTTGCACACTTGCTATCTTGGACAATAGGGGGAAAAGAACCCTAGATCTCTTCAAAGCCCTACCTTCCAAAACCCTAAGTAAGGGGGGGGAAGAGAGTGATCAAGTGGGTAAAGCATGTGTAACTTTTACCCAAACCCTAAGCAACATTATAACCATCAATTAGGAGAGGGAAATATTGCAAAAAGGCCCCTGGAGAAACCCCAATTCAAATCTCCAAGTGGAGAGAGAGCTAGAGCTCTCTATTTCCCTCTAAGTCACATTTTAGCCCTAATTCAAAGACCAGCCGTGTTCACTTTGAAAATGGCGCCAAAACCACTTGAGTTCTATACCAAAAATGTGCTATACCACTTAAGGCACCCCCTGGAAAAATTTGAGACCGAGACTCAGACGTTTGACAGCACTTGACATCGGTTTTGTCGCGGCATGGGCAGTGAGACAAACCAAACTTGGCGCCTGTCTATCTCCTAACCTAGGGCGTATCCTCCCTTGGAACTCACATGAACTAGGTAGCTCTAGGTGCAGGGAAGAGATCTTCCACAGGCGACATGGCAAGATTCGTACGCTTGGCCGCTCAGCAGAGCGAAGAACACGGGCAGAAGCAACGCGCCATGTGTTCGACGCGCTCTGAGCTCGCCAGAGCACGCCCGCGCGCGCCCCTCGTGCCCGCGTCGCGCCAAACGGGCAAGCCAGCGCCTTGGTCCGCGCCCGCGCCTATAAAACCCTCCCAAGCTTCGACCATACCCGTCCGCACCCACCCGACCCTCGCCGGAGCTTGGTTCGCCGTCGTTGGCCCGTGCGCAGCTTGTCCGCGGCCACCCAGTCCCCCTGCCACCGTAGACCGGCCCGCCCAGCCATTTCCAGCCCCGTCCAGCCCTCGGAGAAGCTTGTGCACCCCTCTGCGAGACTCCCCGAGCAAGGAATCGGAGTTTCCTTCGCCGGAGAAGCCAGTCCACACTCGCCGGAGCACTTAACCTCGCCGGAGTTCGTGGACCGGGTAATCCACTCAGCCATTCTTCGATTCTTTGTGCACACGTTCACTACGTGACCCCGTGAAGCTCACCGTGCCCTTGGATTGGACCAGCTCGCCGTAGTTTGGCCGGTACACTCGCCGACGACGAGCACATCCGCCTGCGCTCGTGGACCGGGCGACTCCGACCACCTCCGACGACGAGCCGTACCTCGACGTGACCGCCAGAGCCTCCCCGAGCCGACCCCACCCTTCGCCGGACCTCCCTCGCCGCCGGTAAGCCGCGCCGTCCTTTCTTTCCTACGGCGACGGTTCTGTTTAGGGGAGGGACCGCGGGTGTGAGGAAGAAAACCCTGGGGGGTTAAGTGTAAAGCCCAAGACTCACATGAATAGTGGCCTGAGGGTAGATCTGCGAGATTTGAATCCGTTTAACCCCAGGGGTCTCGGCGCAAACTGTTTTTCCAATAAAGCTTTAATAAAATCTGTTTTAAATTCAAACAGAAACTTTAAAAACCCATAACTTCTGTTTGATTTATCCAAATTTAGTCAAACCAATTTTGCCAGACTCTAAATAATGTAACCTGTCTAGGAAAAATATAAAACCCCATATGAACTAGAGACAAATATAAGGTTCTGATTTATTTTCAGTTTTGGCCAAAAGCTTAATAATAGCAAGAAAAATGGTTGCACTATTTAACTAGGGTTAGAAAAATTTGGAGAAGTTTATATCTACCCACTGACCTAGTTAAAAATGTTAAACCTCTCTGTCCATTACATTAAGATAGTTTTAACCCCTTATTCTATAATATGCTTAAGTTTAAGAAAAATAGAAAAAGTGATATAAATGATGAACCAGAGGGCACACCTATTTTTGTTGAGATACTTAGTCAATGTAGTTCACTGGAAAAATGTATCATACCCTGTTGTGGTGTAAGATAAGCAAGATCCCTTTTAAATGAAGAAAATAGGGATAACTTAGAAAAACCCTACAAAAATACCCCTAAGGTGAAACCTCCCCAAACCCTAGGATAACTAATGTGTTGATAATAAGAACTTAAGAAAAATCTGAAATCTGTTGTTTGATATTTTTCAAATAACAAGTTAGTTCTAATCACTCTTTTTGCACCAAAGTTTAGAAATTCACCATTAATTAACCACCATGTTGCTCTCTGCCATTTTTGGTACAAGAGCTTTTTATCACTACTAGAGGCCAGCAAAATTAACCATTAGGTCAGAAACCACTTTAATAAAGGACTTGTAGTGTAAAGTGGCCCATTTTGCCTAACTATTGTTATTTTTGTTTAAAGCCTAGCTTTTACACTTTAAGCCTCAAATTATCAAAACAAGCTAGTATAGCCAGTGACAACCCACTGTAATTTTTACAAAATTTTTGGAAATTTTTTTTTAACTACTGTCATAGTTCAAACCCTACTAGAAACCCTAGGTGGAAATTAAGAAAGGAAAATGGATGATGGAATTTAATGTCTTCCTAGGACCTCTATAATTGTCCACTAAACCTATAAAGGCAATACAAATCCAATATGTTATCTTAAAAGAAAACCTAAACCTAAAAGGTAATAAGTCTATGTATACCACCAAAAGACCCTCGTAGCCAAGGATCCCCAAGTTGATTCTTGACTTAAATTCTGTAGCTTAATGTTCTTAAATTTTGCATAATCATGACATACATGTTCATTGCATTTCGATAGACTGTAATCTTGCTGACGGAGAGTACGTCCTCGTGCCGGAACAAGGAGCTACCCAGGAGGTTGCCCCCGACCCAGCACCAGAGCCTGCACCAGAGGACCTGCCTGCCACTGCTTTGGAAGGCAAGCCCCGGTTTTATGCATAACCTGTTATTTATGCTATTTTACTTCACTTATTGATTGTAGGATTGATTGTGCACTTAGGTGTAGGAATTGTTTGGAACCCTAGTTGCATGATCTCAGGAATCCTAATGAGATGAATACTAGTATGCTAAGTCGAGTAGCTGCTTTACTAATTAGGATCTCGGTAGAAGTCGAGTGATTTTTCTAGCACTCGCGCGAGGTCAGGAATTGGTTGTATCCACTTTCCTATCATATTGATGTTGGTTTGTGGGCAACAATCCATGGGGATTGGTTGTTCACGGGATAAAAAGTTGATTAAGGATTAAGGTGTGGTACCGTGAGTCAAGCATTTGAACGTACTAAACACATACCGAGAAATATGGTAAATCGGTAAGCCTAGTACCTGAGTGAACCTGCCCGCAGATTGCCCTCCTCACGCGACCTGAGACGTAGTCTCCCATTCCGGTTATGGTGGGTACAAGTGCGGTCACTGCACGACGGCCAGTCGGGGTCAGTGGGGCATTGTACGCCAAGGCGGTGAGCCCCTTTCTGTTGCCAGGGAATCGATGGGGACGGTTGATGTGTGTGGGGACGGAGTGCCCCTGCATGTCGTGTGTTTAGGTTTACCTTGCAAGGTTTAAAAACTCGATTCGAATCGTCTGCTTCTCGCAGCTAATGAGACTGCTTGATCCATGCTGCTACATTGAGTAACAAGTGGAACTGGTTGAGATGATACAAACTGTTGATTGCTAATAATGCTTGCCACTATGTATGAATAGATAGTACACTTTTAGCCTTAAGAGAGTCACACTTAATTTTGATCAAGTTAAAATCTTGATTTAGAAACTCAGCTAGTGCTTTTGGCAACCAAACCCCACAGCCAAACAGCTGCATGTCTAGAGGTAGAGGAGTATAGACTCCTCACACCGGGTAAGTCTAGCTGAGTATTAGTATACTCAGCCTTGCTTGTGGCATAATTTTTTTACAGGTTCTCTGGAGGACATGGTTGCTGGAGTGACTTGGCCATCCACCCTGCCACCGGGTTGGACCGTCAAGTGGGACCCTGCCTCGGCTGAGGAGGAGCATGAGGAGTGATGGGATAGGCTTCCCCATCTCTCCATTTATTTATCGTTAGTTTATTTCCGCTGCACTTCAAAAACAATGATGGTTACTTTTGCGAAAACTCCGATGGTGACAATGGTGATGTAATAATTTAATACTCTTCCATGTATGGTTTTATGCTTTATTGTATTTGCTCTGTGACTCACCATCGAGTGAGATTGTGGTACTTGATCCTGTCAGTGGCCGTGTCGGACTAGATCCGAGGAGTTGACGGGTTATTCCCATTTAAGTGTGGTCTAGCCTCTAAGGCAGGGCTTGGGCACTTAAGTTGGAATAATTCGGGCAGTTCCGCCACACAGTGCCATCAAAAGAATCCAACTTCATGCTCATCCACTACATCAGAGAAAGACCACTGACTGGAAGAGGCACCTCGGCCCTGCCACCCGAAACAGCACCCGCAGGGACAGCGCCCTCGGGCACTTCTCCACCTCCAGCACCCTGAGCAGCACCCGCAGGGGCGACAGGAATGGCTTGCCTCAGAAGGGCCAACTCCTGCTGCATGGCCTGCATCGCGGCTAACATTGCCGCCGGACTCATCAAGTCCCCACTAGGAGCTTGCGGACTACCCCGAGCCCTACGAGGCGGCATAGCTGCAGCCACAGGGATAAGAATAATAAGTAAATGAGATAGGCATAGCATCTCTCCAAATAATGTCAAACTAGCACAGACAATATCATAACATATCAATAGCAAGACAGAAATCCCATCCTATATGTGCAGTGTGTCAATTTATTACAACTCCACTTGCTAGGACCTACAGCCTATGCTCTGATACCAACTGTAACACCCCACTGGTCACACACAATGGATATTACCAAAACCCCTCCCACCAAACTTACTCCACACAAGAGATGTAATAAAGAAAGAAAATATTGCAAAATCCGGCAGCACCTCCTTTGAAACTAGCATAACAAGGAGGGGAAACATGAAGTTCATACAGGATATAAAGACATAAAATTCACATAATAGAAACTAAATGCAAAAAGTGGTAAAACTCATTTATGACCCAACTGAAGCAAAACAAATGGGATAAGGAACTCAGCCCACCCCAAAACAAACTCTCAACCAAGAACAAAGTAATTCACTAGACTTGACCAACTCTGATTAACAACATTATTAAGTGGTGGTTCCTTTATTAAAGGTGTAGTGGCCGTGCTGCTACATCCCTCTATTCCTAAAGCAGAAATTAGGTGCCTACATCAAACAATGCAAGATGTGAGATGACACATCTCAGCAAGTAAACATAACAACAACAAATTGGACATTGTAAATCAATCGTGCTTACACAACACGTGGTTCAGAACTTCTTTTTTTTGAACAGGGAATTGCAGCAAGTAAACAAGTAACTAAATATTTAACGCCAAGAAGAATCACCATGCACAAGTCCAGAATATCCACATCCACATAATAGATTCCACACCTCTCCCATGAATGCACATGGCTACAGATGCAAAAATGACTTCTGCCTCCATATCTCTAAGGATATGAAGCTGCATCATACCCCTTCTCGGGCAACATATGATGCTCAATGTACCGGTACGGTCGGACCATAAGATCGCGACGAAACTTCAATGCAATGGATGATGAGTGCATTATGCATGACAACATCATGAGTTCTTCTCAAATAAAAATGTGCTAGACATATACTTCCACCCATTCCACATAATAACCACTTGAGTAACATGATCAAACCTCAAAGTAACCATATGAAATCCATGAAACATGAACATTCTCAAATGATGGTACTCAATAAACAAAAATATGAATATGAACACGATAGCACAACATATTCAAGTATAAGACTCCTCATTTGACAGACGGAATAACCATCACAGTTTTACTTGCCTTCACCGGAAGTTTGAGCAAATCCCTAAGAACGATCCGGAAGTCCACCACCTGTTTTTGACACCCAACTTAGTGCACCAAATTCACATAAAAAAACCTCAAAGACAACGCCGCACCTACGCGCAATCTCAAACCCCACCGCGGGTAACAATTCTCCTCACACCAACCAAACTGCAGCGGTGCTGCTTAACAATTGCATAACTTTTAAAATTAAGACAGCAGTGGTGTCAAACAAAAACTCCAGAGACAACTACATAAAATTCCCCACAAGTTTTGTATACACTTTATGATTAAATTCTAACATCTAATTACCTCTAAACGGTCCACAAAATAAACCCTGCAATCTGTTTTTTTCTGATTTGGGCAGCGACATACTCGGATTCAAACAGCGATAACTTTTAAAATATAATTCCGAATCGAGCGCATAAGTACTCGTTGGAAAGATAAGAAAAAGTCCTACATGATTCTCATACTGATTAACACTAATTACTCCCGAAAAATCCCCAGAAACTGCTAATACTGCTGCTGTTCATCTTCCTGAAAATCTGTTTTTTTGGACAGCCACATACCCGGATTCAAACGATGATAACTTTTAATTTATAACTCCAAATTGAGCGCATAAATACTTGTTGGAAAGGTAAAACAAAGTTATACATGATCCCCAAACTGATTCCCATTAATTCTCCACGAAAAAACCTAGAAACTGCTAGGACTACCGCTGTTCATCCACCACCTAAAATTCTGGACAGCCCCCTCTACCCAATCGCAAACGCAACATCTAATCAATTGAATTGCAGCGCAAATGAACAAGGGATGAACACAAAAATCACCTTGGATTCTCCCCCTTTCCTTCCTCCCTTCTTCCCTCCACCAAAACTATTGAAGATTCGCACCACGTGACGACGATCCGAGCGGCAAGGATTGGCACCTTGGGAGGAGGAGATTGGGGGGGCGGCTAGGGTATGGTGGTGTGGCTGCAAGAATTGAGATAGGAGGAGATGGAAAGGGGGGGCAGCGGCCAAGGTGTGGGGGAAGTGGGGGGGCTTCACAAAGGGGGAGGGGGTTAGGAGGGAGGGCGGCTAGGGTTTGGGAGGAATAATGGGCCGAATCACCAATCGCGGTCCAACTAGCCCACGCGACAGCTCCTGACCCCATCGCAAGCGCCAAACCAAAGAAATCCTACTGCCCTAGTTGTGAATGTTTTCCACAAATTCCAAATCCCCAAAACAACAACCGGATGAGGAGAAAAAAAACAAAAAGAACAACCCCCAACTTGTCTTCTAAGAACAACCCCCAACTTCTCTTCTTTGCAAACCGGGTATCACAGGAAGCTTGCAACCCGGTACATTGGTCCCTTCCCTATACTTGAGCAATGCGGACCAGTAGCATACCGACTTCAATTACCCGAAACCTTGTCTGCTATACATAATGTGTTCCACGTGTCCCAGCTAAAGCAATGTCTTCGGGTTCCAGATCAAACCATTGACGTAACAGATGTTGTCCTATAGCCAGATTTGACATATTCTGAGCACCCTATCCGAGTCTTGGATCAAAAAAACAGGATTACCCGAAGAAAAACTCTCAAGTTTTACAAAATACAGTGGAACCAACATTCCAAATATGAGGCTACTTGGGAAACTCAAGACTTCTTAGATAAGAATTTCCTAGGCTTTTTAGCCTCTTGTAATTTGTAAAGTGTGCAATATTGTTATAATAAAGGAGTGAGCCCCAAACCACCCCTGCCTTGTACCAAAACTCAGGAAATAAAAATGTGAAGCATTTCCTTTTCCACTACTTACCCTAGGACTTTTAATCTCGGGACGAGATTCTTTTATGAGGGAAAGGATGTAACACCCCTGGTGTTACTGTTACTAAAACTTGAGCATAACATCATGAGCATTGGCATATGTTTGACACACCTAGAGTGCATTCACTAGGAAAAAATTTCAAACAAGTTGTATTGATATGGCATTTTGCAAATAAGACCCTAGTGTAGGGTACTTAACCTTCAATAGGGATCTGAGGGGTAAAACAGTACCCAAATAGAGAAAACCACAAAGATTAAGTAAAATAATCATAAAATGTTATCAAAGATGGACCTACATTGCATTTACACCCCTGAGATACCAAAAACCCTAATGGGAACACTGGAAAACCCTAAATCCAAACCCTAGGGGGTTAAGTGCAAAATTAGTGCACTTGTGGACTAAAGTGCAAAAACCATGTTAAATAAGTATCCTAAGTCATTTGGTTCACAAATATGTGGATTTGTAAGCTAAACCTTGGATTTTGGACCTATTTGCAAAATGGACCTCATTTGGGTTCTATGCTAAGTCTGAAATCAGTATTATAAGCTCAACTTTGGAGCTTTATAACTTTCAAAATAGTGAGAATTCACCTTAGGGCACCACATCGACATTGTAGCTTTATGATAGGGGAACAATTTTGCTTAAGAGTGTAAGCAAACTTGTTATGGAAAATTTGGAGATAAGTAAGCCCAAAGATGGGTTGTCAGGTTAAACCAAGCTGAAGATTATAAGATCAGTGGCATCGAATCATCTTTGGAGACAAATTATGGTTAATCCAGTAAGAATTTGCCCATGGCTGCTATGGCAAAGATGTAGATGGTATATCGGTCAACAATTTTGATGCAGAGCCTCGGATAAGTTGCCAAGTAAAATTTGGTACACTGATGGCAGCTCACGATGGTACAGTAACCTGACATAGATCAGTCGTGCGCTCAGCTCACCGCCGATGAGCTCTACAGCAATTCGTGCCGTCGACATCCCGATTTGTGCCCGGAGTGGATAGATAGCGTCGCGGGGTAGAAAAATCTTCGCCGCCGGTGAGCTGGACGCCACTCCGGCTAGCCGCCGTGCCTCTCCCCTTTCTCACCACCCCTCGGATAAGATTCTCACCGCCGTGGAACCATCACCGTCGTCCACCACGTGCTAAGCACTTTACCACGTCGCATTAGCTTGGCTTGCGATAATTACTCATCGCCGGTGAAGTTGCCACGACGGAAGACACGAATCCGCTGTGACAGTGTTCTTCCTTATCTCCGACCGCCAGCACTACTCGGCCAAATTGAGCGCCACCGCCTAAGTCCTCTATAAATTGATGGTCGGGTCAGCTGCGCTATGTCATCACGAAACCACAGCACCCGCTCCCACCCTCAATCGTTTGCCAGAGCTCACGAATTTTGAGTTTTCCCCAAATTGGTTCATCCTACCGCAAGAACAACATCGTCGTGGCTTGTGCAATTGAGGTCAGTTCAAACCTTCTGCTCCCTCGTTTGAGTGATCTCACATACCTGTGATGCTCATAGACTCGCCCAATTGAACTAGACCGTCACCCATCGCCGGGAACACGTTCCTCGGTCCGCATGGTCTACGGTCGCCGTGGCCAGAACAAATTAGGTCTCCATTCTTCAAATTAAGTTAGGGGAAATGATTAGGGGAGGTTCATTTCACCGGAGCTCGGCTCCTAGCGCGGTTCGCCGCCGTGGACTTCAAACCGAGAATGGATAGAAGCGCGGGGGTGTTTTTGTAACTGTCAGTGAGACGTTGAACAGTACCCAGGGGTTCTTAACGGATATCCAAAGCTGCGAGGGCCTCTGTGCAAACCTGCCCAGCGGGCGCGTGCGCGGGCGCGTTTCTGCTGTTGTTGGGCTGACCTGGGTTGGATTTGGTCCAATACTGTTGCAAGTTTTTCTTTTTCTTTTTCTTCCAGAGCCAAATAAATTCTAGAAAATTGTAGAAAAATCCTAAAAATGTCCAACCAATTTTCTTAGATTCCAGATTTTCCATAGTATTTATTAAAAATAGTTTCATGATTTTTAGATTACATAGGGAATTTTTGAGCATTTAAAATAGCTTAAAACATTGGTTCTGGATTTTTAGAAAATAGATAATAATTCCAAATTTTCCCAAATTTTTTATTTGAACTCTAAATATTGTTTAGAAGCCTTGGGTAGAATTTGGTTTGATTTGGACCTTGTTTGATAATTAGAACCCAAAACCCCCACCCCTGCTCTTTGAACTTCACTGTTGACTCCGGAAACCCTAGGTTTTCGGAGTTCCGTGAAGGAAAATTGTATTCAAGACTTTAGATAATCAATTCTTATTATCTTTGCACTCTAATGAGCATTACATGGCATTCATTCTTATATACATGGTTATATCTAGAAAACGAAGAAGAGGTTGAGGTAGAAGAGGAGAAGACTTCACCACCACCACCTGCGGAACCTCAGGCAGGGAATTGTTTTTATTTTGATATCTGCGGATCTGAGCCTGACTCACCTATAAACGACGGCAAGCCCCGGTGCATGCAACCCCTTCCTTATGTTTTAAATTATTTCTGCACACTTTAAGTCTAGTGAAATGTGCATTCGGTTTATAGGAGTTGCTTGGAACCTTTTGATGCATTACCTTCCTTGATATCCACACCTTTATAGATACTTCTGTTGAAGTATCCAGACATGCTTTACAAAAATGCTTAGCCCTGCTTAGATCTTGTGGATAGAGGTTATCCTTAGCCTAGCTCGAGAAAGGATGGCTTCTACTTGCAAGAATATTTTCATTTGGAGCAATGGTGGGATCTTACTGCAAAGTTCCCTGTGATGCTCTCTTCATCCTAAGGAACACAAAACAATCCTAAGGATGGAAGTATTTAACTCGCGACTTGGGCTAGGAACAGGTGATGCTCCGCCCGGGTCAATTAAGGATTGGATGCGTATGTAGGCCTGCTAGATCAAGGACTATCTTAACTGGCCACATGCCATGGAATGGGACAGGGTAAGCTTTGCCTCGGGCAGACTAATACCAGAATAAGATAACACGCAATGGGCGTGGAGCGATGGCGAGAGTAGCGTGTACCCTCCGTGGCAAGAGGCTGGACGGTGGTGTATCTACGCTCTCGGTTGGCGTGAACCTGATCTGGTCTTAAGAACCCCGGTGGCGAGTTGACATATGCAAGGGTTAAGTGCTACATATGTCGTGTGGTTAGAGATCCTCAGCTGAGTAAATCGATTCGGATCACCGTTATATCCTCGGAGAGTGGAGACTTGATCACTGACCTGCAACCTAAGTCAGGATGTGAATCTCATGAATAAAAAGGATGTTGTGATGATGAAATGGTAAAAGTAGAACATATGCAAACAGAGTCTATTAATATTTAATCTGGCATTAAAATATTGAAAGTAAGGACTCACTTTAGTAAGCTATTTCTGCAAAGGTATCTAAGTTGAATTTTTAAAGCCTCTCCTTGATTCCCAACTCCAGCATACCCTTGAGAGTCTTTTCCTTAGTCGGGTAAGACTTGCTGAGTAATTCCATACTCAGGGTTTTATTCCCTATTGTTTTCAGGTGAGGAAGCAACCAAATTTTGTTGCTTCTGTTCCAAGGTGGTCTCCAAACAGGAAAATCAAGAGTAAAGTTGCGGGAGGAAGGGTTCCTCCATAAGAACTTTTGTTTAAAACTTATGGGAGGGGTTTTTGCCTCCCTTGTTTCTGTAATATTAATACTCTGCACTCAGCTAAGTATATCCTAGTCTGTAGTATATAACTTTGTTTTACTTTTAAACAAATGTAAGCTTATGTAATCGCTTCCGCATTTTCGTATCTCCGATGATCTGTAATGTCTGCGTGACGGGTGAAACGCTCTTGGGAAAGGTAAGAAAAGCAGATACCAAACTTACCAAGTAATTCAGGGGCACCTACAGGGCTGTCTGAGGTTCGTCGGACAAGGACAACTGTAGGTGGGCCTAATGACTTGGGGAGGTTCCATCACAGGACTCTTCCCTGCTGAAAAGAAGGATGACCCCATGTGGTGCAACCGTGTGAGCCATGTGAAGGACATATGGGCGATGTATCCTAACTTGGTTGGGAGGGTCACTGTTCAGTGCATGAGTGCGCTGTACCGCCTTTAGGCCCTGCAGAGCGACGCTGTGGCACACCTTGCTAACCTCGCTCAAACCACCAAGCTCACGCTCGACAGCCGAGAAGACTTTGTGGTCGACTTGTCCTCCGAGTTGGTAGAGAAGGACCAGTGGAGAGGTTGAGACAGCGCATCGCCACCTTGGAGCAGCAGGTGGAGGTCCGAGACAACACCATTGATGTCTTGGAGAACCAGCTCCATGATGTGCAGCGGGAACTAGAAGAAGCTAATGATCACCTGGACATGTATCACTTGGAGATGGAGGCCAATGAGGCCAGAAGCGAGGGAGAAGAGGCTCCTAAGGAGTTAGGACCAGCCCCTGGTGCCGGTATGACTGCCTCCGCAATGCCCCCTTCGCCCGCATCCAGTGTCGCTTCCACTACTCAGGGTTGATCAGTCGTTTTGGCGTTTTAGGAGGATAGAAACCTACGTGAGCTTAGTAATGGCAGATTTTGGACTAGGCTTACGGGTACTTTCCACTAATTGATGTAACTCTTGAGAACTTTTGAGATCCGTGGGATGTTTGTAACCATGTTATCTTCATTCGAACTTAATGTTATAACTATGGCAATTTTCTTCCATATGAGATAATAGCATGTTGTTCGAAATTGTGAATTGGGATAACAATGACGATAATCTCTGTTTTTAGATGGCAGTTAGGCAGCGTCATGGGCAGAACGAGCAAGTTCCCCCGCCACCTCATCCAGCTCCCACAGTGCAGGAGCTGATGGCCTAGCAGAACGAGATTCTACGACAGCTTTTGCAGCGCCAGCCCCACCCTCAGCAGTATGGTGGAGGCCAGCCGCAGCGACCTCCGGCAGCGGCAACCTACCAAGAGTTCCTGAGTACGCAGTCGCCCTTGTTCACCAAGGCAGAGGATCCGTTGGACACCGACGTATGGCTACGCGTCGTAGAGTCCAAGTTTCCCCTCCTCACGGGAGACTGCCCTGATGACACCAAGGCTCACTTCACTGTGCAGCAGCTTTGCGGCCCTGCTTAGACTTGGTGGGACCATTTCCGTGCTATGCTACCTGCTGGTCATGAAGTTTCTTGGGAGGAATTCAAGACTGCTTTCAAAGGGCACCATATCCCAGCTGGAATCCTTGATCGCAAGTTGAATGAGTTTCTAGCACTCAATCAAGGAACCCGCACGGTATTGCAGTATGCTCAGGCCTTCAACGACCTGTGCCAGTACGCAGGTTATCATGCTGATTCTGATGAGAAGAAGAGAGACCGCTTCCGCAGGGGTCTCAACACCAAGTTGCGTGAGCGTCTCAACACTGTCTGGGCTGATAGCTTCAATGAGTTGGTCAAACTGGCCATCTCCCAAGAGGATGGTATTGTAGCTCACCGGGCAGAGAAGAAGAGGAAGGCACCAATGGTAGCACCCTCCGCTCAGACCCAGAGGTTCAGGATTGTTTCCCACAATCAGAGCAGGGGATTTCAGCAGCAGGCAGGCAGATGGGTGATCAGGCCACCTCAGTAGCATCAGCCAGCACCCACTCGTTTTCCAGCCCTCGCTCTAAGGAACAATCAGCCTCCGCAGCAGCAGTTCCGCTAGGGAAATGGGAACAAGTGCTTCACTTGTGGCAATGTGGGCCACTATGCCAAAAATTGCCCAAGAAATTAGCAAAGGCAGATGCCAGCACCAAATCAAGACAAGGGAAGAAAGCAGAAGGTACAAGTCAGGTAAGGGAAGCTCAACTTCACTGCTCTAGAGGAGTTACCTAAGGGAGCCCCCATCATGACTAGTATCTTTTCAGTTTATAATCAACCTGCATTAATTCTGTTTGATTCTGGTGCATCTCATAGTTTCATTAGCCAAAAGTTCAGTGCTAAATGTCAACTGCCTTTCTATCATGCAAAAGGGTCATTCATGATAGCCACACCTGGGGGTAAAATTGCAACCAACCAATTAAATCAAAGTGTGCCTATTCAACTGGGAAGCCACATTATCAAAACCACCCTCCTTGTTTTGGGTTTGGAGAGTGTGGATGTTATTCTGGGAGCCAATTGGATGACCTGACACCAAGTAGTGCTTGATGTAGCCAGCCGCATCGTTGAAATCAATTCCCCGATCTGTGGGAGTTTCACCTTGTTTCTGCCCAGTCAAGATTCTACTCAGTCATGTGTTTTTGCTATGACGGAGTTACCCCTAAAGAAGATTCCAGTGGTTTGTGAGTATGCAGATGTTTTTCCTGATGAGTTACCAGGAATGCCACTAGACTGGGATATTGAATTCGCCATCGAGTTGCAACCGGGAACTGCAACTATTTCCAAGAGGCCTTACCGGATGCCACCTGCTAAGTTGGTAGAATTGAAGAAGCAATTGCAAGAATTGCTAGACAAGGGTTTTATCCGCCCAAGTACTTCGCCTTGGGGATGTCCAGCCTTGTTTATGAAGAAGAAAGATAAAAGCTTGAGGCTGTGCATAGATTACCGCCCACTTAACGCGGTGACTATCAAGAACAAGTATCCTTTGCCTCGTATTGATGTTCTTTTCAATCAATTGGTCGGAGCCAAAGTGTTTTCCAAGATAGACCTTCGCTCCGGTTATCATCAGATCAAGATACGAGCAAGTGATATTCCGAAAACTGCCTTCTCAACCAGATATGGGTTGTATGAATTCTTGGTGATGTCATTTGGGCTGACTAATGCACCAGCATATTTCATGTATCTGATGAATTCTGTTTTCATGCTTGAATTGGACAAGTTCGTAGTGGTTTTCATCGATGATATCTTGGTGTACTCAAAGAACGAAGAAGAGCATGCCTGTCATTTGCATGTAGTGCTTCAACATCTGCGAGAGCACAATCTTTATGCCAAATTGTCGAAATGTGATTTTTGGCTAAAGGAAATCAAATTCTTGGGTCACACTATCTCTCAGGCAGGCATAGTTGTTGATCCTGATAAGGTGCAAGAGGTGATGAACTGGAAGCCATCAACGACTGTCCGTCAGATTCGAAGTTTTCTAGGATTAGCTGGTTATTATCGAAGATTCATTCTAGATTTCTCTCGAATTGTGAAGCCCATAACTGAATTGCTGAAGAAAAAAGCCAAGTTTGTTTGGGGTCAGAAGTGTGAAGATGCCTTTCATACCTTGAGGCAACATCTGACCACATCACCAGTGTTAGCGCAACTCGACAGCAGCAAGCCATTTGATGTGTACTGTGATGCCTCTGGCACTGGACTGGGTTGTGTCTTGATGCAAGACAACCAAGTCATTGCTTACACATCAAGAGCACTCAGGCCTCATGAGCAAAATTATCCCACTCATGACCTGGAATTAGCAGCCGTGGTCCATGCATTGAAAATGTGGAGACACTATTTGATGGGAACCCACTACAACATCTTCACTGATCATAAGAGCCTTAAGTACATCTTTACTCAGGCTGATCTCAACATGAGGCAGAGAAGATGGCTAGAGCTGATCAAGGACTATGACCTAGAGGTACATTATCACCCAGGGAAGGCCAATGTGGTAGCAGATGCCTTGAGTCGGAAATTGCAATGCAACTGTGTTATGATGGATTCTTGCATTAACACCCTGTGTGATGAGTTGAGCAAAATGAAGATTGAAGTGATTCCTTCTGGTGCTTTGTCTCACATTTCCATTGAGCCAACTTTGCGAGACCATATCATTATGGCCTAACTCAGTGACAAGGGAGTACAAATCATTAAGGAGAACCTCCATCAGAAGACAGAAAAGTACAAATGTTTCCGCCAAGATGCAAAGGGTATATTGTGGTTTGAAAGCAGATTAGTGGTTCTAAAGATAAAGATCTCAAGAAGAGAATCTTGGATGAGGCCCATCTCTCCAAATTAATCTTGGATGAGGCCCATCTCTCCAAATTCTCCATGCATCCAGGAAGCACCAAAATGTACCATGATCTGAAGCCCTTGTATTGGTGGACCAGAATGAAGAGGGAGATAGCCAATATGTATCAGAATGTGACACGTGTCAGAGGATAAAGGCAAGCCACTTGAAATCAGCTGGAGCTTTGCAACCCCTATCTATACCTTCGTGGAAATGGGATGACATCATTATGGATTTTATTGTGGGTCTACCCAACACCTCTCGTCATCATGACTCAATTTGGGTTATTGTGGACCGTTTGACAAAAGTGGCACATTTTCTTCCTGTGCGCACCACCGATAAGGCTTAGAAGTATGCAGAGTTGTACATTGACCGAATCGTGTGTTTGCACGGATTGCCCTGGACCATTGTCTCTAACCGAGGAGCCCAATTTGTTGCCAGATTTTGGGAACAATTGCAAGAGTCTTTGGGAACCAAGCTAATCAGAAGTTCAGCTTACCACCCATAGACTGATGGTCAGATCGAGAGGGTAAATCAAATCCTTGAGGATATGCTGAGGGCTTGTGCGATCGATTGTGGCAAGAACTGGGATAAGCACCTCTCTTTGGCAGAGTTTGCTTATAACAACAATTATCAATCCAGCCTGAAGATGGCACCTTTCGAAGCCCTATATGGAAGAAGGTGTCGAACACCCCTCAATTGGTCTTAGCCTAGAGAGAGAAGTTTTCGGACCTGACTTAGTGACGGAAGCCGAAAGGAAGGTCAAACTAATCAGAAGAATCTAGAAGCTGCTCAGGCCAGGCAGAAGAGTTACCATGATAAGAGAAGGAAACCTCTCCAGTTCGAGGTAGAGATTTCGTTTATTTGAAGGTATTACCCACCAAGGAAGTGCAGAGGTTTGGGATCAAAGGCAAGTTTGCCCCTCGTTACATTGGACCTTATGAGATCATAGATGCATGTGGACCCGTGGCATATAAGTTGAAGTTACCTCCAAGAATGTCTGCCATCCACAATGTGTTCCATGTATCCCAACTGAAGAAGTGTGTTCGATTGCCGACCGAGATCACAGCAGAACCAGAATTGGAAATAGAACTAGATCTATCGTACCAAGAGTACCCTTCCAAGGTTCTGGATTGCAAAGAAAGATCAACTCGGGCTAAATCGATCAAGATGTATAAGATCTAATGGAGCAATCACTCAGAGGAAGAGGCTACTTGGGAGACTGAGGAATTTCTGCGTTCCAACTTCCCCGATTGTCTACCTAAGGGAATTGGTACGTAATCATGCCCAACCCCTCCCCCTGCCCTTTGAATCTAAATATAAGAAAAATGATCTTAATATACAAAGAGTTAAGTGTAAAACAAAAATTAAAAGGACTTCCTTCTGAAGTTGCAAAGAGGATGACATTCGAAGAGCAGTTTACCAAGAAGAACCTTAATAAATAAATCACCCACATCAAGAAAGCCATAACCCTCACTTCACCCTGGGAGGACTCCGACCCGAATCTCGGGACGAGATTCCTTTAAGGGGGGAAGGCTGTGACACCCCAGTGTCACCTAGGGTTTCTTCTTTAAGCTAACTCAAAACCATTATCACATGTGAACCAAATTAAGTAATGGACATCAAAAACTAGGAGCAAAGGTTAAATTAAGTCTTTTATCTTAAGGATCATGCCTAAAACATATTAAGCCTTCAAAAAGGAAAGAATTGCTAAAACCCTAGAACAACCCTAATTAGGTCATTTAAGTAGAAAGGAAAGGATGGGTAAAAAGACCATGAAAAACATGGAATCATGGCTTAGGCCAATTATAAAAATTGGAATACACTAACTAAGCTACAATAAAGATTATAAAAGTTTGGCCAAAATAGTTTGTTAAAAACCCCAATCAAGCCATTCAATTGGAGGCTTCCTAGAAAAATCTGAAATTCAGATTTCTGAATTTTAGCCTCTAACTCAAAACCGAGCGCGTTCACCTTAATCCCTAGCTCAAATCCTTAAGCTCCCATTAACAAAAATGTGCCTAACTAACCCCTCTACATCATACCAGAAGATGGCATTGGGACGCATGCCCTGGACATGACAAACCCGGGATCTTCTCTCAGTGTTCGGCAGTGAGACAAACCCAACTTCACCCCTCCATATCTCTTGATCCAGTCAGCAAAACCCATAAGCCTCCACACACAAACGACAAAGGAATGTCAGGGGAAGAGATCTCTCAATGGGATCATGGCCATAATCTCAAAGATTTGGAGCCAATCCGCGCTTGAACATGACCTCTCTCTATGTTGCCTTGTGCTCGACGCCGTGCCCAGACGCCAGAGCGCACACTGGCGCTCGCCCGCGCACGCCCTGAGCGCTTGTTAGAGCCACCCCTCGGTCATGCTCGCCCTCACCTTTAAAACCACCCCCGGGCGCGCCACAGCTCACTCCGCGCTCACCCTCGCTAGCCAACACCCCTCCCTTAGCTCCAGCGAGCTCTCCTCCGCCCGCCATCACCACCCGAGCCTCGGCCACCGCGGCCAGCTCACTCCAGCCACGTCCAAGCCACGTCGGTCACTCGGTTAGCTTCGCTAGTGGCCCGTGAAGCTTTCCAAGCCCTCGGACCCGGCAGAACCTCACCGGAGACCCGAGATCGTCCTTGCCGGACTTCGGTCGCCCGCGGCCGTGCGTAGACCGAGCAATCCGGTGAGCCATTCTCAAATTCCTCGCGCACACATCTTCCTTGACCTCTGGTGAAGCTCTCTGATCCGTTCAATTGAACTATACCGCCCTGGTTAGGCTGGATTTCTCGCCACCGACGAACTCCCCCGCCTGCGCACGTGGACCGACCTACTCTGACCATCATCGCCGACGATCCGTACCTCGACGTGATCGCCAGAGACCCCCGAACCTCGCCTGACCCCTCACCGGAGCAACCTAGCCGCCGGTAAGCCCCTCCCCCCTTTTCTTTCGCCGCGGTCACTCTTCCATTAGGGGAAGGACTGCGGGTTCGATTTCGCAAAACCCTAGGGGGTTTTCTGCAGAGTCATAGACTCATGTGAATAGTGAACCGAGGACCTGTCTGTAATACACTTAAAACCTTTAGAGAATAACCCACTGTAAAAAGGAAGTTGTAGTTCAAAACACCCCCTCTGCCCTAATATTTGTAGTGAACCGAGGACCTGTCTGTAATTCCTACCATCCTCTCCCTTAAGCAAAAACTTACCAAATTTTAGAATGATTGCTCTTGCACAAAGAAAAAAGATAAGAAAAATTTGAAATCTGTTGTTTGATATTTTTCAAATATAGTGGTAGTAGAAAGCACCCCTTTGGCTAGAAACTTTAGAAAATCATAATAAAATAACTGATAAGTATTAGTGGCTCAAAAATTGTACAAAGTCATGTTATAACATCTAAATGCCAGCAAAAATAAGTCTTAGAGAATAACCCACTGTAAAAAGGAAGTTGTAGTTCAAAACACCCCCTCTACCCTAATATTTGATAATTTTGAACAGAGAGAATCCCTCACTTTTTAAGACTCAAATTTTGAGACAGAGAGTTATACACCAGTGAGAAGCCACTGTAATTTTTGAAGAAATTTTGGAAATTTATTAAGGTACCTTGTAGTTCAAACCCACCTTAAAAGTATAAAAGAAATAGCAAAAAAAGAGGGAATAATAAACCTTACTCCAATAAATTCAGCTAGGAATCTTGACAAGCTCTCACTAAGGCATTAAAAAGAAATCAGGGGAACACCAAAATGAACTTACCAATTAGCTTAACCAAACTTGACCCAAATTTGCTAAGTATATCACAAAAATCTTCAATAGTGAGAATAAGCTCCACCATATTAAATTGATCATTCTCCATCCAATTTTAGTTGCTAAATTGCATATCATGCCATGCATGTATCATACTCATTGCATTCATTAGATTGCAATCTCGCTAACGGAGAGTATGTGCTCATCCCTGAGCAAGGAGCTGTCCACGAGGAAGACCAGGAGCAAGCTCCCGAGACTGCCATCGAGGATCTCCCCGCAGCCCTAGCAATTGAAGGCAAGCCCTGGTTTTATGCATAACGGTTATATATGTATTTTACTACACTTAATGTTTGTAGGTTTGTACTGTGCACTTAAGTGTAGGAGTTGACCGAAACCCTAGTTGCATGAACTCAGGATTCCTTTTTGAGATGAATACTAGTATGCTAGGTCGAGTAGCTGCTTTGCTAAAATCAGGATCTCGGTAGAAGTCGAGTGATTTTTCTAGCACTCGCGCGAGGTCAGGAATTGATTGTATTCATCTTGATAACGGGATCTAAGATGGTCCATGGACTTGGATCCAGGGAGGATGCCTTGTCTGTGAGACGGCAAAAGGAACTAAGGATTAATGTGTGGATACCTGAGTCAAGCGTTTGAACGTACTAAGCACATGTCGGGAAATATAGTAACCGGTAAACCTAGTACCTGAGTGAAGCCGAGCGCGGACTTTACCCCTCACGCGACCTGAGACTGGGCCTCCCATACTAGCTATAGTGGGTACAAGTGCGGCCACTACACGGCGGCGGCCGGGGTCAGTGGAGGATTGTATGCCAAGGCGGTGATGCCTAACCGCGAACGGGGAATCGATGGGGACGGTTGATGTGTGTGGGGACGGAGTTCCCCTACATGTCGTGTGTTTAGGTTTACCTTGCAAGGATAAAACTCGATTTGAATCGTCTGCTTCTCGCAGCTAATGAGATTGCTTGACCCCTTGTACTACATTGAGTAAGAAGTGAAATGAGGTTTTACATGAGATAACTTGTTGATTGTACTAATGCTTATTACCATGTATGTTTAGAAGGAGCAAACTTAGCTAATTTAACAATGCTAGAATTGGAAAGCTAAAATTGATTTTAGACTAAGCTAGTGCTTTTGGCAAACCAAACCCTTCAACCAAATAGCTGCATAGTCTAGAGGTGGAGGAGTAGATTCCTCACACCAGGTAAGTCTAGCTGAGTATTAGTATACTCAGCCTTGCTTGTGGCATAATTTTTGCAGGTACGCTTCTGGATATGGTTGATGGTATGACTTGGCCTACCACCCTGCCACCGGGTTGGACGGTCGAGTGGGATGCTGCTCCAGCAGGAGAGGAGCAGGAGGAGTAGTGGGCTAGGCCTTACCCTATTCCTCGCTTTCGATGATATCGATTATCCGCTGTAATTTATTTTGTGAACTTATATCAGCTACTTGAAAAACTATGATTTATGTAATAACTCTAGTACTTTAATTTGAGGTTTCCTGTTTTATTGTATTTCTTCTGTGACTCACCTTCGAGTGATTTTGTGGTATTTGATCCTGGTTAAGTGGCTTTATCAGACTAGATCTGAGGGATTGACGGGTTATTCCGATTTAAGTGTGTTGCGGCTCCTGAGGCGCGACTTAGGCACTTAAGCTGGAATAATTTGGGCGGTTCCGCCACATTTGCAAGGTTAATGAATTACTTTTATACTAATAATCACCCCACATATTCATTTTGTTAATTCACTTAATGGTTTGGACTGTGGATATAAATTCTTGAGACAACAGGATGTAAAGCGCAAAACTCAGGACCTAACTGTAAGGATACTATCCCAGAGGTGGACGGCAGGTTGATTTGTTAACTTTCCAAGGTCTCTTTTGCAAAAGAACGCGACCGAAGGGGTATTGGTGACCATGAGCTGTTGGATTGCAAAACGAGCGCCCGGATCAGATTGGCTTTACATTAAACCGGTATCCCATACTGACCGCGCGATCAAAGATCGACGCATGAGATTCTAAATTCCCCCGATCTAATTTCATTCGTCCGAGATCAGATTGACGGCCCGGATCCTATGTATCTATGACTGACTCAGATCTGTCCGGTCCTATATCGATGGCACCCAACCATCCCAACCGAAGCGTTACGCTTTGCCCAATCTAAACAGCCCATAGTTGGATCAACGACCGGGCACCCATTCCTATCTACACGCCACGACGGATTGGTCGCCGGAGCAGAGCACCCATGGCGGTGCCATTGCCGACCACACCAAATCCACGCCCAAGGGCACAAAAATTCGACCCGACCGCGCTACACGTAGAGGGAAGGTAAGCGAACTCATACGAGAGATCTTAGAGGACATATCCTGTGCAATCACTCGTTTGGTGCAAGCGTGCAATCAAACTATCCAGAGCATCCAATCTATATTCAACGGTTTCATATGGAAGGGGTTAAAAGTAAAATATGTACTATGTTTTAGGTGGAAGAGGTTAAATATAAAATAACAGTCATCATTAGATCTAGATTAGATGCACCAAACTGCTTGATTGCACGCTTGCACCAATATAAATGATTGCACAAGATATGTCCTCGAGATCTTACCAGGAATACGGGGCGTGATTTCCTTTGCCCACGATGAGATGCGGTTCAGCGGCGGCGCTGTGATTCTGGTGAGGAATCACCGGCAACCAGGTGACTCTTCCCCCCGCAAAGGTGACCGACAGCCCCACGAAGACGCGGCGAAGCTCCCTGCCCTGGCCCAAGGAATCCGACGCGAGCACCTACGCGATTCAGCAGTGACGGCGGACTCGGTTCACAACCTCGCTGGCTCCGGTGAATCGTCCGTGGGATTCCCATCCAGATGAAGGAGTGGTGCAAGGTGTCGGTATTTTATGTGCAGGGGAGCCGGGCGGTTACGATGGCCCGAGAATTTAGGCCGGGTACAGACGCTTCCCCGCAAGACCGCGCAGATCCAGTGAGTTTGTTGCTACAGGCGAGAGCTCAAGCGAGGGGTGGAAGACGGCAGACAGGGCGGGCCCCACACGGCAGAGGCACAAGGCGAGACCGCGCGTGGACGAGGAAGGTCAGGTGCGCGGGCCTGCGGCGTCAGTGACTTGGTGCGCGCAAGACTGGGCCGGTGTACAGCCCACGCGGGGTGGAAGGAAAAGAGTGGGATTGGGCCAGACGCAAAGATTTGGCCCAGTCAGGTTTATGTTTTCTTTTTCACTCTTTTTCTTTTCTATTTTAAATTCCAAATTCAATTATTCAAACTTAAATCTAAACTCCTGTTTGAAATTGCAGATTTCCAAATGTCCAATACCATCCTAATAGCAATATAAACTCTACTATTTACAATTTTATTCTTCTTCCTATTTAATTACAGAAGGAAATAAATGATTTTATTAGATTTTCCTTTCTCCTTTTATGTTTTATATTTTTATTTATACTTTGAGATCAAATTTAAGTTATGATTGCTTTATGCATCACAAAAAAACCATCAACATGAGATGCACATTTCTTTATTTATTGGTTGCTTGACTAATTTGATACCCTTAATTTAATATGAAAAAGGAAGGGAACTAATTAATCTCCAAAGGTTTCAAAAATTCCTAAAACACTAATATAAATATATTTTTTTATTTATCTATATCATTATTTTTCTCTGATACAAATTTTTTGGCTTTACAAATCCTACCCCCTTAAAAGAAATCTCATCATCGAGATTAGTAAGAAAAAGGATATATCCCAGTCTTATCTAAAAACATATGCACAAACAAGAATCTCAGCATGATGTATAACTTGTTATTCAGACATAGGATCAAATAGACCTTAATGTTATTTCTAAAATCGTAAAATACTAGCTACTACCTAAGCTATTATTTAGGTCTTACAAATACTACTAAAAATTATATATATTTATATATATGTATATATATACTCTAATCTTGTTGCTCGTTGCCTTCTTCACCTTCAACCGGCATCTCTTCCGGGTTTTTGGGTTCACTAGGTTCAGCTTCTGCTTCCACATGGTTGACCCGACCTCGATTGACGGATAAGGCCTAACTCTTGCCTCCTGAGGCCTGACCTTGCTTCATCGGAGCTGGAGTGGTGTAAGTAGCTTTGTTGGGACAATAGTTCGCATAATGACCAGCTTGTACACATTTGAAGCATGACCTGTTTGTGGATGCATTAGGAGCAACAGGTCCTGCCAGGATATTTGCTTGAGGAGGAGCAGATTGGGTCTGTTGAGTTTGTTGCCCAGAACTGCCATGAGTTGGTGTGCCTTGAGGTGTAGCTACCGGTGATGGGAACTACTTCTATCTTGTCCCTGGTTAGTAGCCCTTCTTTCTCTCCAAGCTCAACCCTCTTGTGTTCCAGAGTGATAGCCTTGTCTAGCAGTCTCTGGAAGAATGGGAATGTGTGCGACATCAATTGGTATTGAAGTGGCCTGATCAAACCTTCCAGAAATAGCTCCTGCTTTTTCTCATCGTCATCAACTTCACCGGGAGCATTTCAAAATAGTTGGATGCATTTGTCTCTGTATTCGCTTACTGACATGCCTCCCTGTTTGAGGGATAGGAACTCCTTCTTGATCTTCATAAGACAAGCAGGAATATGGTAATTCCTGAAGTGAGTGGAGAATTCTGCCTAGGTAAAGGTGTGAGCAACGGCGTGAGCAGCGCAATATGCATCCCACCAATCCACAGCGGGGCCAGTAAGGCGACCCAATGCATATTGCACTTTCTCCCTGTCGGTGCACTGAGCTATATTGAGCATCTTTTCCATGGATTTTAACCAGTCATCAGCTTGTAGTGGGTCTGAGGAGTTAGAGAATATGGGTGGCTTGTGACTCATAAACTTCTGATGCTTATACCTGGGCGGAGCTGGTGGTGGTGGAGGTGGTAGTTGCTGTCGCTCTTGCTGTTCTTGGCGCATTTCCTGACGTTCTTGATGCATTTCTTGGCGTTCTTGACGGATCTATGCTTGCATTTCTGTCATTATGTTGACCATTTGTTGTAGTAATCGCATCTGAGCAGCAGACATGTCATCAATAGGTGGGGGATTCAGAGGAGGATTCATTTCTGGTTCCGGATTAACTATAGCCCTTCTTCGACGAATTCGTGTGGGTAGATCAACACCTCCTCCCCTCCTGGTATTAACCATTTGGGTTAGAGACATATGATAAGATAGTTTTGCAAGGGGAATAGTTTAGTAGGCAGAACAGATAGCCTAGTAGCTAGTCAAAAACTGAAGGATCTTAGGCAGAGCTTGGATCTGTTGTTTTGTGTCTATGTCAGGATAACTATGCTTATAAGATGAGTTTCCAAGGATAGGATGAAATCTGTTAAGATAAGATAGATAGGTGACACATAAAGAATATCTTCTTTTTTCTAACAACCTATCCTTCTCATTAAGGGCATCAATTAATTCGTTGATTTTATCCACTTTAGATCTATCTAAACCCTTAAAGAGATCACTATAGTCTACATCATCATCAGATTCCTCATCACTAGAAAAAGTGTACTTAGGGCTATCTCTTGTGCGTACCTTCTCCTTAGCCACGAGGCATGTGTGACGCTCGTTAGGGAAGAGGGAGGACTTGTCGAAGGCTGAGGCAGTAAGTCCCTCATCGTCGGAGTCGGATGAAGAGCAGTCTGAGTCCCACTCCTTGCCAATGTGTGCCTCGCCTTTAGCCTTCCTGTAGTTTTTCTTCCTTTCCTTCTTCCCTTTCTTTTCTTGTGCCTAGTCATTATCATTATCGGGACATTGTGCTATAAAATGATTAGACTTACCATATTTGAAGCAGGAGCGCTTTCCCTTTGATTTATTCTTGTTGGGATATTCCGTGTGTCCCTTCAATGCGGTCTTGAAGCGCTTGATCACAAGTGTCATTTCCTCCTCGTTAAGTCCGGCAGCCTCCACTTGTGCCACCTTGTTAGGTAGCGCCTCCTTGCTGCTTGTCGCTCTGAGAGCAACGGGCTACGGCTCATAGAGAGGAAGCAGTCCGTTTGCAATGTGATCAACATACCTTGCTTCCTTCACCATCATGCGCCCACTTACAAATTTTCCGAGAATTTTCCCAGGCATCATCTTGGTGTACATGGGATTTTTACGAATGAGGTTTACAAGATGAGGATTAATAACGGTAAATGACCTTAGCATGAGTCGAACAACATCATGATCCGTCCATCTTTTACTCTTGTAGCTTTGGATTTTGTTCACCAGGGTCTTGAGCCTATTGTAGGTTTCAGTTGGCTCCTCTCCCCATTTCATGGCGAACCTTTCTAGTTCACCTTCCACCAACTCCATTGTCACACCCGGTTTTTGTAACACCTCAAAATCTCATTCTGAGAATTATAGTAAAAATTTTCAAAGATCTTGAATTAGAATATTTTTTAGAATTCCCATAACCTTTAAACCCACATCTCCTAAAATAAATATGGTTTCCAATAAAAGACTAAAACATATTTATCCTTATATGGATTTCAGTATTCTTTGACGAATTATAGCAATATTCTCCAAGAGGTTCAAGTTAAAATGGCTCTTAATAAATACTAAAACATTAGAAAATACTGGGGATAAATAAATAGTAAAAAATGAATTTTTAATGTGCTTTTAATTGGACCATACATTTTAAAAATATTATCGTAAAATAAATTATTTGTGTGTGTGTGCATAACATGTTTAGGAGTTTTTTTACATGAATGAAATAATAAAATATGTAATTAGTCAAACTTTGAATTCATGTTGGTTCTTTAAATTGTGCCTTTCAAGTTAAAATAGGAAATTCAAAACCTGAAATGAAAAAGAAAAGAAAAGAGATGAGATAGTGTACTATGGCGCTTGGGCCTGGGTACTTCGGTCGGCCCACTAACCCCTCAATCCACCGGCCCACCTTCGCTTTGGCTTGTCCCACGCTGGCGGTCACGGACGACTAGGCCCTCTCGGCTAGCCGACCCACAGCTCACCATCCCTGCAGTCAGTTTCTCTTGGCAGTCAATCACTCCTTTGCCCTTCCGTCTCGCTTACATGTGAGCCCGCTCAGCAGTGGAGTCGTCTTCATGGAACGTCGCACCGGACGGAGCTCAACTAATCCCACGCATGCCGGCGCCGCTTCTCCAGGGCCGTTGGCCCCTTTTTCGTTGCTCGGACTCCTGTTACGGGCTATAAAGCGCGCGCGCCACCTTCCGAGGATCCGTGCACATGGCGTCAATGCCGGGAGGAGATCAAAGAGAGAGAGAGAGAGAAATCAAGAGGAGAGATGAGGGGAGACCACCACCACAAACATGCGCCTGTGTCGTCTATCGAGCCATGGATGAGATCCTAGATGATTCGTTGGGTAGCGCTGGGCATACCGTCAGATTTTTGGGTGGGCATGTCGACCGGTGCTCCAGCGATTGCTCGTCGGAGAAGAAGCTCCGCCGCGGGCTGCACGATGCCGTGGCTGGGGCTGTCCGTGCGGCAATCAACGGTGAGATCCCTCCCGTCTGTTCCTATGTGACCCGAATTTTGTTTTTACGCAATAGTATTTGAGATCCGTACTCGGGCGCGTGCTCCGCACGGTGGTCGCCCATGGTGCCGTCGGGGGGGGGGTCTATGTGCCGCCAGGGCGGTCACTTGTAGAGGAGAAGGCGTCAGGGCCGTTGATGACGGGATGGACGAATCTGATTAAAAGGCAGGTAGCTTTTGGTTTTGGGCCATTGGATCATAGACGCGTGGCCAGGATTAGATCTAGATGATGGGGTGTGTCTGGCCGTCATATTGGGATCCTACGGCTCGGATAGCGTACCGGTTCGATTGGAGTCTAGTCTAATATGTGCCGTTGGTGGGTGATTGGATGGCTAGGATCGTCCGATACCCCTTCGGCACACTAGTTTTGCAAAAGAGACCCTATAGAATTTCTTATTAAACCCACCATCCGCTAGAGAGGTAACCTGAGTCTGCCAGATTTTTTGCTAGTTTAACCCTGAGTTTGTCTGTAATAATGTGCGCGACCCAGGAACAGAGAAATCTGATGTTTAAATATAGAAATTGATTTTTAGTACACAAATAAATCCAGAAACGTGTATAATTCATATTTAATTCATTTTAACTCCAAATTGATCCATTCTAGTTGCAATAATTTTGTTTTAATATTGTTCATCGTCAAGTACCTTTGTTTAGCCATAAAACTTGAATTAAAATTATTCACTTGAATTACTTTATCCTAGGCACTAAATAACATCGGAAAATCTTAATTAATCTTAATTAATTCATTTTAACTCTATTTAATCCGTTCAAGTTGCGTTAGCTTCGTATAAATATTTACTACACAGTAGCAACATTGATTATATGATATCCCATACTTTTACAATTATGTAACTAATTTGATTAATCTATGTTTTTTGGATTAGCTTTTCTAATATTAATATAATATTCTCATCTTGTAATTATAATTTGAATAAAAGATAATCTTTAATTAAGTAATAACTTAGATTAAAAATTGGGTTAATTACTTATAGAATATTCTCACATATGATGAATACTAATCAATTTATAATATAATTTAATATTTAAATCACGTAGATCTTTCATAAACCTTAACCGCAACTCCGATTTTAGTGGTTCTAGAGCCCACTATCTCGTAGCAACGTGTAGATTAGTATTACACAATTTATTCTTATGTTTGGTGTGATGTTAATTTTGTCTATACCATGTTTGTTTGTATTGATACGACTAGCAGTGAGGTCACGAGTCACCTGAAGATCATCCTAGTACCTGGAATCTCAAGTCCCTGGCAAGTTGTGCCCTTGACCACTTCTATTTACCCAATAATATTCTTTATAATCATTTTTATCATGTATAGGCTTAATTTTGATGGGACCCAGTAGGTCACCCTAGTTTGCTTATCTTGTTACCTTGTTTACCCCTAAACTATTTGGCTAGTTTTGCTATTGCTCTATATGGTTTTAGGTTTAATATTACATCATGTCCATGTTCCAATTATACTGTTGTTTTATTTATTGTTCATGAAAAGATCATTATATTAATTGGAACATGGAGCTTAACTTGAGAAACACGTGCCACCACAAGGGTGGAATGAGACACCCTTGGCTGACTAATTAGGAAAGCTAGAAGAAGACTACCTTACCCCAAAGGGGCAAGGGCAGTAGGGGAGTAGGCATGTAGGGTGGTTCTTGGGTTGATTTTGCTGCGATAGCGGTCAGATGAGGGATTCCTACATTGCTCTTGCTAGAACTATAGCGGGTTTTTGGAAGCTAGTGAAACTTTGTAAAGGCCTCGTAGTGGATCCCTAGCCATTCACCTCGGAAGTGTCTAAGGGCCTTGCAAACCCTGGCGACATGAGATACACGACTTGTGGGTAAAGGGTACCACCTCTACAGAGTGTAAAACTAGTATACTAGCCGTGCTCGTGGTCATGAGAAGTTCAGGACTCTCGCATGATTAATTTATGAAACTAAATTCAATTTGTCATTTGCATTGCATGAGATTTATTATTAATTTTGTTCTATTATTATTATGGTTTAGTATTTACTTACATTTAGTAACTGCTAATAAAAATTTGACCAACTTATTAAAAGCAATGCCCAGCTTTAACCATACCTTTGGTAAGCCTTACACTTCACATGAGCTCCCACCTTTGGTGAGTTCATGCTCATTATTCCCCACAACTTATTGAGCGATGAATATATGTGAGCTCACCCTTGCTGTCTCACACCCCCATAGGTCAAGAATAGGTACCACAGGATGAGGCGCATGGAGGATGCTGCGATATGTTCGTGAGAGGTCTAGGCCGTCGTCTCCCAGTCAACTTTGGGTTGCTGGATCGTTGTCTCCTTTCGATGTAATTATTTATTTATTTTGTACATAATTCCTATTATATAGTAAAGATGTGACATTCGTTTTTGTACCATGATTCATCATATGTGTGAGACTTGGTCCCAGCACACTTGGTGATTATGTTCGCGCCCGGGTCTTGGTGCCCCTAAAACCCGGGTGTGACAGAAGTGGTATCAAAGGAATGTTGACTGGAGGACGAAACCTAGATAGAACTAGACAACCAATACTTACTTACCTTTGCTACTCTGATCCTTTCTAAACTTTTCTTAATCTTTTCTCATTTATTTCCGCTTTACTCTGATTATTCTTACCTTTTCAATTCTAAAGACAATAGTGGATTTCACACTTTGAAATCATGTAGTGACTTTCACTACAAGAAATAATGCAAAGAGTGTCGACCAAAAACCCACACTCTTACTGAAATAAGCCGACACTCTTAGTCTAAGAGTGTCGGCCAACCGACACTCTTAGCCGACACTCTAAAATGGACGCTCTTATTCGTATAAAAGTGTGGGGACCGACACTCTTACGTTAAGAGTGTTGGTTCAGCATGCAATCGACACTCTTAAGTTAAGAGTGTAGGCCAGTGATGTGGCGGGCAATCTTACTATGCGCGCCGTCCCTAGCTTAGCTGTGCCATATAAGAATGTGGGGGCCGACACTCTTACTGAATAAAATGTTTTTAATACCTAGTTTTATTTTTCTCCCTCCCCAGATGGGAAGCCTCCATAACAGTTCATTAACAGCACAATACAAGCACAATATTCAATATATCACAACACAAGCACCATATTCAATATATCATAACACAAGCACCATATTCAATATTCATTCAAGTTCAAGTCCATAAGAAAGAAGTTCAAATCCATTTGAAACAAGTTGAAGTCCATACAAAAGGCAATGCTAGTAAGTTCCACACAAGCCTCCATATTAATTCATTCCGTCGGTGGGTCATTAGAGCCGCCGCCACTTGTGTTCATCAATAAGTCCATAAACATGCCCTGATCCGGAGGCGGACTAGCATGATGTGAGCCTGAACCCTTTAAAAGAAACAAACATTTGTTAGTTTATCGAGTAACTAATTAAACATATACATAGGTTGCAACATCGAATAACCTAATAAACATTTGTATAGCGGCACCTCATTCTCAATCTCTATGTGCCAAATTAAATAAGTTTGACATCTATCCTTTATAGCAATTGTTCGCATGTAGTAATCAAATTGCAATGGATGCAACTGGTTACAAGAATGAATAGTCACAAGGTCACATGCATGTTTTTTTAGTAACTACTTAAACAACAAAGCAAATAGAGATGCAAAGGATATCAACTTAACATACTGATCCTGGTGAGTGTGAGGGCAATCCTGGTGAGTGACTACCCGCGAGGAGGAAATCCCCACGGCATCAGCGGTGGCATTTGTGTTTGCGTTGGTGGCCAAATGCCTGGCTGGCGAGGTGCCCACGACATCATTTGTCCTCCTATCAGACCCAATGGCATCAATTGGTCTTGGACAGCAGTTGCAGAACCCTGAAACACAAGACACACTTTTGTTTATGATTAAGAAGTTGTGGTGATCAACAATAAAAGTAACTATGATGTTTAGTAGATGATTGTACCTGTGATCCATCCGCCGCTGCAGGGGAGCGATCCGATGATTGTCCAGACACTGGATGTGTGATGATAGGGGGTTGTTGAAAAGGCAGCATGCCGAACTGAGTTCCGGCACCTCCGTACATCTGCAAATAGATTATTCATCAGTTTTTTAGTTAATCGGACTTGAGAAACAACGAAATAACAAAAAATGATACCTGATGTAGCATCCAATTTTGCATTTGTTGCATCTATTGCTGCACTTGTTGCTTATATTGTGCCATACTCTCCTCCATCTGAGTCATCTTCTCAAGCAGCTCTCCTTCACGTGAAGATGATCATCGGGGTCGATTCAACCTAGCTGAGAAATTGGACCGTCTAGTGTAACTTCGATGGGGGACAACACCGTCGCCGATTGCTAACCTGTAAGAGTATCATATATATGTACTAAATGACAAGACATCACTAAACAGTAACAACGTGACAAGTGCATATACCTCCCATGCGGCACGCCTCCGCGAGCCTTATAAGCCGCCTCCATATCGAACTCACCAGTGAGCTAGTCCGCGTTTGGACCATTTTTCTCTCTCATGTTCTCAATGTAGCAAGCCTGTGAAAAAAATCATCCAAGTTACAGACAAAGGCATATCATGTTCATCATAGAGTCGATTTTCATACGTACCAGTTTCTCTGTCGCATTACTGTCGTTAAGCATTTCCAGATGATTCGAATTGGAACCATTGTGTCCCTCGACGAAGACTTGAAGCAAAGTAGGCTCCACTCCATTTCGAGCCGCCTGCAACACATGATTAGAAAGTCTAGAAAAATCTATGCAATTAACAATTGACCAGGCAATTTGACACACCATACGTGCGGCCTTGCCAATGTGTCCATCTGCCCCAAAGAAGTGGACCCTTGGTTTGCTCAACCGATTCATACGATTCCTATTAGATATGGCCAGGAACTCCTTAGAAGCCCAATACTCGCACATCCACGCCCAAGCATCCGAATGGTGGCTCAACCAATCCACCTCACTCTCTTTGTACTGCTGAGCCGTCAGGTGGATTTCCTTTGCCATATTCGTGTCACAATAGCTCCCTGACGCTTTTGGTACACCGTGACGACCCTCAATCGTGCTTTATACATCATGCCCTTTACAGCTCTATCTGCTGAGCCATTGAATACCTCACGCACATATGGATCATCCAAGGTATAGGGGTCGCACACGTGAAATTGGCCCTGCAAATTTGAAGATCACTAGAGACTTACAAATGCAAAAATCTGAATTCAATTTGAATATCACAAGAAACTTACCCAAAACAAATCCCACACTTTGCTTGTGTGTGTCCCATCGTTCCCGTAAGGCTTGAGGTCCCAATGAGCCCAGTAATGAGTAGCTATCTCTTGACCACCCTCTATCACCATCGCCAGGTAGGCGAATCTCAAACAAATCCCCAACTCTATGAGGACTGGTGTGCGATGCCTTGTCCCGTCCCAACTAACCTCCTTCCATGCCCTGGTGTCTTTCGGTTCAATACCCCTCCGCTGATCGAAGGGTTTAGAAGGTTTCAATGTGAGGGACCGACGAAACCTACAAATGAAAGTTTGTTATTTCACAATGAAAATCATTTACTTAAAACTTCTACTTGACAATAAAACTTCAACTCAATAATAAGAATACCTGATGGCACGCCATGGCGCAGTCTCTGTGGTAGCCTCAGCGTATGCTCCCATAGTCTCCTCCCCATCGTCCAGTTCTGCGGCAGCTTCCTCAGCCTCCTCGTCCACAGCTGCCTCCACAGTAGGTACCACAGTAGGTGCCACTGAAGCAGCTGCACGCGAAGTAGCCCCTTCTATAATAGAGGGCCCACTTCTACCCCACATCTGCTCTAGGGAGGCAAGCAACTACTCTTGCCTGCTCCTGCTTGTTGTGGTGCCCTGAAATATAAACAAATTTAGATTGCTAGCTGGTCCTAGTAATTGAACTAAGAAAAAAACAAGTACCTCAAACATGTTAGGAGTACCACTGGAACCCCTCGACCTTCATGGTCTAGAGGTCTAGATCTCCTACCAGACGAATCCATCCTGAACATCTGCAATAATTTCACAAAAGAGTAAGTATGAATAAATTTTTCACGAAGTAATGCATATTAAATAAACAAAAACAAGAGTGTGCCATTACATCTACAAATTATGTATAAAAAATTGTCGGCATCAGAGTCCTCTTCGGCGACACATGTATTAAGTTGTTCAACCCATTGTTGTGTTTCAAGAACAGTTTCTTCAAACCTTTGAGGTTTTGAATTTGATGAAACTGGTTCCTCCATTAACTCTACGGTAGGAGAAGCTAACTCATTTAGTCTTGCCCCTTCGGATACAATGCTATCATTGTCGCTATCGTCTGCTTGATCATCGACTTCTTGGAAGACAACACCAGTGTCGAGGTTAACTGCCCGTTTTATATTAGCCGCATAGTGATCTGGGAACCTCAACTTTTGCAACCATTGAAATATCTTGTGACACCCCAGGTGTCAGTTTCGTGTTACGTCGGGAGATTTATCCTAATCTCGGATGCTCAGTGGAAATTTCAAATTCTCGCTCGCGTATGTCTCTGATTATCCAAATCATTCATCCATATTTCACCGAATTCGGAGTTATTCTAGTCTCACAAAAGGCCAAATTTGGAGCCGATTAAAACTTTATCTCTCGGATCGAATGCAAGCTCAAAAAAATCATTCTCGGTTTATAAAACTCGTCTAAAGCTCATAAATCAAACTCTCGATGGCTGTTATCTGATCTAAGCCCGAATCCAATTCCTCGAACTTCGATCGATGTTCGACTATTTTATCCGTATCCATACTCTCACACGGAATACTCAATACGTCGTCCTCTAATTAATTCTTACTCGACTCGGCCGAATATCTCTATGTCCAAACCGAATTCAAACCCCACTCCGACAGCGATTTTAAAATGTCACGATTTGTCTCCTTCAATCATAAATCCAAAAGCCGGTCATATCCCGAGACGATTTATTTTCGAATCACGCGTAGAGAATTATTTTCGAGTGAAATCAAATCAAACTCTCGACCGAGTTAATCGCCCAATCTTCCAAAATCTATTTCACTCTGTTTTGCGTACAGACGAAATTCTGCAGGAACATTTGTATTCTGGGAAATAATTAGCGTTCTGATAATCCGTGTTTAATCAAAACGCCATAAAATAAAATGGAAATAAATTAGCGTGTCCCGGTTTAGTGTATTGGGCCAAGACCATTCTAGCCCAATTAGCCCATAAGAAACCCTACCCTAATTTCTCCTCTATAAATATGGGCTTCCCTCCCTTGTATTCTGAAATTTTACATCTCCTACCCCTAGCCGCAGCACCTTCTCCCTTTCTCCTTTTAGCCGACGTGCTGCTCCAGCCGGTCTTCTTCCTCCCTCTGTCCCTTGCCACAGGAGCAGCAGCTCCTCCTCCCATGGCCGGCCTCCCTTCTCCCCCTCGGATCCTTCCTCCAGACCAAGCTCCTATGCCAAGAGCGGCTGCTCCACTTGACCGCTGCTCCATTTTTTCCCTTGCCTCTGCTCCTTCTCTCTACCCCACAAAACAGCCAGCGCGCAGGAGCTTCTTCTCCATGGACGCCGACCAGGCTGGTACCTCGCCCCTGCTCTCCCCTTGGGCGCGACCCTATCTGCCCACGCGCAGGGCTGCTGGCCGGAGCGCGGCATGGCTGGAATCTCGGCTCCCCTAGCTGAGCGCCCCTGTTGTGTTTCCCCCTGCGTGCAACGCTTGCCCTCCCATGGAAACCAGCAGCCTCATCTCCTCTCCCCAACCGACGCCCCCTTTTCTTCCACCTCTAGCAGCAAGCTGCGAGCTCCATTCCTCCATGGCCGCCAGCCTTTCCTTGTTGCGACTCCTTCCCAAGGATAGCACCAACCCCCTCCTTCTCCATCGCAGCAGCATCAATGCTTCCCTCGCCGCTTGCATGCCACTCGCTCGATGTATTGCGCAGCCACAATGTCGCTGCTCGTTGTCCGTCAAAGCGTAGCCCCTCTGTTTTCCCGTTGGCGCAGCATCCTCGACGCCTCCGCGCGCTGCCGGTTCGCTGTTTTGTGGAGGCAATGAACAGCACGCCGGGATGTCCACTGGGTGTTTGCTGTTTTTGCGCTGCCGCAACATTGACGTCGTTCACCCCTGGTGAGACCACGATGATTGTTGTTCGATTCCGCATCGATGTTGTTTTCCTGTGATTAATTGTGCATGTGTGCTATTTTGTTTTTGTGGAGGAGAGAAACCCCGTGTTTTATGTGGAGAAGGCAAGTCGTTCAACACTCGTCGGATGTTTGGAGCGATGCACAAATCGGAATCACCATCGTCCTTACAAACACCGATTGGGTTTGTTTATGGTGAGCCGATGCATATCGCTCTAGATCGACTCGATTAATTATTTTGAATGGATGTGTGTAAAATGTTTCGGTTATGCTCATTGGTAGGATCGCGTTTGCGATTGGAGAACAAGAGGTTATTTGATGTATGCGATTTGTAGTTGTCTAATTATGTTTTGGTCGATGTGGTGCATGTTTAAAAATTGTATTGGTATGGATTGAAGTTTGTGGCGAAAGAAAAAGAAGTAGAAAAGAACTTAGATATTTTTATATTTCGATAGGAATATATGCAATGTGTTGTTTGATGCGAAGACTAAGTTTAAATAAATAAATGAATAAATGCGGATGATGTCTTAGGGAATACATCGATAGATGTTTATGTGAAAAGTGTATTAGTTTTATGCATGTGATCGGTGATTGTGATAGTCGATGAAAATGAGAGTATGAGTAATCCGGTTGGAGTCACTTGTGCGGTTGATGCCTTGTGCGTATTCTGGGGACACGTAGGTGTGTGGGTGAGCCGAGGTTATTTTGTTGTTGGATTGGATAGATATGTGGCTGCGATACTTCCTTGGTGTGTCGTAGGGATTGGTCGCGATTGTGTTAATGGTTTGCTAACATGCTTCATCGTACATTAATGTGTTAGTGTGGCAAAAATTTGGTAAATCCTAAAGCATGCTTAGTGACTTCCGCACTCGGCTAGTGAGTCAGTCTAGGATAATTATATTTATGTGTTCATCGTTGGTGTAGGTTAAATTAAGTGAAAAATGTAAATTACGTGACATATAATTGGTGTTTGGAAAATGAGATAGATTAATTTAGAAAGATGTGTTATCAAAAATGTGTGCCGAAGTGCGTTGTAGTAGTGATTGCGTTAACTTGAACAAGAGTCTCAAGTGCATGCCGTGCTATGATTGTATTTGAGATAGTAAATTATAAGAGTTGCGCAACATGAGGTTCGATCGATGTAGTTAATATTGATTTGACTGTAGAGAGGTGGTGACATGCCGAAGTAGTCACCGCTTCCTCTGCGGTTAAGTCGAGGTCATGTGTGGTGATGCTATTTACGTGGTGAATGTGTTTGTTGAATGTATGTGGTAATTTTAGTGCACTAAATGATTTGGATAAAATTTTTAAGTCTACTTGTTAGTCCTCATTTAATTAGTTTAACTCTAACGAATGATAAAGTGTTAGAATAATTCAAGTACCTAGAACACGGCAATTCTTGAATTGTATAGGAGTTGAAATTTATTAATTACTGTTTTGGACTGCACGCAGTGATTTCCCCGTGCTGTATGTTTGATAAACTAAATTGTGTTTTCTGTAGATATGTGCTATAGAAAAGTGGTAGATAACTTTATTATCTTTCTGGTGTTAAAATTTGACAGCCATAAGTCTGACCGTTTATGGGTTATGCTTTTTACAAATTCAGTAACTGAATCTGTCTAAATTCTGTACAGATTTTAGAAACTGCATTGTTCGCCTAATTTCATGTTACAATCTGTTCATGGTCGTTATAAGAAAGTTGTAGATGCTTTTCTTATATTGTTTGTGTTAAAATTTCACAACCATAGGCCTGACAGTTTAAGAGTTATGAATTTTACAAACTGGTTGCTGTGTTCTATCCACTGTCAGAACAGATTTCAAAAATTGTAATGTTTGATTTGCTTAAACCTGGAATCACTTCTTGGTGATTATAAAAGTTATGTAGTGCTTTTGCCAAGCTTTCCAAAAAGTCTTGGATCACTCTTTTTGGTGGTATGAAGGTTAAGTTATGGATGTTTAAAATATGAAGACAGAATCTGTCCAGTTCTGGACAGCAACGTCTTCTAGTGTCTTTTATCCTTAGTTAAATATTGAATCACCTTGAGATATTTATAAATGATATGTAGAAAATTTAATTACCTTTCCAGAATGTCTAGGATCAATTTGTTTGGATGCCTAAATCTTTAGTTGTGAATTTTTGAAGTTGCAAGTCTGAATCTGTCCAAATTTGGACAGAGCTGCTGTGTTTGCACAATTCGACCTTACTAAGTGTTTAATCATGTTGAGGTGAAAATACTAAAGTTGTAGTTAACATTTTAAGCTTTCCAAAAAGTTCTACTTTGGTATTTTTGGACTAATAATTGAATAGTTATGACTAAAACAATTAACTGCTGTATTGCTGTCCAAAAATCTGCAAGTGCGCATTTGGTTGTTTAGTTCACCTGTTGGCTAAAAATGCTTAGTTAGCACTTAGCGGACATAGACTTGTAATGTCTAAACTTAGGATAACATGCGTTCCATGATTAATGTGCTTGCTTGAGTAGTTGGTTGTGGATAGGAATCCCTCCTCTGATGAACTTATGCTTGAGATGCTTTTGTGTGATTAATAGAAGAACTAATGAAAAGCCGTAGCAAACTAGATAAATGCTCATACTTGTGATGACATGTTTGTGTTGGCTAAGTATAGTAAGTGTCGTCTTATTTTAGTGGTGTTAGTGTTGTGCGACGTGTAGATAACTAATGCTAACGTGTGGTGGTTTACGGTGTCTTCCAATTTAATGTTTAGTTTGCCACTGTGTCTTTGTATATCTTGTGCTACTTTCATTATATTCATACATATGCATCTTACATCTCATTTAGGACAGAGAGAGGACGATCGTGCAAGTGATGCGGTGCCAACCACATGATGCAGTTGGTGGACGACTTGAAGAATGATGGACATAACCAGTAGATGCTCGCCAAGCGAGTACCTCCCCCAGCAAACATTATCTATGTGTTAAATTAAAGGCAAGCCCCGGTTTTATGCATAACCGTTTATATATATGCTATTTTACTACACTTAATGTTTGTAGGCTTGTACTATGCACTTATGTGTAGGAGTTGTTTGAAACCCTAGTTGCATGAACTCAGGATTTCCCTTTGAGATGGATACTAGTATGCTAGGTCGAGTAGCTGCTTTACTAATTAGGGATCTCGGTAGAAGTCGAGTGATTTTTCTAGCACTCGCGCGAGGTCAGGAATTGGTTGTATCCACTTTGATAAAAGAATGATGATGGTCTGTGGACACGGATCCATGGGGATGCGTTGTTTACGAGACAGAAATTGGAATAAGGATTAACATGCGGATACCTGTGTCAAGCGTTTGAACGTACTAAACACATGCCGAGAAATATGGTAAATCGGTAAGCCTAGTACCTGAGTGAACCTGGCAGCAGATTGCCCACCTCACGCGACCTGAGACATGGTCTCCCATTCTGGTTATGGTGGGTACAAGTGCGGTCACTGCACGACGGCAGTCGGGGTCAGTGAGGCATTGTACGCCAAGGCGATGAGCCCCTCTCTGCTAACGGGGAATCGATGGGGACGGTTGATGTGTGTGGGGACGGAGTGCCTCGCCACGTCGTGTGTTTAGGTTTACCTTGCAAGGATAAAAGCTCGATTCGAATCGTCTGCTTCTCGCAGCTAATGAGACTGCTTGATCCATTGTACTGCATTGAGTAATAAGTGGAAATGAGGTGACTGGCAAAAGATGTTGATTGATAAAATGTTTGATACCATGTATGAATAACTAGGTACTCATCTAGTCTAAAGGACTACATTAAAACTTGAAAAGCTAAAATTTGTTTATAGACTCAGCTAGTGCTTTTGGCAAACCAAACCCCTCAGCAAAACAGCTGCATGTCTAGAGGTAGAGGAGTAGACTCCTCACACCGGGTAAGTCTAGCTGAGTATTAGTATACTCAGCCTTGCTTGTGGCATAATTTTTGCAGGTACCTCCTTGTTTTGGTTGATGGTGTGACTTGGCCTTCATCCCTGCCACCGGGATAGATGGTCGAGAGGGTTATTGCTTCCGCAGGAGAGGACCAGGAGGAGTAGCGTGGTCAGGCTTCGCCATGATTACTCGATTTTTCTCCGTTAGTTATTTCCGCTGCATTAAAATTTATGGTTATCATTTCTAAAACTCTGATAATGTAATCACTAATGATACTTATTAAATTTGTGGTATTATGTTTTATTGTATTTCTCTGTGCCTCACCTTCGTGTGAGCTAGTGGTATTCGATCCTGGTAAGTGGCTTTATCGGACTAGATCCGAGGGACTGACGGGTTATTCCGGTTTAAGTGTGTTGCTGCCCTTAAGGGTGTGACTTGGGCACTTAAGCTGGAATAATTCGGACGGTTTTGCCACAGCTGGTATCGGAGCGAATACCATTACAGAGAAGTCAATAAGTCATCAATACCAACTTTTCTAAAGTAAAACTTGCGTAGAAACCAAAGTTGGATAGATATCAGGATGATAAGGATAGACCTAGGACGTGAAGCCTTAGGAAATAGATGGGTAGCTAGGTGGCTAGTTATATAGGCCATACAGGCTACTACTATTAATTAGGATGCTGTAGAAGCACCTGAAAATTAGTTAGGTCTCAGAAGACGACTAGAATGAGCATGCATCATGATTGTCGCATAATTGTCTCTTGTGCATTAACATGCTTCTCTCACCTTTATTCCCATGATAAGAACTTGTGAATAATGTGATGTCTTGCTATGTTATGAAATATAAGAAATGCCTTATCTCTTGCTTAATTACTAAGTGTTGCTAGGTTGTGTTATGTGTTTCTCTTGTCTTGCTATCTAGGTGGCTTTGCAATTGTTCAACCCTTTTGCCAATAAAAATTATTGCCTGTTTTGCCCACAAAAGACCCCCCACTCCAAACAACCTTTTGGTTAGCGAGTAAAACCTTAAAAAAATTATATACTTGTGTTGGTGTTACTAGCCCTTGAGTTTTTTACCCTTGAATTTACACCTGCACAGCTTATGGAACCCCATAGCTTGACCGCTAGACCAACCCAAGTCTCCTTGTGCACTTTTTGTGTCAAATTGTTTTTGTTTGGTGTCTAGTTGTACAAACCCTATCAAGGCCATGTTTCTTTCCATAGATCCTGTCCCGAATCTTCATAGCTTTTCTGCTGCTCAACCTAGCAGATCTTGTTTTCCTACCTCTCCTTTGTCCGAATCTAGTAATCATTTTTCTTGTGAATCATGTTGTGGTCTTATCATCCAAATCTCTGGGTCCTTTAATGATTCTGCCCTATTACCTGGTTATCTGTTATAACCCATTCTCAAGTATCGGATGTTGATCTGCCTAAATCTCTCATTTCTGGTCATTCTCATACCCCTCCTCCGAGGATCATGATGTTGTTATCAATTTTATCTCTAAACAGTGTGTCCATTTAGTTCAATGAATGTTGATGTTGTCTTTGGCTCTCTCATGTCTCTAAAAGCTCATCAATCTTGATCTCATGGTTGCCTCCTCATATCAAATCTCGTGTAAATCTCTGACTTAATAATCTTCGTGGTGATCATGACAAGTTCGCAGAGTTGAAGAGTTCTCATGTGATGCCCTTTTATTAGCAGCCTTTGCTTCCACTCCGGTCACATTCTTATTTTCTGAGCCATACTCTCATGGGCTCCATCTATCTGTGCTATGTGGAATTTCTTATTGGTTACGTTTGGTAATGGTGTCATGACTAATGACTAATGGTGCCGCGACGAAACCAAGAGCCTACTATGGTGCACACATGGTTGAGCTGCTTGGCACGCGCTGGTATCGCGGTTAATAGCTGTGATCCATTATAAGACTATACTGAGGTGCTATCTTTTGTGGACACTCTCTCAGAATGATCGCTGCATTTTGTCTCGATATGTCGCGATATTCTATCCAAATATATCTTCATTATCTTATCAGATTCCATCTCATAAATTTGCATCTACCTCTATCGTGGGAGTTACATGCTTCTCCACCCTTAAAGGTCCTCATCCGAATCTCGGGACGAGATTCTTTTAAGGGGGGAGGCTGTGACACCCCAGGTGTCAGTTTCGTGTTACGTCGAGAGATTTATCCTAATCTCGGATGCTCAGTGGAAATTTCAAATTCTCGCTCGTGTATGTCTCTGATTATCCAGATCATTCATCCATATTTCACCGAATTCTGAGTTATTCCAGTCTCACAGAAGGCCAAATTTGGAGCCGGTTAAAACTTTATCTCTCGGATCGAATGCAAGCTCAAAAAAATCATTCTCGATTTATAAAACTCGTCTAAAGCTCATAAATCAAACTCTCGACGGCTGTTATCTGATCTGAGCCCGAATCCAATTCCTCGAACTTCGATCGATGTTCGACTATTTTATCCGTATCCGTACTCTCACACGGAATACTCAGTACGTCGTCCTCTAATTAATTCTTACTCGACTCAGCCGAATATCTCTATGTCCAAACCGAATTCAAAACCCACTCCGGCAGTGATTTTAAAATGTCACGATTTGTCTCCTTCAATCATAAATCCGAAAGCCAGTCATATCCTGAGATGATTTATTTTCGAATCACGCGTAGGGAATTATTTTTGAGCGAAATCAAATCAAACTCTTGGCCGAGTTAATCGCCCGATCTTCCGAAATCTATTTCACTCTGTTTTGCGTACAGACGAAATTCCGCAGGAACATTTGTATTCCGGGAAATAATTAGCATTCCGATAATCCGTGTTTAATCAAAACGCCATAAAATAAAATGGAAATAAATTAGCGCGGCCCGGTTTAGTGTATTGGGCCAAGCCCATTCCAGCCCAATTGGCCCATAAGAAACCCTACCCTAATTTCTCCTCTATAAATATGGACTTCCCTCCCTTGCATTCTGAAATTTTACATCTCCTACCCCTAGCCGCCACAACACCTTCTCCCTTTCTCCTTTCAGCCGACGTGCTGCTCCAGCCGGTCTTCTTCCTCCCTCTGTCCCTTGCCGCAGGAGCAGCAGCTCCTCCTCCCATGGCCGGCCTCCCTTCTCCCCCTCGGCTCCTTCCTCCAAGCCGAGCTCCTATGCCAGGAACGACTGCTCCACTTGACCGCTGCTCCATTTTTTCCCTCGCTCTGCTCTCTCGGCTTCTGGCAGCCATGGCGCGACGCCTCTGCTCCTTCTCTCTACCCCACAAAACAGCCAGCGCGCAGGAGCTTCTTCTCTATGGACGCCGACCAGGCTGGTCCCTCGCCCCTACTCTCCCCTTGGTCGTGACCCTATCTGCCCGCGCGCAGGGCTGCTGGCCAGACCGCGGCATGGCCGGAATCTTGGCTCCCCTAGCTGAGCGCCCCTGCTGTGTTTCCCCTATGTGCAGCGCTCGCCCTCCCATGGAAATCAGCAGCCTCATCTCCTCTCCCCAACTAACGCCCCCTTTTCTTCCACCTCCGGCAGCAAGCTACGAGCTCCATTCCTCCATGGCTGCCAGCCTTTCCTTGTTGTGACTCCTTCCCAAGGACAGCACCAACCCCCTCCTTCTCCATCACAGCAGCATCAATGCTTCCCTCTCCGCTTGCATGCCACCCGCTCGATGTATTGCGCAGCCACATTGTCACTGCTCGTTGTCCGTCAACGCGCAGCCCCTCTGTTTCCCTGTTGGCGCAGCAGCCCCGACGCCTCCACGCGCTGCCGGTTCGCTGTTTTGTGGAGGCAATGAACAGCACGCCAGGATGCCCACCAGGTGTTCACTATTTTTGCGCTGCCGCAACATCGACGTCGTTCACCCCCGGTGAGACCACGATGATTGTTGTTCGATTCTGCATCGACGTTGTTTTCCTGTGATTAATTGTGCATGTGTGCTGTTTTGTTTTTGTGGAGGAGAGAAACCTCGTGTTTTGCGTGGAGAAGGCAAGTCGTTCAACGCTCGTCGGATGTTCGGAGCGATGGACAAATCAGAATCGCCATCGTCCTTACAAACACCTATTGGGTTTGTTTATGGTGAGCCGATGCATATCGCTCTCGATCGACTCGATTAATTATTTTGAATGGATGTGTGTAAAATGTTTCGGTTATGCGCATTGGTAGGATCGCGTTTGCGATTGGAGAACAAGAGGTTATTTGATGTATGCGATTTGTAGTTGTCTAATTATGTTTTGGTCGATGTGGTGCATGTTTAAAAATTGTATTGGTATGGATTGAAGTTTGTGGCGAAAGAAAAAGAAGTAGAAAAGAACTCGGATGTTTTTATATTTCGATAGGAATATATGCGATGTGTTGTTTGATGCGAAGACCAAGTTTAAATAAATAAACAAATAAATGCGGATGATGTTTTAGGGAATACATCGATAGATGTTTATGTGAAAAGTGTATTAGTTTTATGCATGTGATCGGTGATTGTGATAGTCGATGCAAATGAGAGTATGAGTAATCCAGTTGGAGTGACTTGTGCGGTTGATGCCTTGTGCGTATTTTGGGGACACGTAGGTGCGTGGGTGAGCCGAGGTTATTTTGTTGTTGGATTGGATAGATATGTGGCTGCGATAGTTCCTTGGTGCGTCGTAGGGATTGGTCGCGAATGTGTTAATGGTTTGCTAACATGCTTCATCATACATTAATGTGTTAGTGCGGCAAAAATTTGGTAAATCCTAAAGCATGCCTGGTGACTTCCGCACTCGGCTAGTGAGTCAGTCTAGGATAATTATATTTATGTGTTCATCGTTGGTGTAGGTTAAATTAGGTGAAAAATGTAAATTACGTGACATATAATTGGTGTTTGGAAAATGAGATAGATTAATTTAGAAAGATGTGTTATCAAACATGTGTGCCGAAGTGCGTTGTAGTAGTGATTGCGTTAACTTGAACAAGAGTCTCAAGTGCATGCCGTGCTATGGTTGTATTTGAGATAGTAAATTATAAGAGTTGCGCAATATGAGGTTCGATCGATGTAGTTAATATTGATTTGACTATAGAGAGGTGGTGACATGCCGAAGTAGTCATCGCTTCCTCTGCGGTTAAGTCGAGTTCATGTGTGGTGATGCTATTTACGTGGTGAATGTGTTTGTTGAATGTATGTGGTAATTTTAGTGCACTAAATGATTTGGATAAAATTTGTAAGTCTACTTGTTAGTCCTTCTTTAATTAATTTAACTCTAATGAATGGTAAAGTGTTAGAATAATTTAAGTACCAAGAACGTGGCAATTCTTGAATTGTATAGGAGCTGTAATTTATTAATTGCTGTTTTGGACTGCACGCATTGATTTCCCCGTGCTGTATGTTTGATGAACTAAATTGTGTTTTCTGTAGATATGTGCTATAGAAAAGTGGTAGATAACTTTATTATCTTTCTGGTGTTAAAATTTGACAGCCATAAGTCTGACCTTTTATGGGTTATGCTTTTTACAAATTCAGTAACTGAATCTGTCCAAATTCTATACAGATTTCAGAAACTGCATTGTTTGCCTAATTTAATGTTACAATCTGTTCATGGTCGTTATAAAAAAGTTGTAGATGCTTTTCTTATCTTGTTTTTGTTAAAATTTTACAACCATAGGCCTGACAGTTTAAGAGTTATGAATTTTACAAACTGGTTGCTGTGTTCTGTCCACTGTCAGAACAGATTTCGAAAACTGTAATGTTTGATTTGCTTAAACCTGGAATCACTTCTTGGTGATTATAAAAGTTATGTAGTGCTTTTGCCAAGCTTTCCAAAAAGTCTTGGATCACTCTTTTTGGTGGTTTGAAGGTTAAGTTATGGATGTTTAAAATGTGAAGACAGAATCTGTCCAGTTCTGGACAGCAACGTCTTCTAGTGTCTTTTATCCTTAGTTAAATATTGAATCACCTTGAGATGTTTATAAATGATATGTAGAAAATTTAATTACCTTTACATAAAGTCTAGGATCAATTTGTTTGGATGTCTAAATCTTTAGTTGTGAATTTTGAAGTTGCAAGTCTGAATCTGTCCAAATCTGGACAGAGCTGCTGTGTTTGCACAATTCGACCTTACTAAGTGTTTAATCATGTTGAGGTGAAAATACTAAAGTTGTAGTTAACATTTTAAGCTTTACAAAAAGTTCTAGTTTGATATTTTTGGACTAATAATTGAAAAGTTATGATTAAAACAAGTAACTGCTGTATTGCTGTCCAAAAATCTGCAAGTGCGCATTTGGTTGTTTAGTTCACCTGTTGGCTAAAAATGCTTAGTTAGCACTTAGCGGACATAGACTTATAATGTCTAAACTTAGGATAACATGCGTTCCATGATTAATGTGCTTGCTTGAGTAGTTGGTTGTGGATAGGAATCCCTCCTCTGATGAACTTGTGCTTGAGATGCTTTTGTGTGATTAATAGAAGAACTAATGAAAAGCCATAGCAAACTAGATAAATGCTCATACTTGTGATGACATGTTTGTGTTGGCTAAGTATAGTAAGTGTCGTCTTATTTTAGTGGTGTTAGTGTTGTGCGATCGATGACGTGTAGATAACTAATGCTAACGTGTGGTGGTTTACGGTGTCTTCCAATTTAATGTTTAGTTTGCCACTGTGTCTTTGTATATCTTGTGCTACTTTCATTATATTCATACATATGCATCTTGCATCTCATTTAGGACAGAGAGAGGATGATCGTGCAAGTGATGCGGTGCCAACCACAGGATGCAGTTGGTGGACGACCTGAGGAATGATGGACATAACCAGTAGATGCTCGCCAAGCGAGTACCTCCCCTAGCAAACACTAGCTATGTGTTAAATTAAAGGCAAGCCCCGGTTTTACGCATAACCGTTTATATATATGCTATTTTACTACACTTAATGTTTGTAGGCTTGTACTATGCACTTAAGTGTAGGAGTTGTTTGAAACCCTAGTTGCATGAACTCAGGATTTCCCTTTGAGATGGATACTAGTATGCTAGGTCGAGTAGCTGCTTTACTAAACAATATGCTATTTTACTCCATGCGGTCCAGATTAGACTGTCACTTAACTGAACCAGTATGCGATCTAGCCCCTCCGATCGGAATCTAGCGGTGCAGATCTAAAATACCAGAGACTCCCCAGAGCCACACGATCGCAAATCAATGGTCCAGAACCCATCACGCGAAAGGGTACGCAGGATCTAATCTACACCGTAGACTAAAGTATCAACGGCCCGCTAACACCGGCGTGGATTACTCTTCCCCAACACCACGCGCGCGGCGGCGCTAGAGCGCCCGCGGCGGCGCCATCACTGCCGATCCCACCCATTTGTGCAATAGTGCCCTAAACTCCGACCCGACAGGTGCTACGCGTCAAGGAGATCAAGGCGAACTCGAAGGAGGACTTCATACCAGGAACTAGGCCGGGGAGTACACCTATCCACGGCGCAATGCGGTACGCGGCGGGCTACAAGTTGACGGCAAGAAATTGCCCCGCGCTGGACGGGCGTCTTGGCTTCCCCAGTGCACGAATGTGTTCCCCAGGCAAAGGCGATACCCTTCGAGCCGACTCCGAGAGCGGAGACTCCCCCAGCGACGGCAATCCCGGCGGCGGATCCCCTTTTCTCCCTCTCTGCTGTTTCTCCCTATCTGGTGCTTCTTTGTCGAAGGTGTTGCAAGTCAAGTCGATGGGTCGAGGCGGCCTATGATTCTCCATATATATGCATGCTCTGGCTGAAGAAACGGCATGGCCGAGGACCGCGCGAAGCTTCGAATGCGGGTCGCTCCGATTTTGCCGCGCCGCGGGATTTGTTGTGAGCTAGGGGATATGCCCGACCGGTGGGCCCCACATGGAAGTGTCTCAAAAGAAAAAGAAAAGGAAGGTGCGTAGAGTGGGCTGGCGCGTGGTAAGCCGAGTGGCCCGCGCAGGAGAGTCCACTATTGGGCCGACCTGAGTGAAATCGGCCCGCGCAGTGTCTAATCTTTTTTTTCTGTTTCTTTTCCTTTCATTATTCCCTTTTGAGTCCCAAACTTGAATTCAAGATTTTGTGGTGAATTTTTTACTCAACTTTTAAGTGTATAACTTGGACATAAAATTCACAGAATAAATTTATTTATTTATGAATTTATTTGCCATTGTGTAACATTTTCTCCCTCTATTTTAAATTCCAAATTTCAATTTGGGGTCTAATTCAAATCTCAATCATTATTATATTTTTTTATTGGTACTAATGTTATTATTTAATGCACATTCCAATAAACTCCAACATGATGCATTAAGTATATATTTATTCTAATTAACTTGTTCTATAAATGTTTGAAATATAAAGCTCTCTCATATGGTTTTCTTTCTATTTAGAGGATTAGTATTTTGAATGTGGAATGAGAAGTAAAAATTACTTCAAAATTAAATATTCATGTAAATGATGGCTTATGATGCATCATTTGATAATATGCATAATCTTTTAGTTGAATAGAAAACTTTATATTACTTCTTTTCTAAAATATTTCTTGGTTTTCAAAATTTAGTTCTCAATTGTTAACACTCAATGATAATTAGAGATATTTGAATTTAATATTTTATTTCTTCATGTATTTATTTTATTATTAATATTTTTTATACAGATTTTGAGCCTTACAAATCCTACCCCCCTTAACAGAAATCTCGTCCTCGAGATTTGTAAGGAAAGGGTGTATACTCATATTGTCTCAACACATATGCACAAACAAAGTCTCAGCATGATGCATACTTTATTAGCAACACATGGGGTCAAATAGACCTTATTATTCCTCCTAAAATAGTATCATACCATCTACTAACTAAAGTAACATCTAGATCTTACAAATAGTAGTAATTTATATATATGTTTATATAGCTTGGTGGAGCTGGTGGTGGTGGTGGAGGTTGTTGTTGTTGTTGTCTCTCCAACCGTGATTGCCTTATTTCTTGACGTATCTCCAAACGGGCCTGACGTATTTCCTCGCGTTCTTGTCTTATCTGATTTTGCATTTCGGTCATCATGTTTGCCATTTGTTGTATTACCAGCCTTTGGTCAGCAATTACTTGATCGATTTCAACAGGTGGAGGATTTGGAGGATTCATTTCTGTCTGCTGTTGCGTGATAATCTTTCCTTTCCTGGTATTGACCATGAAAGTTAGAAGCATATGGTAATAGTTTTGCCAAGGAAATTATTCAATAAGCAGAATGAATAAGCTAGCAGCTGGTTATAATCTGAAGATTCTTTAGTAGGGCTAAATCTTTGTTTTATGTCCAGATTTGGGTAACCAGTCGTATAAGGTGAATATCCAAGGGTAAGATAGAATCTGTCAAGATGAGAGATATATATGGGTGAGATAGACCACAAGATGTAGGTTAAAAGTTTGTTTGAGGTTAGATGGGGATGGATAGGTTATACCCTTCATTATGACTCTATGGGTCGGGTTAGCTCTTATGCTCATGGTTGAGTTGATCTTATATGCTAAATTAACACTTGGCTAGAAGGGTCTAATCCATGTTACAAGTATTAACTAACCTGTTTGAGTGGGTCACATTGGGTTAGTTCAGATTAGATGGGATCTAGATTAGTTGAGCATAACTAGATTTGACTAAATAAGACCTAATTAATTCTGGATCAATTTAGGTTGAATGGGGTCTAGGTATGACCAGGTTAAATGGGATCAAAAGTAGATTGATGTAACCAGATTAGACTAGATAAGATCTACTAAATTTATTTTGGAATAGATCATGTTTGTTACACTGTTATGAGATAAGCAAAGTGGTGGGGATAAGAATGCTTATTAGGACAAGATGAGTTTCTAAGAATAATATAGAATCTTTTGGGGTTAGTTGGATCAATTAGGGTAAGATAAAATCTTTTGAGATAAGATGAATCTATTAAGGTAAGAAGGAATCTTTTAAAATAAGATGATTCGGTTGAGATAAGAAAGAATCTTTTAAGATAAGATGGATCTAGTAGGATAAGATAGATTCCTTTAGGTTAAGAGGGATCCATTATAGTAAGAGAGAGTCTTTTGAGATAGGAGGGATCTATATAAATTAGATACACTTTAATGGAGGATAATCTAAGTTGTTTAGTTTTCTTATGAATTCTATTTATGCCTATACGTATATGCAGATGGAGTTGTGGACATGACTCCACGACTCATCACACTCAATCAAAGATCCAAATTAAACAAGTATCATAAGAACAAGCACTCAAGCATATAAATAGTTTTGTTTTTGTTCCTAGGAGTAGGTCTCCTATTCCTAAAGGTCACTTTAGGCATCGGATTTCAAAAGTGTGAAATCCACTTTTGTCTTTAGAAGGAACATGTAAGAATAATCAGAGTAAAGCAGAAATAGATGAGAAAAGATTAAGATAAGTTTAGAAAAATATCAGAGTAGCATAGGTAAGGTTAATCAGAGTAGAACATTAGAAGGTGAAAAGGATCAAGATAAGTATAGAAAGAATTAGAGCAAGGTAAGTAGGTAATGGTTATATCCATTTCTATCTAGGTTTCATCCTGCAGTCAACATTCCTCTGATACCACTTCTGTAACACCCGGGTTTAAAGGACAAAGCCGGGTGCATCTCATACATGCGCCAAAGAAGACAACATATATAATCACAGAGTGTATAGAGAAAAATGTCACAATAATCAGAGTACGTATTACATAGCGGAAGTCTTACAAAATAAAATATAAATATAGCAGGATCTAAAAACTATCCTTGGCGCCAGAAAGTCAACTGGGAGACGCCACCTAGATCGAATCGAACTCCTCGTTGTGGCTTCTCTTGAACCACCTGTACTTCTCCTGTGGGGGGGGGGGTGTGAGACAGCAAGAGTGAGCTCACATACGTTCATAGCTCAACAAGTCGTGGGGAATAATGTGACATGAACTCACCAAAGGTGGGAGTTCATGAAGTGTAAGGCTGATCAATGAAATAAAGGCTGAAGCTGAGCATTGCTTTTATAAGTTGGTCAAAATTTTATTAGCAGTTACTATGTGTAAGTAAATACCAACCCAATTAAATAGTAGAACAAAAGTAACAACTTCACCTGCGATGCAAGGCATATGCCAAATTGAGTTTAAGTTCCATAATTTAATCATGTGAGTGTCCGAGCCGCTCATGACCGTGAGCACGGCTAGTATACCAGTTTTACACTCTGTAGAGGTTGCGCATCTTTACCCACAAGTCGTGTTACCCATTTGCCACGGAGTTGATCAGACTCCATACACCTCTACCAAGGAAGCGAGGCAGGGTACCACTACGAGGCCTTTACAAAGTTCCACTAGCTTTAGACTACCCGCTACAGTTTATAGGAAGCTCCAGTGCAGGGTTCTTGTCTGATCGCCATCGCAGCAAAATCAACCCAAGGACCTCCCTACACTGACCACTCCCCTACTGCCCTTGCCCCTTTCGGGTAAGGTAGCCCTCCACTAGCTTTCCTAGTTAATCAGCCAAGGGCGTCCCATTAAACCCTTGTGGTAGCACTGTTTTCCTGGGTGGTTCTCCATGTTCCCATTAACATAATGATCTTATCATGAGCATAGAATAATGAACAAATAATAACAAGTGTAATCATGAGTAGTGAATATCTCTATACCCAAAACCATATAAAGCAATAGCATGTACTACCCAAAACTTTAATAGTAAAACCATTGGTGAATCAAGGTATAAAGATAGTCAAAATCTAGGGTATCCTATTGGGTCCCAGCAAAATTATCCTATGCAGATCATTATGAATAATAAGAACATGAATGGGTAAAAGAAGTGATCAAGGGCACAACTTGCCTTCCACGAGCTCCTGCTCAGCTACTTCTACTTGTTGAACCTCAGATTCCACAGTGGCTTGCTCGTCTACTCGTATCAACACAATACATACATAGCATAGCATAAATTAACATCACACCAAACATGCAAATACAATATACAGTAATGAACTAGACATTAAAATATGATCACAGGAACTGGAATCATTAAATTTGGAGTTATAGATCTTAAGTTATGAATTTCTGAAGGTTTTATGTATTTACTACAAGATTAAGTACTAGATAAATTTTACTGAGTCTTTGATGTCAAAACAGAGGTACTAATGGATAGACAATATTATTATGAAAATTTAGAAACTGGAATGGACCAATTTGGAGTTCATATGCATTTTCTGTGAATTAAACAAGTTTCTAGATTTATTTTTGTACTAAAAATCGATTTCTAATATTAATTTCCTATCTTCAGCTCCCTCTGGATTGGGCCTCAATAACAGAAAACAGCAGGGGCCTGCTCGCTAAATTCCCACAGACTCAGCCAGCCACCTGGACGGAGTGCGGGTTGATTCGTGTAAAGTGCGGGGTCTCTTTAACAAAAATGCACGGCGAAGGGTTACGATTGATTTACGCCCGTCCGATCAGCTCCATGCGGTCCAGATTAGACTGTCACTTAACTGAACCAGTATGCGATCTAGCCCCTCCGATCGGAATCTAGCGGTGCAGATCTAAAATACCAGAGACTCCCCAGAGCCACACGATCGCAAATCAACGGTCCAGAACCCATCACGCGAAAGGGTACGCAGGATCTAATCTACACCGTAGACTAAAGTATCAACGGCCCGCTAACACCGGCGTGGATTACTCTTCCCCAACACCACGCGCGCGGCGGCGCTAGAGCGCCCGCGGCGGCGCCATCACTGCCGATCCCGCCCATTTGTGCAATAGTGCCCTAAACTCCGACCCGACAGGTGCTACGCGTCAAGGAGATCAAGGCGAACTCGAAGGAGGACTTCATACCAGGAACTAGGCCGGGGAGTACACCTATCCACGGCGCAATGCGATACGCGGCGGGCTACAAGTTGACGGCGAGAAATTGCCCCGCGCTGGACGGGCCTCTTGGCTTCCCCAGTGCACGAATGCGTTCCCCAGGCAAAGGCGATACCCTTCGAGCCGACTCCGAGAGCGGAGACTCCCCCAGCGACGGCAATCCCGGCGGCGGATCCCCTTTTCTCCCTCTCTGCTGTTTCTCCCTATCTGGTGCTTCTTTGTTGAAGGTGTTGCAAGTCAAGTCGATGGGTCGAGGCGGCCTATGATTCTCCATATATATGCATGCTCTGGCTGAAGAAACGGCATGGCCGAGGACCGCGCGAAGCTTCGAATGCGGGTCGCTCCGATTTTGCCGCGCCGCGGGATTTGTTGTGAGCTAGGGGATAAGCCCGACCGGTGGGCCCCACATGGAAGTGTCTCAAAAGAAAAAGAAAAGGAAGGTGCGTAGAGTGGGCTGGCGCGTGGTAAGCCGAGTGGCCCGCGCAGGAGAGTCCGCTATTGGGCCGACCTGAGTGAAATCGGCCCGCGCAGTGTCTAATCTTTTTTTTCTGTTTCTTTTCCTTTCATTATTCCCTTTTGAGTCCCAAACTTGAATTCAAGATTTTGTGGCGAATTTTGTACTCAACTTTTAAGTGTATAACTTGGACATAAAATTCACAGAATAAATTTATTTATTTATGAATTTATTTGCCATTGTGTAACATTTTCTCCCTCTATTTTAAATTCCAAATTTCAATTTGGGGTCTAATTCAAATCTCAATCATTATTATATTTTTTTATTGGTACTAATGTTATTATTTAATGCACATTCCAATAAACTCCAACATGATGCATTAAGTATATATTTATTCTAATTAACTTGTTCTATAAATGTTTGAAATATGAAGCTCTCTCATATGGTTTTCTTTCTATTTAGAGGATTAGTATTTTGAATGTGGAATGAGAAGTAAAAATTACTTCAAAATTAAATATTCATGTAAATGATGGCTTATGATGCATCATTTGATAATATGCATAATCTTTTAGTTGAATAGAAAACTTTATATTACTTCTTTTCTAAAATATTTCTTGGTTTTCAAAATTTAGTTCTCAATTGTTAACACTCAATGATAATTAGAGATATTTGAATTTAATATTTTATTTCTTCATGTATTTATTTTATTATTAATAATTTTTTATACAGATTTTGAGCCTTACATATTCAGTGGGATGATATCAATAATTAGTTTCACAAAATCATTGTAACAATTATTGGAGAAGGTGTACTTTGACTTCATCGCCATGAGATGTGTTACCACCTGCAGTACGCTCACATTGGTTCCTTCATGCACTTTAGCCTCCGAGGCTTCAAGAAGCTTGTAGAACTCTCTCACATCCTCTGGAAAAGCTTGATTATTTTGTAGTTCTGGGTACTCATTCCTAATATCATCCAACATCTCTTCCATTCGGTCTACATCCGGGTCCCCATCCGACTCAATAGTATGGTCCACCTCTCCATGCTCATGCCATACCAGATAGTTCGGCATAAAGCCATGTTTGAAAACATGATACGAGAGCTCCACTTTTTTCAACCGAACCAAGTTCCGGCATTTTATACACGGGCACCTCGCTAAACGAGCATCACCAGCAAATGCGAGTGCCATGAATTCATCTGCAACTCTCACCCATGCATCAGAGTGCCCATGAGTGACACTGTCGAATCCATCGTACATCGCCCTTCTTCGATCATCACTCATATTCAAAGCTAAAGAAAAGACACATATTTAACAACATATATACACTTAGGTATCAAAAGGCCATTTATAAATAGTTAAACACTAAAGCAATTGTTCCGAGTTTAGTTACATCTATTTTAGCATTGTACCAAGTACAGTTACTTAATTCAGTTACTTAATACAACTACTTAATTCAGTGCCCATGAGTAACAACATTTCCATTCGAAAAATATACAAGACAATAATCAACAATCAGCAATAAAATATATATCTATATTGCACATCGAGATTGAGAGACTAATAACTGATTACCTGAGCGCGTGGTGCCCCTAGTGCTAGTGTAGGCGGTGGCGCGGCGCGATGGTGCTGGTGCTGGGGCAACGCGGCACGACGCTAAAGCACTCGAGCAGCGCCTCGTCCAGCAGCTTGGTGCTCTCTGTGAAGATGTGGTGGGGCGGCGAGGCGGCGGCGCAGCGTGGTGGTGGCGAGGCTGGTGCAGCGGCGCGTGGCATGGCGGTGGCGAGGCTGCAGGGCGGCGCGGCAGAGACGGCATGCTTGGCAAGCTCACCGAGGAGGACGAGGCGCGGGAGGGTGAAGGGCGCACGACCAAGCAGGAGGGCATGGGAGGGCAGGGCAGCGCGGCGGCGCGGTGCGGTGCGTAGGGTGGTACAGCGCGAGGCGCAGGGCGGCGCTGGAGGGGGAAGGGCACAGGGCGATGCGGGAGGGCGCGGGGGAGCACAGGGCGGCGCGGTGGCGCTGGAGGGAGACAGGGCGCACGGCGGATGGGGGAGGCGTTGAATGGCGGCGGATGGGGGATGCTGGAGGGAGACAGAGCGCGCACGCGTCTAATGTGCGTGGGCTATTAGGGTTAAAAAAACAAGAGTGTGCGGCTAGTGGCGAGCCGACACTCTTAAATTAAGAGTGTGTGTTTTCGCGGCACCCCGACACTCTTAATTTAAGAGTGTTGGTACAATTAAAACCCACACTTTTATAGTATTAAGAGTGTCTGGGCCGATATTCTTAAATTTACCGACACCCCTTCGACGTTTTCTTGTAGTGTTTTAGGAATAGGAGACCTACACTTAGAAACAAAATCAAAATTATTTTTGTACATATTTGTATGCTTGAAAGTTTGTTCTTGTGATACATGTCTGATTTGGATCTTTGATTGAGTGTGATGAGTTGTGGAGTAATGTCCACAATTACATCTGCATATACATATAGGCATAAATATAAATAAATAAAATTCATAAGATAACTAAACAACCTGGATTATCCTCCATTAAAGTGTATCTATTTTAGATAGAATGCTTTAAGTTGAGGTAAAAAAATTTATCTTATTCTAATGGGTTCATCTTATGTAAAAAATATATATATCTTATCCTTATAAATTTTATAAGTTTATGAGATAAACTAGACCAACTAAGATACCCCCACTAGAATATATCAAATACATCAATCTTATCTTAAAAGACTCTCTCTTATCTTAATAGATTAATCTTATCTTGAAGGAATCATCTCATCCTAACCACTTTACTTATCTTATCCTAAAGTAACAACTAGGATCTAATCCAAGATAATGAGATCTTATCTAGTCTAATCTAGTCACACAAATATAACTTAGATCTGATGTAATGTGATAGATTAATCTAACCTAACGAAGGTTAAAGTGGAGCTAATCTAAGTTGCTTAACAAGAAGGATAATACTGATAAAATAAATGAGACTCTACTCCTATATAATATGTTTTAACTTAATTCACTCTACCCTAAATTAAGAACGACTGACCAACTTGGTCATATGCAACTACCTTAACCATCCGATAGTTGCATAACCCCTCTATTTTAACTCATCAAAGATTCTAACTTACCTACACCATATAATTCATCCTATCTCAAAATATTATAACATACCCTAATAATATTTATTGTACCCTAGTAGATCTATCTAACTTAAACTAGTCTAATCTAGTTATATCCAATCTAATCTAGACCCTACCTAATCTAATATGATCCAATCTAAAGGGAGTGACTTAAACAAGTTAGTTAATACTGGTAACATAGATTAGACCATATTCTTATAAATGGATTTTAAATCTAAATTGGTGTCTTAAGACCAACTCGTCCATGAAACTACGACCCAGCCTATGTTATAGGTTGCCCAACCCATTTATCCCAAAAGCAAAATAAAACTCTGTTTAACCTACCTACCCCATGTACCCGAAATTGTCATCCTAACTCAGATAATGGCATCTAACACCATGACCGATGGTCCCTAAATCAGACCCAAGAAGAAGGTTAACCTCAACAATGAAGGATATGAGTAGAAACAGATCTTCAGATGAATCAGGATCCACCACCCGGAATATAAGTCTTCCTTACCTAACTTTATTTTACCCCAAATCTTCTCTACACTCACCTAATAGCTAAAGCCTGTTGTACCCTTGTTTTCTATGCCACACCTGCTAATGGCATGAAAATTTTAGGAGTATAAAAATACTAATGGGAAGTTCCACTTTAAAAAAAAGATACTAGAATTCTTAAATGGGATTATAGAATCTAATGTAATCTAATCTAGTGTGATCTAATCTAATGTGGCCTACTTAAACAGATTAGTGATACTGGCAGAAGAAAGTAGACCTATCTAACCTAATATGATCTCATCTAGAGTAAGTTAATGCTGGTACAAAGGATAAGACCATATTCCTAATTCACTCAAGCCTAAATTGGTGACTTAGATCAACTCGACCAACTCGGTCATATACCAACGACCTACACATTCTTGATAAATTGCCTAATTTGTCTATAAAAAAAATTCTAAACTACCGGCTTGACCTACATATTTTCAATGATATACATCATTGTTTTTCCAAGCCCTACCTAAAACAAAGTCACCCAACTGAAATTTGACATAACGCACTCAACTTATACTAATCTGGAGCTTATTCAATCTAATGTGAGTGACTTAACAAGTTAACACTAGTGAAATAAACTAGATCCTACTCCTATAAACCTTGTTCTCCCCTCAAGCACTTAAACCTAAATTTGTGCATTAGACCAACTCAACCATGAGCAGAAGAACTAACCCAACCAATAGAGTCATGATGGATTACATAATCTGTCTATTCCCACCTAACATCAAACAAACTTTTGACCTACATCTTGTAGTCCATCTCACCCATAACTATTTCAACCATATTCCTCAACACTAAGGATATATACTAATCTCGATTCAATGAGACCAAGACCAGAGAAGAAAAGATCAACATCAACAAGGAAGGACATAACCGTCAAAGCGAATCTCGAGATGAAGCAAGACTTAAATATTTTGGATGAAGACTTTTCCTTGCCATAATCTTTCTTACCTCAACCTGTCTAGCTTATATCCTACATAATAAGTAGCTGGATACCTATGCTCTCCCAATCACCCACTATTGACTATAAAAAAATGAGACTCTGGATTTTTGAACCAATTATAGACTAAAAGTTGAATTACAAACCAATCCTTCTGTATCCCTTTTCTTACAAATCTCGAGGACGAGATTTCTATTAAGGGGGGTAGGATTTGTAACACCTCAAAATCTCATTCTGAGAATTATAGCAAAAAATTTCAAAGATCTTGAATTAGAATATTTTTTTAGAATTCCCATAACCTTTAAACCCACATCTCCTAAAATAAATATGGTTTCCAATAAAAGACTAAAAACATATTTATCCTTATATGGATTTCAGTATTCTTTGATGAATTATAGCAATATTCTCCAAGAGGTTCAAGTTAAAATGGCTCTTAATAAATACTAAAACATTAGAAAATACTAGGGATAAATAAATAGTAAAACAATGAATTTTTGAATGTGCTTTTAATTGGACCATACATTTAAAAAATATTATCGTAAAATAAATTATTTGTGTGCGTGCATAACGTGTTTAGGAGTTTTTTACATGAATGAAATAATAAAATATGTAATTAGTCAAACTTTGAATTCATGTTGGTTCTTTAAAGTGTGCCATTCAAGTTAAAATAGGAAATTCAAAACCTGAAATGAAAAAGAAAAAGAAAAGAGATGAGATAGTGTACTATGGCGCTTGGGCCTGGGTACTTCGGTTGGCCCACAAACCCCTCAATCCACCGACCCACCTTTGCTCTGGCTTGTCCCACGCTAGCGGTCACGGACGACTGGGCCCTCTCGGCCAGCCGACCCACAGCTCACCATCGACGCGGTCAGTTTCGCTCGGTAGTCAATCTCTCCTCCTTTGCCCTTCCGTCTCGCTTACGTGTGGGCCTGCTCAGTAGTGGAGTCGTCTTCACGGAACGCCGCACCAAACGGAGCTCAACTAATCCTGCACATGCCAGCGCTGCTTCTCTGGGGCTGTTGGCCCCTTTTCATTGCTTGGACTCCTGTTACGGGCTGTAAAGTGCGCACACTGCCTTCCGAGGACCTGTGCGCATGGCGCCAATGCCAGGAGGAGATCAGAGAGAGAAATCAAGAGGAGAGATGAGAGGGCGACCACCACCACAAACCCACGCCTATGTCGTCTATCGAGCCACGGATGAGATCCTAGATGATTCATTGGGTAGAGTTGGGCATACTGCCAGATTTTTGGGCGGGCATGTCGACCGGTGCTCCAGCGATTGCTCATTGGAGAAGAAGCTCCGCCGTGGGCCACGCGATGCCATGGCTGGGGCTGTCCGTGCGGCAATCAACGGTGACATCCCTCCCGTCTATTCCTATGCGACCCGAATTTTGTTTTTACGCAATAGTATTCGAGATCTATACTTGGGCGCGTGCTCCGTACGGAGGTCGCCCATGGCACCGCCGGGGGGTCTCTGTGCCGCTAGGGCGGTCGCTTGTAGAGGAGAAGGCGTCGGGGCCGTTGATGATGGGATGGATGGATCTAATTAAAAGGCAGGTAGCTTTTGGTTTTGGAACGTTGGATCGTAGATGCGTGGCCAGGATTAGATCTAGATGATGGGGTGCGTCTGGCCATTAGATTGGGATCCTGCGGCTCGGATAGAATACCGGTTCGATTGGAGTCTGGTCTAATCTGTGTCATTGGTGGGTGATCGGACGGCTAGGATCGTCCGATACCCCTTTGGCGCAATAGTTTTGCAAAAGAGACCCTATAGAATTTCTTATTAAACCCGCCATCCGCCAGGGAGGTAACCTGAGTCTGCCAGATTTTTTGCTAGTTTAACCCTAAGTTTGTCTATAATAATGTGCGCGACCCAGGAACAGAGAAATTTGATGTTTAAATATAGAAATTGATTTTTAGTACACAAATAAATCAAGAAACTTGTATAATTCATATTTAATTCATTTTAGCTCCAAATTGATCCATTCTAGTTGCAATAATTTTGTTTTAATATTGTTCATCATCTAGTACCTTTGTTTAGCCATGAAACTTGAATTAAAATTATTCACTTGAATTACTTTATCCTAGGTACTAAATAACTTCGGAAAAACTTAATTAATTCATTTTAACTCTATTTCAATCCGTTCAAGTTATGTTAGCTTCGTATAAATATTTACTGCACAGTAGCAACATTGATTATATGGCATCCCATACTTTTATAATTAGGTAACTAATTTGATTAATTTATGTTTTCTGGATTAGCTTTTCTAATATTAATATAGTATTCTCTTATAATTATAATTTGACTAAAAGATAATCTTTAATCAAGTAATAACTTAGATTAAAAGTTGGGGGAATCACTTATAAAATATTATCTCATATGATGAATACTAATCAATTTATAATATAGTTTAATATTTAAATCACGTAGATCTTCCATAAACCTTAACCGTAACTCTGATTTTAGTGGTTCTGGAGCCCACGATCTCGTAGCAACGCGTAGATTATTATTACACAATTTATTCTTATGTTTGGTGTGATGTTAATTTTGCCTATACTATGTTTGTTTGTATTGCTACGACTAGCAGTGAGGTCACGAGTCACCTGAAGATCATCTTGGTACCTGGAATCTCAAGTCCCAGGCAAGTTGTGCCCTTGATCACTTCTATTTACCCAATAATGTTCTTTGTAATTATTTTTATCATGTATAGGCTTAATTTTGATGGGACCTAGTAGGTCACCCTAGTTTGGTTATCTTGTTACCTTGTTTACCCCTAAACTATTTGGGTAGTTTTGCTATTGCTCTATATGGTTTTGGTTTTAATATTACATCATGTCCATGTTCCAATTATACTGTTGTTTTATTTATTGTTCATGACAAGATCATTATATTAATTAGAACATGGAGCTTAACTTGAGAAACACGTGCCACCACAAGGGTGGAATGGGACGCCCTTGGCTGACTAATTAGGAAAGCTAGTGGAAGACTACCTTACCCGGAAGGGGCAAGGGCAGTAGGGGAGTAGGCGTGTAGGGAGGTTCTCTGGTTGATTTTGCTGCGATGGCGGTCAGACGAGGGATTCCTATATTGCTCTTCCTAGAAACAGTAGCGGGTTTTTGAAAGCTAGTGGAACTTTGTAAAGGCCTCATAGTGGATCCCTAGACATTCACCTCGGAAGTGTCTAAGGGCCTTGCAAACCCTGGCAACATGGGATACACGACTTGTGGGTAAAGGGTACCACCTTTGCAGAGTGTAAAACTGGTATACTAGCCGTGCTCGCGGTCATGAGCAGCTCAGGACTCTCGCATGATTAATTTATGGAACTAAATTCAATTTGTCGTTTGCATTGCATGGGATTTATTATTAATTTTGTTCTATTATTATTATGGTTTGGTATTTACTTACATTTAGTAACTACTAATAAAATTTGACTGACTTATTAAAAGAAATGCTTAGCTTTAACCATCCTCTTTGGTAAGCCTTACACTTCACATGAGCTCCCACCTTTGGCAAGTTCATGCACATTATTCCCCACAACTTGTTGAGCGATGAACATATGTGAGCTCACCCTTGCTATCTCACACCCCCACAGGTCAAGAATAGGTACCACAGGATGAGGCGCATGGAGGATGTTGCGATGTGTTCGTGAGAGGTCTAGGCCGTCGTCTCCCAGTCAACTTTGGGTTGCTGGATCGTTGTCTCCTTTTGATGTAATTAATTATTTATTTTGTATAGAACTCCTATTATATAGTAAAGATGTGACATTCATTTTTGTACCATGATTCATCATATGTGTGAGAGTTGGTCCCAGCACACTTGGTGATTATGTTCACGCCCGGGTCTTGGTGCCCCTAAAACCCGGGTGTGATAGTTTTAGAAGGCAAATAGAATGCGAACCATGTACGTTCCAAGATCAGAAACTCATGTACACAGCGATTACATAGTTGGTCATCATCACACATTGCTCAAAATAATAGCGGGAATAGTACTTTATTACATCAAGATGTCCAAGTCATCCATAGAGTCATTAACTTAACATAGTCATAATCAAAGTGTGGATACGAAACGTAGAAAGATAAGGCCTTCACAGGCAGCTGACTGGGGGTTTGCCACTAAACACGACTAGAACTCATCGAAGTCCTGAAAGTCCTCCATGTTGCCTTCATCTTCACCTGAGCACTAATGGCAATGTGGACAACCTGGGGTTGGGTGGTTTTTAAAGCAAGGGTGAGTACACATCAACATACTCAACAAATGTCCCATTTGGCTAAAGTGGACTAGCTGTATGTGGAGTTAAGGTTAAAGCAGTTGCTTTTAGTTGGTCAGGTATTTATTACTAGTAAAACGCCAAATTTTAGTAATAATCCCAAGTTATTATCCAAGTGGCACTCCCTCCAAGAGGAAATAACAAACTATCATAAAGATAATCATCATCATTAATCATCACCGTAAATGTTAACCAGAGTAACTCTAATCAAAGAGGATCCCAAGGCTGCTTTTAACCATGAGAACGACTGATATACCAGTATCTAACACTCTGCAGAGGTTGCACACTTTACCCACGAGTCGTGATCCCTTCCCAGCCTAGGTTGTACAGACCCGATCTTCACTACCGAGGTGAATGGCTAGAGATTCACTACGTGGCCTTTACAAAGATTCCCCTGGTGTGCAGTTGCTCGTTAGGTTTCGCCAATTGTACCAACACAATACTCCTCCCTAAGGTGGGTGACTAACAAAACCAAATCGAATGAACCTCGACACCCACCCTTAGCAGAGCAAGCACTATGCCTCGACCCCCATTGATGGCCCTATGGCAAAGCCAATTACACCCCAAGTTCATCTAATTAATCAACTAAGGCCGTCCCATTCCACCCTCATGGTTGTACTGTTATCCCGGGTGGTCTCTCAATGAACAGGTCCTTATGGAGAGGTACTCAGGAAACAACTTGAGTCCCCTAAAGTATCACAAGTTCATCAACATAATCAAGATAACATCATTGTATTATAAACGTTCTCATCATGTTCGTTGATTAAAGTAAAGCAATAACATGAAGCTAACCATAATAACCCAAAAGGTAATCAAGGGCAAGGTAAATACAAAGCTAGCAAATCCTTAGGCTTTAATTATGTACTGCGGGACAGTGAATTATAAAGTAAATAGGACATAATGGGTCAGAGGACACTTGCCTTCACCAGGTTGCTGCTCAAGGAAGTCTCCTGCAACACACTCAGAAACCTCGGACTGCTCATTGTTTACGCAAAGCAATCATTCATTCAACACATTTGGGAAATGGTAAAGAAACAGTACACCAAACATGTGCAACCAAGTGAATACAAATTCAATAGAAAAGTATAAACACAAAAGTGGAATCTAAATTCTAGGGTAGACTAACACACCTAAAGGTTTGTGATTCTCTAAGTACTGCCTATCTCAGTGGATTATATTACTTAACTTCGTTTATCTTAATGCATTAATTACCAAATTAAAGTTATTCCAGAGATGAGATCATACATTACATGAGATTAATTTCACAAGTTAACCACTTAACTAGTCATTAGTGTTTCCTTTTTATTTTCTTTTTAATAAGTAAACCATTACTTTAAATGCACCTATAGCGTAGACATAAAATTAAGACATGCAGACACTAAAAGATAATAATTTAAACATATAAAGAATAATTTTATGAACATTTTTCAATTTGAACCACCCAATTTGGAGTTCATATGCAAAAGATATGAAATAAACAAGTTTTGGAATTCAAAATACTAAATTAGACCTATTTTTGTGATAAAAAAGTCCAGGGGCTTCTCTGCAAGAAATTAGGGCATGCGCGCAAGACCATAGGAATGCGGGTTATTTTCTAAAAAGCCGAGGATTCTTTTAACAAGTTTTCCAAACGAACGGGTATCATGTGATGTCACACCAAGATATTAGAGGGTCCAAAACGTGGGCTCGAAATAATCACCAAGTGTGCTAGGACCAAGTCTTACACATATGATGACTCATGGTACAGAAACGAATGTCACAACATTAATATATAATAGAGTTATATACAAAATAGTTAAATAATTACATCATATGAAGACAACGATCCAGCAACCAAAGTTGATTGGGAGACGATGGCCTAGACCTCTCACGATCTCATCGCAGCATCCTTCATACGCCTCATCCTGTGGTACCTGTTCTTGACCTGGGGGATGTGAGTACAACAAGGGTGAGCTCACAAAATTGATCTCTCAACATGTTGTGGGGAATAATGTGCATGAACTCACCAAAGGTGGGAGTTCATGTGAGTGTAAAGCTTACCGAAGGAGATGGTTAAAGCTGAGCATCGCTTTTAAAGTTGGTCAAAATTTTATTAGCAGTTACTAAGTATAAGTAGATACCAACCCAAATAAATAAGAGATCAAGATTATAACAACACCCATAATGCAATGCAAATGACAATTTGAGTTTAATTCCATAAGTTAATCATGTAAGGGTCCAAGCCGCTCATGATCGTGAGCATGGCTGATATACCAGTTTTACACTCTGCAGAGGTTGCACATCTTTACCCACAAGTCGTGTTACCAATTTGCCACGGAGTTGATCAGACACCAAACACCTCTACCAAGGAAGTGAGGTAGGGTATCACTACGAGGCCTTTACAAAGTTCCACTAGCTTCAGAAAACCCGCTATAATTTCTAGGGAGCGCAGCATAGGAATCCCCCGTCTGAAAAGCCATCGCAGCAAAATCAACCCATGAACCTCCCTATACCGACCACTCCCCTACTACCCTTGCCCCTTTCGGGTAAGGTAGCCCTCCACTAGCTTTCCTAATTAGTCAGCCAAGGGCGTCCCATACTACCTTTGTGGTAGCACTCTTTTCCCGGCTGGTTCTCCATGTTCCAATTAACAATATGATCTTATCATGAACAATAATTAAACAACAACATAATTGGAACATGATCATAATTAAACATCAATAATATTCATATTACATTGATACCTTCGGCTTGCCAGAAGGTGAGGATGCAAGAATGACGCGAGAGTGACCACAATCCAGCGTGAACAGTACGGTGTTACTGTTCATCTATTTATAGGCACGGGACGCAGCCTGGACAAAATTACATTCATGTCCTTGACATTTACTCGTAATCATGATGCAAATTATCAAGGACTAAATAGTCTTTTTCCCCCTTTAAGTCCGCATCATCCATGGTCTTCATCACCATACTAAGCCGAAGCTCTTTGGCTGTAGCTTCGGCGTTCGTTCTCACCACCTTCGGGTTGCATCTTTACATCGCGCATGCTTGTGTCATGAGAGAAGATCCTTATCCCAAAGACAAAACCTCTTGTAATAATCTATATCACACTGAAAACATATGGTTAGTCACGTTTTTGCGGACCTTTGGAAGATGAAGGCCCCCAACAATAGCCCCTCACAGTATTGATTTGTTTCTTTGTAACAAATCTAGACTGTGACATGAACGAAGGCCTTTAGCCGAAGGTCTGAAAAAACACCTCCCTTCGCTAGAATAGCGAATGACACTGACATGCATGGCCCACCAAACTGTGGGGCGGCAAGCATATAAATAGGAGCTCGCATTAGAGGCATTTCTTGTGCCATTTCAGTTGCTTACATTGTGCTCGTTATCTTAAATTTTCTTGCTTTGCCGAGTTTTAACTAGATTTTAAGCTTCGACATTTCAACAGCCTTCGATTTAATGGCTGGGGAGAAGAAGACTGCTACTTTGGTGACTTCTAGCACGCCGAAGTCAAAAAAGATAAAAGTTCTGACTCAGCGGCCTAGGCGCATTGAAACGGCCGAAGTGTCGAAGCTGATTGAGGGGTCTACTTCTGTGTCTGAGCCAAGTTGCTCTGCGCCCGCCGAAGCTAGAATAGAACCAGCTGAGGGGCCAAAGTTGAAAATGGTAGAGCCGCCGAAGGCCTTGAGTCCATCGCGTGCAACAAAATTGCCGAAGGCATAAAAAATTCCTGCAATAACCCCGAAGAGATGTAGGATGGCCAGCGCACTAGACGCTATTATGGAATATGTAAAGGTGTCAACTCCTGCCTCAGCGCCTGATGCATAGGGCAAAACCCTAAAAGAATCTAGCGAAGTTAGCATGGAACATGATACTTTTGAAGCTGGATCCTCTATCCCTGCCGAAGTAGGACCTTCAGAAGCTGCTGAAGAAGGTGCCAGAGCAAGACCTTCGGAGGCTGCCGAAGGACCATTAATGTTAGGAAAAGAAAGTGCTGCTGAAGAATCTGAGTCCCCTGCTCTGGAAGCACCTACCGAGGAATTGGAATTCATGGTACGTCATGCTTCGGGGAAAAATTATCAAAAGAGCAAATAGTCGAAGCGCAACATTATGCCAGGGATCTGAAGTACCCTTGAGGGTCCTTGGTGTATGGTGGGGATGATGAAGATGACTTCCTTTATTGTCTGGAAGACAATAAAGAGATACATGTCTGCCGAGAGATGACAGACAATGTAGGATATCCGAAGCATGAACTCGGCTTATCTGTAATGATGAAGGACCAACTCGTAGATAGCCTTGCCTATAACAGTCTGAAGGTGATAATATTGTAACTTGTTGCAAAACAGATTATTTTTGTATCTTCTCTTTTTTTACTATATGTTGATCCTTTGTTTTTGTAGGGCTTAATTTTGAGCAAGGCTTTAAAGGCCCAGAAGAAATCAGAAGATGAAAGCTGTCAGCTAGCACTTGGAAATCTTCTATCAGAGGTTATTATTCTAAGGAATGAAGCTCTTGAAAAAGACAAAATATTGTTCTCCTTATTGGACAAGCTTAAAACTTGCGAGTCCAGGCTTAGTGCTTAAGACAAAGCCCATAGAGATATGAATGAAAACTTGAAGATATGAAGAAAAGACTTGCAGATATGAATGAAAATTTCGAAGTTGCAAAGGATAAGCAAGAAATAAGTGAAATGGAAAGAGTCAGGGTGCAGAAGAATGTTGAAGAACTTTAGGATTCCAAGGAAAAATGCTATGAAGTATCCATGGAGTGCGCAAAGAAATTGAAAGATAACTTTGCAAAGGTGGGAGCATACTCTTCAGAGCAAAAATTTATTCGTGGTGATCCTGAAGGGGTTATCTAGTGGGTCAGCGAAGAGGCCGAAGCTTTTGACGAACTACTTAGCGATCGCGGGGACTTTTGCGCCTTTGCTGGTGCACGAGGGGTTGCGGCAATTTTAGAGAAGACTAGTTGTGAACATGTTAAGGCTGTAGCCTAGCCAGAATTTATTATCTCAGTTGACGATACTTGGGACCCTTTGGCTGAGGCCTCTACATTGGGCGGTAAATTCTAGTCCGATGTATGGATAAAGGGTGGTCATGAGATGGCTGATGAAGACATTAAAAAGTATGAGAAAGAATCTCACGACGCCCGAGAGGAGGCTAAACAAGCTAAAGAAGCTGCTGAACGCGTCATGATTATAGGTACTTTTATTTAAAACTTTTTGCTTCGTTGTTTGTTTCTAGTTTCCAAATTTACCATCATATACTTTATTACAACCGACCTTTCTCCACCACCGGAGCCGTACAACCCCAAAGCTGACTCGGTCATGAAAGAAGCTTTGGATGTAATGAAGATTGCTAACGAAGTCGTTGACCAAGTCGTCGATAGACTATTACATGAAGCTGCTAAAAAATACTAAAGGAAGATTAAATTCTTGTATGTCGGAATGTGTAGTGCTTGTGTATGGTTGTCGCAATGTGTAAGAAACAAACATCAAGTATTTTTATGTAAATTAATGTAATATATCTCTTTGTGATGCCTGAAACCTACGTACGTACTGTTTTTTAGCCTTCGGCGAAAAAACACCTTCCCTTCTTTTCATCCTTCGCAAAGTAAGATTGCCCCTTCTATCAACTGAATGCCATGGCTATTGTATAATAATATTGCTGACGAAGATTCCCCTACTGTGTAAGAATATGTCTGCCGAAGGTGTACTTTGTGCTTCAGCACATTCTTTCACGATTCAGCAGGTATTTTCGAAGGAGCATTTTTTCCTTCTCCACAGCTTTTTGCTGAAGCAATATGATGTATGATGTGATGCTATGTCATATGATGTGATGGTATGATGCAGTATGATGTTTATGACGATGATAAATACCCACACGAAAACACACCTAGACTCTGCATCCCCTTAGTAACGACTTTGGAGTCTCTTCACCTTTTACTTAGGCAGTATTTCAACTCTGCATCCCCTTAGGAATGACTTTGGAGCTAAGCTCTGCATCCCCTTAGGAATGACTTTGGAGCTTCTTCACCTTTGATTTAGGTGGTATTTAAGCTCTACATCCCCTTAGGAACGACTTTGGAGCTTCTTCACCTTTGATTTAGGTGGCATTTTAGCTCTGCATTCCCTTAGGATTAAGCTTCGGAACTTACTCTGCGCTCCCTTAGGAATGACTTTGTAGCTTCAGAACTTACTCTGCGCTCCCTTAGGAACGGCTTTGGAGCTTCAGAACCTAATTTTGTCACACTGATGGTGTAACCTCGGTATTATTACATCAAGTTGAAGGTTAATCCTTCATGTATTGTTTTTCTTGCAAGAAAACATAAAGGTAGAAAGAGTAAAGATGCATTAGATCAGGATATTCTTTAGCCGAGCCACTGTAGCCCCTTTAGTAGATGTGCTTCGATTCAGGCACGGTGCTGTTGATTGTGCAAACTTCGGACTTCTCCCGAAGGTCACGCTGTTACTGAGCATGATGGTGCCCTTCTGGCTGCTGATTGTGAACCATTGGTGGTGGTGGTGGCAACTAAGGCCAGGTAGCTTGGGAATGACTTGCTGAAGCAACAGAAGCCGTAGGTTGCTGGTTGCCTACGTACTCCGAGATATACGGAGAGTAGCACGGAGCAGTATGGAGGACTTGCTTCGGCTGGTTCTGTCGCGCCTCGAGTTCAGCAATTTCCTTTTGCTTCTGAATTGTGACCTCGCACGTCCTTGTTGTGTGGCCCTTATCCTCACCACAGAAGAGGCAATATAACTTCCTGGGTTAATTACTGAATCTTCCTCCACTGAAGCTTCTTCCTCCCCTACCTCTCGGAGCTGGTGGCCTGTAGGAAGTCTGCTACATGCTTGAAGACTGTGAGCTATGATGGCCACTCTGGGCATTATTGGGCATTTCATCGTTGGCATTAGAGTTATGGATTGACCTGACATGCCTGGGATGAAGTCTTCCTCCGAAGCCCCTAGTCATCTTAGAAAACATGTATGCTTCCTCCCTCATTTGGCGAAAATCATTATCAGCCCTGATGTACTCATCCATCTTCTAAAGGAGCTTCTCCAGGGTTTGTGGGGGCTTCCTGGCAAAGTATTGGGCTGTAGGTCCTGGCCGAAGCCCCTTGATCATGTCCTCAATGACAATTTCATTAGGCACTGTAGGTGCTTGTGCTCTCAAACGGAGGAACCTTCGAACATATGCCTGAAGGTACTCCTCATGGTCTTGCGTGCATTGAAACAAAGCCTGAGCAGTGACTGGCTTTGTCTGAAAGCCTTGGAAGATAGTGACTAGCATATCTTTGAGCTTCTGCCATGATTTAATTATCCCTAGCCGAACGGAGGAGTACCATGTCTGGGCCACGCTTCTGACTGCCATGACAAAGGACTTTGCCATGACAGCGGCGTTGCCCCATACAAGGATATTGTTGCCTTGTAACTCATCAAGAATTTCTTTGGATCTGAGTGTCCATCTTACATGGCCAGCTGCGGTGGCTTGTAGGATTGTGGCCATGGGGTAGCCTGCAATTCTGCTGCCAGAGGAGAAGCATCATCAAAAGTAAAGTTACCATGATGAAAGTCATCGTACCATTCATCTTTGTTGAATGAGCACTCCTGACAAAGCTCCCTGTGCTGAGGCCTTCGGTCCTAGTCATCTTGAGTAAGATGGCGCATTTACTCAGTGGCTTCGTCAATCTTCTTCTGAAGATTGGCCAGACGAAGCATCTTCTCCTTTTTCCTTTGCACTTGTTGATGGATTGCTTCTAAATCCCTGATTTCCTAGTCAAGCTGCTCCTCCTGAGGAGTTGGGCTGGTGGCCTTTCTCTTTTCACTCCTGGCCTCTCGCAGGGAGAGTGCATCCTGATTCGTGTCCAATGGCTGAAGGGTAGCCCCAAGCACCATTGCCTTTTTCGACATCATGTCGAAGGTTGATGCTTGCCGAAGGCTGTGGAAGTGAATTCACCGGAGGTGGGCGCCAATGTTGGCTACTTGTTCTTAAATGTTATGAATCAAGAACAAGGCAACACAATTGTTAATGATTAGAGACCTTCGTCCTTCGAAGCATTATCTTCAGAATACAAATATAATGATCTTTAGACGAAGGTCATGAAGGATATACCTTCATCGTTTCAGTATACAAATATAAATAAGAAAGTAAAAGAACATAAATGAATAAAGGTAATAATTATTTATCAATAATCTATTTATTTCTATATTTTATGAACATGAATAAACATCAATAATATTCATATTACATTGATACCTTCGGCTTGCCAGAAGGTGAGGATGCGAGAATGACGCGAGAGTGACCACAATCCAGCGTGAACAGTACAGTGTTACTGTTCATCTATTTATAGGCACGGGACGTAGCCCGGACAAAATTACATTCATGTCCTTGACATTTACTCGTAATCATGATGCAAATTATCAAGGACTAAGTAGTCTTTTTCCCCCTTTAAGTCGGCATCGTCCATGGTCTTCGTCACCATACTAAGCCGAAGCTCTTTAGCTATAGCTTCGGCGTTCGTTCTCACCACCTTCGGGTTGCATCTTTACATCGCACATGCTTGTGTCATGAGAGAAGATCCTTATCTCAAAGACGAAACCTCCTGTAATAATCTATATCACACTGAAAACATATGGTTAGTCATGTTTTTGAGGACCTTCGAAAGAGGAAGGACCCCAACATACGGTTATAAAGTTATGAATTTCTAAATATTTAGGAGTGGGGTACAAAAGAAATTAAGTACATAATTTTAATTTAGGTTTCATGGTAATACAAGGCTACTAGATGATGAAGAATATTATTAGGAGACTAATGCAATTGGAATGGCTCAAATCAAAGTTAAAATGAATTAGTTATGATTTAAACAAGTTTATGGAATTATTTATATTTTAGAAATCATTTTCCACATTTAATTTACTATTTTCATGATGACTTATGGACTGTGGCCATCATTTTCTACAAGTTCAGGGCCTATTCAAAAGAGGAAGGATCAATCTGCAATATAAATTGAACTAAGGTGGATGGTGGGTTGGTTCATTAGAAACCCGGGGGTTTATTTGCAAAAGAAGAACGACGAAGGGGTATGGTCGATCCTGGACCGCCCGATCTGCCAACAACGGCCATGATTAGATCGGGGGGCGATTATCTAACCGGTACGCAATACAGACCATCGGATCGATTACCGATGCCAGAATTAAAAATAATCGAGTTCTATCCCTACATTACATCGACCGATCTATAGCCTAGATCCGCTCGGCGAAGGGGTATGCGATGACATAATCACGTCCCTCCATTGCCGATCCGACACGCGAAGCCTTCTAGCCAAACGGGTACGCCCGGCTCGATCTGAGCCATCAGCGGTTGGATCAACGGCTGTCGCAGCGTCTTCCTCCCACCTCGACGAAGCCCAGGCGCCGCTGCCCACTGGACATGGCGGTGAAGTCCGGCGAGCACGCTCGAAAGTGCCCCCCATAGCACACCCCTGAATGTTAACTGGCCCAAAACAAAGAGGAGGAGCGAGTGAACTCGATAGGAACTCACCTACCAGTGTTAAGGGCAAGAGAGGTGCCGCTCCACGGCAAAGGGCGGGTCCGTGGCAACCTGTGACTTCGGCGAGAAATTCTCAGTGCAACGCATGCCAATCGAGTCCGGCGAGGCCATGAGCACCATCCTGGTGACGAGTTGAAGCTCCTAGACCTGATGCCGGGACCCTGAAGTTGGTGTACGTACGTGTCCTAGTGGTAGCTTCCCTTCTCTATCCTTCTCCCCTCCGTCTCTGACGAGGTGCGCCTAGGATGGTACTGGCTCCTGTTCTTGTAAGCGAGGGGCGACAATACTTATACCCTGAAGTCCGAGTACGAACCACCCACCAGATCCCCGGCACTGGTGGCCATGGTCAGCTCCGACCGATAGGCGTTCTATTACCTAAGAAATCGGGGGAGGTTCGTTGCAATAAATTCAGTTTAGTAAGTGGTTTTCGACTAAGGCGGGGGGGGAGATAGCCAGCGCCCGGACCCTCGCGGTAGGGCGACCACTCGAGGATGAGAAGCGGTCCTATGTCGGTGGCTTCAGGTGCGCGCTTCGCTCCACTGTGAGGAAAGGGACGAACCTGACAAACGGGGCCCACCTAGCGGCGATTGAAGGCAGAGGCGAGTCTGGCATGTGGGTCCCACTGCCAGAGGCAGGCCGAGGGCGCGAATAGCTGGGCCGACTGAGACGAATCCGGCCCAGACTCGAGGTAAGTCTTCTTTTCTTTTCTTTTCTTTTTCTTTTTATTTTCTGATTTCTATTTTAAATTCAAATCAAACTCAAGTTTGAATTCCAAACTTTTACTTTTAGATGCACAAATAAAACACCAGCATGAATGCAAAACTATATATTTTTTATATATTTGTTCATGAAATAGAGAATAGTTCACATCTTATGAATTTTAGGGAAATATAATTTATATTGTAGATTATATATTAAGAAATAGTTAATCATAATTCTTCGAAATTATATTAATTTCAATCCAAGGATAATTTAGTTTATCTAGGTATCTTTTATTTTTGTCTAAAAAATTTATATTAATTTTGGGAGTAGTAACTTCAAAATTATGAATATTCTTAAGGAAAGGTGTTTTGATTTAAAACCTTTGGGGAATTTTCCTTATTTTCATAAGATTGAACTTTAGGGTGTTACAAATTCTACCCCCGTTAAAAATAATCTCGTCCTCGAGATTAGTTAGGAAAGGGATGCAACAAGTTTGGTTTAAAATTTAGTTTCCCATATGGTTTAGGAACCAAAAGTTTTGTTCCAAGCTCTTAAATACTAGTTAGAAGATGATTAGGAAAATATGGACATAGTATGTCTAGCCACCTATTATGTCAGATGAGGTACGTTTATGGCAAGTATAGGTTGTGGCAAGGAAGAGTATAATAAGGAAAGACTTCATCCTGAACTATGGATCTTGATTCCTCTTGAAGTTGGATTTGACTCATCCCCTTCCTTGTCGAGGTTGAGCTCTTCTTTTCAGACCTTGGTGTCTTCATCCAAGTTAGGGACAAGAGTTTTAGTAGGCAGTTATAAGTTAAATGAGATTAGTCAGAATTTAGTTTGGTTGTTTTCTTCTAGATTGGTTGGATAAGTTATGTAACCTGTTATGTAGGTCAAGTTGTTGTGTATGGCCAAGTTGATCTAAGTCACTAATTTAGGCTTAAGTGAGTTAGGAGTATGGTCTAATCCCTTATACCAACATTAAGTAACTCACACCAGATTAGATCATATAAGATGAGATAGGATCTAGATTAGATTGGATATGACTAGATTAGACTAGTTAAGATCTAATTAATTTATTTTGGACTAGATCATGGTTGTTACTCTAGAGTGGGATAAATATGCTTATTAAGGCAAGATTAATCTATAAGGATAAGGTAGAATCTTTTGAGATCAGTTAGATCTATTAGGATAAGATAAAATCTTTTCAAGATAAGATGAATCTATTAAGGTAAGAGAGTATCTTTTAAGATAAGATGGATCCATTAAGCTAGATATATTTTAATGAAGGATAATCTAGTTTGTCTAGTTATTTTTATAAGCATTTTTATGCATGTATGTATATGCAGATGCAATTGTGGACATTACTCCAGAACTCATCACACTCAATCAGAGATCCAAATCAGACAAGTATCATAAGAGCAAACATTCAAGCACATAGATACCTATAAAAATAGTTTTGTTTTTGTTCCTAAGATTAGGTCTCATATTCCTAAAAGTCACTTTAGGTACAGGATTTCAAAGTGTGCAATCCACTTTTGTCTTTAGAAGAGAAAAGGTAAGAGTAATCAGAGTAAAACAGCAGTAGATGAGAAGAGATTAAGAAAAGTTTAGAAAGAATCAGAGTAGCAAAGGTAAGTAGGTAAGGGTTATCTAGTTCTATCTAGGTTTTGTCCTACGGTCAACATCGATCTGATACCACTTCTGTCACACCCGGGTTTTAGAGGGTCCAAAACCTGGGTGCGAAATAATCACCAAGTGTGCTGGGACCAAGTCTTACACATATAATGACTCATGGTACAGATACGAATATCACAACATTAATATATAACAGAGTTCTATACAAAATAGTTAAATAATTACATCATATAAAGACAACGATCCAGCAACCATAGTTGACTAGGAGACGACGACCTAGACCTCTCATGATCTCATCGCAGCATCCTCCATGCGCCTCATCCTGTGGTACCTGTTTTTGACATAGGGGGATGTAAGTACAGCAAGGGTGAGCTCACATATGTTCATCGCTCAACAAGTTGTGGGCAATAATGTCTATGAACTCACCAAAGGTGGGAGTTCATGTGAAGTGTAAGGCTTACCAAAGAAGATGGTTAAAGCTGAGCATCGCTTTTAAAGTTGGTCAAAATTTTATTAGCAGTTACTAAGTATAAGTAGATATCAACCCAATTAAATAAGAGATCAAGATTAATAACAACACCCACAATGCAATGCAAATGACAAATTGAGTTTAATTCCATAAGTTAATCATGTGAGGGTCCGAGCCGCTCATGATCGTGAGCACGACTGATATACCAGTTTTACACTCTGCAGAGGTGGCGCATCTTTACCCACAAGTCGTGTTACCCATTTGCCACGGGGTTGATCAGACCCCATACACCTCTACCAAGGAAGCGAGGCAGGGTACCACTGTGAGGCCTTTACAAAATTCCACTAGCTTCAGAAAACCTGCTACAGTTTCTAGGGAGCTCAGCATAGGAATCCCCCATCTAAAAAGCCATCGTAGCAAAATCAACCTGAGAACCTCCCTATACCGACCAGTCCCCTACTGCCCTTGCCCCTTTCGGGTAAGGTTGTCCTCCACTAGCTTTCCTAATTAGTCAACCAAGGGAATCCCATACCACCCTTATGGTAGCACTATTTTCCCGGCTCGTTCTCCATGGTCCAATTAACAAGATGATCTTATCATGAACAATAATTAAACAACAACATAATGGGAACATAATCATAATGAAACATTAGTTTCCCAAAACCAGTAGAGCAATAGCAAATCTATTTAATAATTCATTTGTTTGCAAGGTGGGGGATAAATAATGCTAGGGAAACATATTAGGTCTCATAAAATTAACCTAAGCATATCAGAGTGATTAACAACGAACATTATTAGGTAAAAAGGCATGATCAAGGGCACAACTTGCCTTAGACTCGAGATTCCAGGTACCAGGATGGTCTTCAGATTCTTGGGACCTCACTGCTATTCGTAGCAATACAAACAAACATGGTATAGGCAAAATTAACATCACACCAAACATACTGCTTAATAATATTCTACACAATGCTATGAGATCGTAGGTTCGAGAACCACTAAATTCGGAGCTACGATTATGAAGTTATGAATTTCTAAAGATTTAGGAGTGGGGTACAAAAGAAATTAAGTACATAATTTTAATTTAGGTTTCATGGTAATACAAGGTTACTAGATGATGAAGAATATTATTAGGAGACTAATGAAATTAGTTATGATTTAAACAAGTTTCTGGAATTCTTTATATTTTAGACATCAATTTCCACATTTAATTTACTATTTCCTAATGACTTATAGACTGTGGCGATCATTTTTCTACAAGTTTAGGGGCCTATTCAAAAGAGGAAGGATCAATCTGCGATATAAATTGAACTAAGGTGGACGGTGTTGGGGACAGATATCCCGTGGGTCCACTAGAAGGCAAGAAGGCCTCGCGCGGGGCCTTGGGCCAGTTACCCCGCAAGCCATCCTTTCGTGGGCTGGGCTAGAGCTACTGGCGGAATGGGCCGACCTGAGAAGGCAACAGACTCAAGCCCAGGCAATCCGTCAACTCATCCACAGCAACCACCCAACTTTCCTGCGCATGGCGTCCTTGAATATCGGGGCGGATTAGGGATAAGTCGGCAAGATTGTAGGAAGATCAGTTCAATCGGTTCACTATTATTTAGGAGACATGTGATCCTCATGTACGCAAGGAGTGCCCCACGGTCGAGTATATAAGGCACAAGGGGTACCCCATCATTTCCATCGACCATCTACCTATCTCATTAGCTTTTCTCCATTCAGGAGACTTCACGTGTAACCCATCACATAAAGATCCACCCCAGGAAGTAGGGTATTATGCCTCTCCAAGCGGCCCGAACCTGCAGAAAATTGTATGTTCCTCTCTCGTGCGTCCAGCACGAACCATTGAGCTACAGTCAACAGCACCGTCCTACCCAAAAGCACCGCAAGGGGTAACCCTGGGTGTGCGGTCAGGCTCCAAACACCGACAGCTGGTGCGCCAGGTAGGGGGTGTGTCGTTGATCCTAGCTAGCTCATTGGCCATCACCTCCAAGTGCAAGATCACCCTTCTGTGACACCCCAGTGTCACCTAGGGTTTCTTCTTTAAGCTAACTCAAAACCATTATCACATGTGAACCAAATTGAGTAATGGACATCAAAAACTAGAAGCAAAGGTTAAATTAAGTCTTTTATCTTAAGGATCATGCCTAAAACATATTAAGCCTTCAAAAAGGAAAGAATTGCTAAAACCCTAGAACTACCCTAATTAGGTCATTTAAGTAGAAAGGAAAGGATGGGTAAAAAGACCATGAAAAACATGGAATCATGGCTTAGGCCAATTATAAAAATTGGAATACACTAACTAAGCTATAATAAAGATTATAAAAGTTTGGCCAAAATAGTTTGTTAAAAACCCCAATCAAGCCATTCAATTGGAGGCTTCCTAGAAAAATCTGAAATTCAGATTTCTAAATTTCAGCCTCTAACTCAAAACCGAGCGCGTTCACCTTAATCCCTAGCTCAAATCCTTAAGCTCCCATTAACAAAAATGTGCCTAACTAACCCCTCTACATCATACTAGAAGATGGCATTGGGACGTGTGCCCTAGACATGTCAAACCCGGGATCTTCTCTCAGTGTTCGGTAGTGAGACAAACCCAACTTCACCCCTCCATATCTCTTGATCCAGTCAACAAAACCCATAAGCCTCCACACACAAACGACAAAGGAATGTTAGGGGAAGAGATCTCTCAACGGGATCATGGCCATAATCTCAAAGATTTGGAGCCAATCCGCGCTTGAACATGACCTCTCTCTGCGCTGCCTCGTGCTCGACGCCGTGCCCAGACGCTAGAGCGCGCACTGGCGCTCGCCCGCGCACGCCCCGAGCGCTTGTCAGAGCCACCCCTCGGTCGTGCTCACCCGTGCCTTCAAAACCACCCCCGGGCGCGCCTCACCTCACTCCACGCTCACCCTCGCTGGCCAACACCCCTCCCTTAGCTCCAGCGAGCTCTCCTCCGCCCGCCATCACCACCCGAGCCTCGGCCACCGCGGCCAGCTCACTCCAGCCACGTCCAAGTCGCGCTGGACACTCGGTTAGCTTCGCTAGTGGCCTGTGAAGCTTTCCAAGCCCTCGGACCCGGCAAAACCTCACCGGAGACCCGAGATCGTCCTCGCCGGACTTCGGTCGCCCGCGGCCGCGCGTAGACCGAGCAATCCGGTGAGCCATTCTCAAATTCCTCGCGCACACGTCTTCCTTGACCTCTGGTGAAGCTCCCTGACCCGTTCAATTGATTTGTACCGCCCTGGTTAGGCCAGATTCCTTGCCACCGACGAACTCCCCCGCCTACGCACGTGGACTGACCTACTCCGACCATCATCGCCGATGATCCGTACCTCGACATGATCGCCAGAGACCCCCAGACCTCGCCCGACCCCTCACCGGAGCAACCTCACCGCCGGTAAGCCCCTCCCCCCTTTTCTTTCACCGCGGTCACTGTTCCATTAGGGGAAGGACTGCGAGTTCGATTTCGCAAAACCCTAGGGGGTTTTCTGCAGAGTCATAGACTCATGTGAATAGTGAACCGAGGACCTGTCTGTAATACACTTAAAACCTTTCGCCAGGGACCCCAGTGCAAAACCCTTTTTGCTTTATCCATTTCTGTTTATTCTTTTTAAATTCAGCAGAGAACTTAGGAAATTTATATCTTGAGAAATGTTTAACCAAATTTAGTCAAATCAATTTTGCTAGATTCAAAATATTATGGACTATCGAATAAAAATGCTGAACCCTATGGTTTCTGTATTGATTTTTAGAGTTTAGAATTAAATAAGGAAACTGTCTAAACCTTGTTAAAATAAAGAAAAATAGTTATGCTTCTGTGCTAAACTTAAGAAAATTTGTAGGCGTGTAACCCTACTTAGACACTGTTTAAAAATAGTGAGCACCCCAGTATTGAAGATTTAGATAAGGTTATTTATTAAAAACCATATTTGCCCAAAACTTAGGAAAATGAGAAAGGTACTAGAACATCATGAACAGTGGATGCAAATATTTTTCCTAGTCCACTTAAGTAATAAAGAACCTAGGAAAAATAAAGGGAACCCTAGTCCGGAACAAATTCAAGGTGAAATGTTTTATTAGGCACTAATAAAACTAGAAAGGTCATTATTAAAAACATAAGAACAATTTCAAAATTGGTAAGAAAAATTCAGTAGACTTGTAACCACTAGGACACCACTCCAAAAATGATAAATGCCCCAGCCCATCATTTTAAGTAGGTTGAACAAATAAAACTTAGTATTGAGCCATATTTCACTTAATTTATAAGCAAGCCAAAAAGTGGGCAACAATGGGCAAATAAATTTTTACCAGATTATTGATGAACTAGGCCACCAGGGAAAAATGCAAAACCCATTCAAAGCTACAAAGTAACACCCATTACCCCTACTTCATGAAAAAGGCCATTTAATTCGAGAAATTCCTACCACCCTCTCCCTTAAGCAAAAACTTACCAAACTTTAGAATGATTTCTCTTGCATAAAGAAGAAGATAAGAAAAATTCGAAATTTGTTGTTTGATATTTTTCAAGTATAGTGGTGGTAGAAAGCACCCCGTTGGCTAGAAATTTTAGAAAATCATAATAAAATAAATGATAAGTATTAATGGCTGAAAATTTGTACAAAGTCATGTTATAACATCTAAATGCCAGCAAAAATAAGTCTTAGAGAATAACCCACAGTAAAAAGGAAGTTGTAGTTCAAAACACCCCTCTGCCCTAATATTTGATAATTTTGTACAGAGAGAACCCCTCCCTTTTTAAACATCAAATTTTGAGAAAGAGAGTTATACACCAGTGAGAAGCCACTGTAATTTTTGCAGAATTTTTGGAAATTTATTAAGCTACCTTGTAGTTCAAACCTAGCTTAAAAGTATAAAAGAAATAGCAAAAAAGAGAGGGAATAATAAACCTCACTCCAATAATTCAGCTAGGAATCTTGACAAGCTCTCACTAAGACATTAAAAAGAAATCAGGGGAACACTAAAATGAACTTACCAATTAGCTTAACCAAACTTGACCCTAATTTGCTAGGTGTATCACAAAAATCTTCAATAGTGAGAATAAGCTCCACCATATTAAATTGATCATTCCCCATCCAATTTTAGTTGCTAAATTGCATATCATGTCATGCATGTATCTTACTCATTGCATTCATTAGATTGCAATCTCGCTGACGGAGAGTACGTGCTCATCCCTGAGCAAGGAGCTGTCCACGAGGAAGACCAGGAGCAAGCTCCCGAGACTGCCATCGAGGATCTCCCCGCAGCCCCAGCAATTGAAGGCAAGCCCCGGTTTTATGCATAACCATTATATATGTATTTTACTACACTTAATGTTTGTAGGTTTGTACTGTGCACTTAAGTGTAGGAGTTGACTGAAACCCTAGTTGCATGAACTCAGGATTACTTTTTGAGATGAATACTAGTATGCTAGGTCGAGTAGCTGCTTTGCTAAAATCAAGATCTCGGTAGAAGTCGAGTGATTTTTCTAGCACTCGCGCGAGGTCAGGAATTGATTATATTCAGCTTGATAACGGGATCTAAGATGGTCCATGGACTTGGATCTAGGGAGGATGCCTTGTCCCTGAGACAGAAAAAGGAACTAAGGATTAATGTGTGGATACCTGAGTCAAGCATTTGAACGTACTAAGCACATGTCGAGAAATATAGTAACCAGTAAACCTAGTACCTGAGTGAAGCCGGGCGCGGACTTTACCCCTCACGCAACCTGAGACTGGGTCTCCCATGCTAGCTATGGTGGGTACAAGTGCGGCCACTGCACGGCGGCGGCCGGGGTCAGTGGAGCATTGTATGCCAAGGCAGTGAGGCCTGGCCGCGAACAGGGAATCGATGGGGATGGTTGACATGTGTGGGGACGAAGTTCCCCTACATGACGTGTGTTTAGGTTTACCTTGCAAGGATAAAACTCGATTCAAATTGTCTGCTTCTCGTAGCTAATGAGACTGCTTGACCCCTTGTACTACATTGAGTAAGAAGTAAAATGAGGTTTTACATGAGATAACTTGTTGATTGTACTAATGCTTGTTACCATGTATGTTTAGAAGGAGCAAACTTAGCTAATTTAATAATGCTAGAATTGGAAAGCTAAAGTTGATTTTAGACTAAGCTAGTGCTTTTGGCAAACCAAACCCTTCAGCCAAACAGCTGCATAGTCTAGAGGTAGAGGAGTAGATTCCTCACACCGGGTAAGTCTAGCTGAGTATTAGTATACTCAGCCTTGCTTGTGGCATAATTTTTGTAGGTACGCTTCAGGATATGGTTGATGGTGTGATTTGGCCTACCACCCTGCCATCGGGTTGGACAGTCGAGTGGGATGATGCTCCAGCAGGAGCGGAGCAGGAGGAGTAGTGGGCTAGGCCTTGCCCTATTCCTCTCTTTCGACGATATCGATTATCCGCTGCAATTTATTTTGTGAACTTATATCAGCTACTTGAAAACTCTGATTTATGTAATAACTCTAGTACTTTAATTTGAGGTTTCCTGTTTTATTGTATTTCTTCTGTGACTCACCTTCGAGTGAGTTTGTGGTATTTGATCTTGGTTAAGTGGCTTTATCAGACTAGATCTGAGGGATTGATAGGTTATTCCGATTTAAGTGTGTTGCAGCCCCTGAGGCGTGACTTAGGCACTTAAGCTAGAATAATTCGGGTGGTTCCGCCACACCTTTTCCACGGGACCATGTTCTGCTTCAAAACCATCTCGTCCATAGTGGATGAAGAGGGAACTCTGCACCGAATAGCAGACCCACCGGAGAAAAAAACTTTCCTTAGAAATCCCGAAGGAAACCAGAGTAGAACAGCAGGTGGCGCAGCCGCCCGCATCCTGAGCGAAGATGACCTCTTACGAACCAAAAATTGGGAGCTCACCTACCCAAAAAACTCCATTGTCCACCTCGCCCACAAAGGAGTGGACATGGATCACTCGAAAGAGGGAAGCAAATGTCCTAAGTCAGGGGACGAGAGCTCGTCGAGTCATCTTTCTGGCACCTTCACCCTCAAAGGAGGACGGAAAGAAAAGTGCCATCGCGATAGCTCCTTTCTACCCAACATCCTCTTCAATGGGGGGAGATTGGAGTCGTCTCCCATCTCCGACGACGAGCCAACCATGCAAGGGGAAGAACCTCCCCAGCGTGAAGCACAGCGACGGAGGAATAGACGCTGGAATGTGCGGCGACATCACGAGGCTGGGGAATGGGATCCAGCGTAGCCCGTATCCCGGGACGAAGCTTCAGAAGTGGGAGAAACTCCCAACGAGCGAGTATGCCAAGAAAGACGGAACTCTCGCCGCCCTGATCGCCGACAAGCCTAGGACCGAGAGCGGGAGCAAGCCGAGCAAGGTGCAAGGCTACGCCGAGAGAACCCTCTCTTTGCTCGAAACCTGTACCCCGACTTCGCTCAAGCAATGAACACGTCGAGTGAAGTTGAAGGGGTGCTAGCCCAGATAGCTGACGGCCTCCCGCGAACTCCGGACGCGGAAGGCTACCGGCGGCTGCTTACTCAAGTAGCTAACCACCTTCTACCCATCGCTCATCCTCTGAGCGATCTATGCCATGCCATCAACAGCCAATGAGATGTGCGGAGCTCCATCAACGCTTCGCGTGAACGATGGCATGAAAGTGAGATAAGGCACTGGGAGGAGTATGACCGGGATCACGGCATCTTGGCCCGAAGTCGTGCCACCCGAGTTTAGTCGACTGCAGCCTCGACTAGTGGCCCTATCCGGGACGATCGAGACGACACACTATTGGCTCCCCTCCCTAGGACCAACCTCACGAACGCCGATAGGAAGACACATGCGGGGTCTCCATGCTTACTCCACGTCTCTGAGCCATCCAGTGGCCCCCAACATCAAGGTCTCCAACATCAACAAATATGAGCCCAAGCAGGACCCAAGGGGCTGGTTGGCCGTCTACACAACCGCTACTCGAGCCACCGAGGTGATGGAAGATGTAATGACAGTGTATTTGCCCATCGTCCTTGGGCAAGACGCACTGCAGTGCCTCCAACATCTGCCACGACACTGCATCGATGATTGGAGCAACTTTAGTCGAAGCTTCATCGCCAACTTCCAGTCTCTCTCTGACAAGTCGACACAGCCATGGGACCTCAAATCCATCAGGCACCAAAGCGATGAAACACTCCGGTCATACCTCAAGAGGTTTTAGACCATGAGGAACCACATCCCTGAAATCACAGAGGCAGCGGTGATTGAGGATTTCTATCGGGGATCCAATGACATGGCCTTCGTCTGAGCCATACTGCAAAAAGCGCCCGCCACCTCCAAACAACTGTTCCGAGAAGCAGACCTCTACATCACCACAGATGTAATACTCAAAATTGTATAAAAGGATGATATAGTGAATTCCTTATCTTATGTGCCATATTTGCATCATAAAAAGAGCATACATGAAAGTTGGAAGTGAATTAAAACAAATGATAAAAAGAATATGCATCATGTTGGAGTTTTATATGTTTGCACATTAAATAAAATAATAAGGATAATAACAATGAGATAATAATTCTAAAGGTTGGATCAAACCCTAAATGGAGATTAGAGTTTGGAAATAAGAAAAGAGAAGGGATATAAAACAAAAATATAAATAATATATATATAAATAAATATACTCGGAATTAATATCCCCAATTTCACAAAAATAAGTTGAAGTGATGAACCATAGAAGTTTGAATTTAAGTTTGAATTCAAATTTAACTTGGAAATGAAGAAAAGAAATAGAAAATAAAAAGAAAAAGAGAAAACCCCTACCTGGGCCAACTCCACCCTTTTTCGGCCCACAACTGATTTCGGCCCGCGCTGCCTGGTGACCGGCGCCGACATGTGGGCCCAATCGGGCAGCCGCACTCTCGCCCTCACTGGCCCTCGGGCCCGCGCGTCAGCGCATCTTCTCCCGTGTAGCCACCCCGCCTGTGCCTGACACCGCGGACCCCACGCGTCAGCTCTGCCCCTTTCCCCTTTCTTCGCCGCGCTGCTCGGATGAGCTCGACCGGGGCGCACTTCGCGGAATCCGTTGGAGCCCCACTGCGCACGCTCGGACTCGGACTGGGCACAGGGTATAAATCGTGCCGCTCTCCTCCCGCCCCTCATTGAGCCGTGCAATTAGCCAACGCCGCCGCCGCCGCCCGAACTGTGTCCGCGGTAAGCGAGAGGTCCGCCACCATAGAATCGGGTCGGCATCGCCGATTGGTGGCCAGGATAGTGCTAAGATTGTTCATCGGCGTATGTGGATCGTCAGCGTGAAGTATTGCGCTCGGTGGTCCGCCCAAACGTCTGGAATTCCTCACCGGAACTGGTGACCCGCCGCGAACTCGGATAGCACCGTGGGCGAGGCTCGTCGCAGCGGAATCCCCGGTATGAACACCACGCCTAGAATCGCCTTTGTGTGTTGAAACCTCCGGTGTCATCGGCCGGGCACGCGGACTCTCGGGTCATCTCTAATTTCTCACCGACGCGCCACGGCCACCACAATCCGCACAACACCGTGGGTGAAGATCATCACAACACTATCGCTGGTAAAGTCTACCTCAATCTTCTCACCGTTCGACTAGCTTTGTGTAGCTCCGTTTAATTTAATGGTGGTGCTCGGGGTAGGTTGATTGGGCCACGGTCGTTCTTCTCCGCCGCGGGCAGGATTCCTGGTGCCGCCGCGTCTTGCCTGATGGGGAAGAAACGTAGTAGCCGCCGGATGATAAACGAAGGGCTGCGATTTGATCTGTGAACTGACGTAGCTAGGGCTCCTCGTGACCGTAGATTGGAGGATGAACGGGCGGTCGTGTGCGTGGGTTGTTTTTAATCTCAACCCTTGGATTGGGATCTGGTGGTCGGAAGCGCGTACCCCTTCGTCGTTATATCGGATCCGTCAGATCGAGATCGGACGGCCTGGGTCGTTGGATGCCCCTTCGGCCGGGTTGTTTTGCATAAGAGCCCTCCTGGAATTTGAAAACCAACCCGCAATCCACGGCAGTGAAACTCTGTGTCTGCGGATTTTTTGTGTTAACGCCCCTGTACTTCCCGATAATATTGCGCCAAGTCCAGAGAACAATAAAAATAGAAAATTGATTATAGAAAATAATTTTTAATACAAAAACAATACTAGAAACTTGTATAATTCCTAGAAACTTCAAATTAAGTCCAAATTGATCCATTCCAGTTTCTATAATTTTGTAATAATATTGTCTATCAACTAGTAACACTGTTTAGCCATGAAACTTGAATTAAAATTATTCATTTGGATTAATCTATTCTAAGCACTAAATAATTTCAGAAATTCATAACTTGAATTCTGTAACCCCAAATTCAGTGATTCCAATTCCTATGGTTTCATTTTAATGTGTAGGTTTTTACTGTGTATTTTATTTACATGTTTGGTGTAATGTTAATTTTGCCTATACAATGTTTGTTTGAATTGCTACGACTAGCAGTGAGGTCACGAGTCACCTGAAGATCATCCTGGTACCTGGAATCTCAAGGCCCAGGCAAGTTGTGCCCTTGATCACTTCTTTTTACCCAGCCATGTTCTAATTAATCATAATGATCTGCATAGGTTAATTTTGATGGGACCCAATAGGTTACCCTAGTTTGTCTATTTTTATACCTTGTTTACCACTGAACTTTCTGGGTAGTACTTGCTAGTGCTATATGTGGTTTTGGGTATGGAGATACACCATTCATGATTATACTTTTGATATCAGTTGTTATTTATGGTTCATGTTATGATCATTATGTTAATTGGAACATGGAGCGACCACCCGGGAAAACAGTGCTACCACAGGGGTGGAATGGAACGCCCTTGGCTGATTAATTAGGAAAGCTAGTGGAAGACTACCTTACCCGAAAGGGGCAAGGGCAGTAGGGGAGAGGTCAGTGCGGGGAGGCCCTCGGGAGGATTTTGCTGCGATGGCGGTCCTGCAAGGGATTCCTGTACTGGATCTTCCTATAAACTGTAGCGGGTTTTCGGAAGCTAGTGGAACTTTGTAAAGGCCTCGTAGTGGATCCCTAGCCATTCACCTCGGAAGTGTCTAACGGCTTTGCAAACCCTGGCGACATGGGATACACGACTTGTGGGTAAAGATGCGCAACCTCTGCAGAGTGTAAAACTGGTATACTAGCCGTGCTCACGGTCATGAGCAGCTCGGACCCTCACATGATTAAATTATGGAACTAAATTCAATTTGTCATATGCATTGCATTGCAGGTGAAGTTGTTACTTTTGTTCTATTACTTAATTGGGTTGGTATTTTACTTATGCTTAGTAACTGCTAATAAAATTTTGACCAACCTTAAAAGCAATGCTCAGCTCTAACCATCTTCTTTGGTAAGCCTTACACTTCACGTGAGCTCCCACCTTTGGCGAGTTCATGCACATTATTCCCCACAACTTGTTGAGCGATGAACGTATGTGAGCTCACTCTTGTTGTCTCACATACACCACAGGTCAAGACCAGGTACTGCAGGATGATGCTCATGGAGGATGCTGCGATGAGTTCGTGAGAGGTCTAGGTCGTCGTCTCCCAGTCAACTTTGGGTTGCTGGACCGTTGTCTCCTCATAATGTAACTATTTATTTGTATAGAACTCCTGTTATATATAAAGTTGTGACATTCGATCCTGTGCCACTATACATCATATGTATGAGACTTGGTCCCAGCATACCTGGTGTTTATGTTAACCCCGGGTTTTGGACCCCTAAAATCCGGGTGTTACAGAAGTGGTATCAGAGGAATGTTGACTGTAGGACGAAACCTAGATAGAACTGGACAACCATTATCTACTTACCTCTGCTACTCTGATTCTTTTCTAAACTTATCTTAAATCTTTTCTCATCTATTTCCGCTTTACTCTGATTACTCTTACCTTTTCACTTCTAAAGACAAATGGGGATTTCACACTTTGAAATCCTGTGCCTAAAATGACTTTAGGAATAGGAGACCTATTCTTAGGAACAAAAACAAAACTATTTTTTTTATAAGTGTCTATATATTTGAATGTTTGTTCTTATGATATCTGTCTGATTTGGATCTTTGTTTGAGTGTGATGAGTTGTGGAGTAATGTCCACAATTACATCTGCATATACATCTAGGTATAAAGGATAGCCTTTGTAAGATAACTAGACAACCTAGATTGTCCCCATTGGAACATATCTAGCTTAAGAAGATTTATCTTATCCTAAAAGATCTCATTCTAACCAATTCATCTTACCTTAAAAGATTCTCCCTTATCTTAATAAGATCCATCTCATCTTAAAAGATACTCAACTTATCTTGAAAAGATTTTATATCATCCTAATAGATCTAACTGACCTCAAAAGATTCACCTTAGCCTAATAAGCATACTTATCCACCCTAGATTAAACAACCATGATCTAGTGCAACTTAATTAGATCTTATTTAGTCAAACTAGTCATACCAATCTAACCTAGATTCAATCTTGTGTAATAGATCCATCTTATCTTAAAAGATATTCTATTACCTTAATAGATTTATCTTACCTTAAAAAGATTTTATCTGGTCCTAATAAATCTAAAGATTCTAACATATCCTAATAATATTTATCCTACCCTAGTAGATCTATTTAACCTAAACTAGTCTAATCTAGTCATATTCAATCTAATCTAGCTCCTACTTAATCTAATATGATCTAATCTAGGGTGTGTTACTTAATGCTGGTGCAAAAGATATGGCCATGCTCCTAATTCACTCAAGTCTAAATTAATGACTTAGATCAGTTCAGCCATACCCAGGTTACATACCCTATCCAAACCATGCAGAAGCAAAACAATCAAACCAGACTCTGACTAATCTCATTTAACTTATAGCCATCTACTAAACTAATCTAATGTGGCCTACTTAATCAGACTAATGATGCAGGTAAAAAGAGATTAGACCTTACTAGCCAAGTGTTAACTTAGCACATTAGACTAACTCAACCATGAGCAGAAGATCTAACTCGACCAATAGATTCATAATGGATTGCATGATCTGTTTATCCTCACCTAACATCAAATAAACTTTTGACCTATATCATGTAGTCTATCTCAATCATACCTATATTAACCATATTCCCCAGCCCAATAATATACACTAACTCCTAATCAATGAGGCAAGACCGAAGAAGATGATCAAACTTCATCAAGGAAGGATGAGCACCAACTCAAGTCTTCAAGGATCAAGTGAGGTCACCAAGATGAGTCAAGATCCACAATATTGGATGAAGTCTTTTCTTATCCTGCTCTTTCTTACCCAAACCTATATATATCCTAAAGACATCTTCTATCCTACATAATAAAGTGGACATACATATATTACCCATGCTCTCCTATCACTTATTAATAATAAAAAGAGAGACTCTTGATTTTGAACTAATTAGAAACTAAAAGCTAAATTTTAAATCACTCTTCCTATATCCTCTTTCTTACAAATCTCGAGGGCGAGATTATTTTTAAGGGGGGTAGGATTTGTAATACTCAAAATTGTATAAAAGGATGATATAGTGAATTCCTTATCTTATGTGCCATATTTGCATCATAAAAAGAGCATACATGAAAGTTGGAAGTGAATTAAAACAAATGATAAAAAGAATATGCATCATGTTGGAGTTTTATATGTTTGCACATTAAATAAAATAATAAGGATAATAACAATGAGATAATAATTCTAAAGGTTGGATCAAACCCTAAATGGAGATTAGAGTTTGGAAATAAGAAAAGAGAAGGGATATAAAACAAAAATATAAATAATATATATATAAATAAATATACTCGGAATTAATATCCCTAATTTCACAAAAATAAGTTGAAGTGATGAACCATAGAAGTTTGAATTTAAGTTTGAATTCAAATTTAACTTGGAAATGAAGAAAAGAAATAGAAAATAAAAAGAAAAAGAGAAAACCCCTACCTGGGCCAACTCCACCCTTTTTCGGCCCACAACTGATTTCGGCCCGCGCTGCCTCGTGACCGGCGCCGACATGTGGGCCCAATCGGGCAGCCGCACTCTCGCCCTCACTGGCCCTCGGGCCCGCGCGTCAGCGCATCTTCTCCCGTGTAGCCACCCCGCCTGTGCCTGACACCGCGGACCCCACGCGTCAGCTCTGCCCCTTTCCCCTTTCTTCGCCGCGCTGCTCGGATGAGCTCGACCGGGGCGCACTTCGCGGAATCCGTTGGAGCCCCACTGCGCACGCTCGGACTCGGACTGGGCACAGGGTATAAATCGTGCCGCTCTCCTCCCGCCCCTCATTGAGCCGTGCAATTAGCCAACGCCGCCGCCGCCACCCGAACTGTGTCCGCGGTAAGCGAGAGGTCCGCCACCATAGAATCGGGTCGGCATCGCCGATTGGTGGCCAGGATAGTGCTAAGATTGTTCATCGGCGTATGTGGATCGTCAGCGTGAAGTATTGCGCTCGGTGGTCCACCCAAACGTCTGGAATTCCTCACCGGAACTGGTGACCCGCCGCGAACTCGGATAGCACCGTGGGCGAGGCTCGTCGCAGCGGAATCCCCGGTATGAACACCACGCCTAGAATCGCCTTTGTGTGTTGAAACCTCCGGTGTCATCGGCCGGGCACGCGGACTCTCGGGTCATCTCTAATTTCTCACCGACGCGCCACGGCCACCACAATCCGCACAACACCGTGGGTGAAGATCATCACAACACTATCGCTGGTAAAGTCTACCTCAATCTTCTCACCGTTCGACTAGCTTTGTGTAGCTCCGTTTAATTTAATGGTGGTGCTCGGGGTAGGTTGATTGGGCCACGGTCGTTCTTCTCCGCCGCGGGCAGGATTCCTGGTGCCGCCGCGTCTTGCCTGATGGGGAAGAAACGTAGTAGCCGCCGGATGATAAACGAAGGGCTGCGATTTGATCTGTGAACTGACGTAGCTAGGGCTCCTCGTGACCGTAGATTGGAGGATGAACGGGCGGTCGTGTGCGTGGGTTGTTTTTAATCTCAACCCTTGGATTGGGATCTGGTGGTCGGAAGCGCGTACCCCTTCGTCGTTATATCGGATCCGTCAGATCGGGATCGGACGGCCTAGGTCGTTGGATGCCCCTTCGGCCGGGTTGTTTTGCATAAGAGCCCTCCTGGAATTTGAAAACCAACCCGCAATCCACGGCAGTGAAACTCTGTGTCTGCGGATTTTTTGTGTTAATGCCCCTGTACTTCCCGATAATATTGCGCCAAGTCCAGAGAACAATAAAAATAGAAAATTGATTATAGAAAATAATTTTTAATACAAAAACAATACTAGAAACTTGTATAATTCCTAGAAACTTCAAATTAAGTCCAAATTGATCCATTCCAGTTTCTATAATTTTGTAATAATATTGTCTATCAACTAGTAACACTGTTTAGCCATGAAACTTGAATTAAAATTATTCATTTGGATTAATCTATTCTAAGCACTAAATAATTTCAGAAATTCATAACTTGAATTCTGTAACCCCAAATTCAGTGATTCCAATTCCTATGGTTTCATTTTAATGTGTAGGTTTTTACTGTGTATTTTATTTACATGTTTGGTGTAATGTTAATTTTGCCTATACAATGTTTGTTTGAATTGCTACGACTAGCAGTGAGGTCACGTGTCACCTGAAGATCATCCTGGTACCTGGAATCTCAAGGCCCAGGCAAGTTGTGCCCTTGATCACTTCTTTTTACCCAGCCATGTTCTAATTAATCATAATGATCTGCATAGGTTAATTTTGATGGGACCCAATAGGTTACCCTAGTTTGTCTATTTTTATACCTTGTTTACCACTGAACTTTCTGGGTAGTACTTGCTAGTGCTATATGTGGTTTTGGGTATGGAGATACACCATTCATGATTATACTTTTGATATCAGTTGTTATTTATGGTTCATGTTATGATCATTATGTTAATTGGAACATGGAGCGACCACCCGGGAAAACAGTGCTACCACAGGGGTGGAATGGGACGCCCTTGGCTGATTAATTAGGAAAGCTAGTGGAAGACTACCTTACCCGAAAGGGGCAAGGGCAGTAGGGGAGAGGTCAGTGCGGGGAGGCCCTCGGGAGGATTTTGCTGCGATGGCGGTCCTGCAAGGGATTCCTGTACTGGATCTTCCTATAAACTGTAGCGGGTTTTCGGAAGCTAGTGGAACTTTGTAAAGGCCTCGTAGTGGATCCCTAGCCATTCACCTCGGAAGTGTCTAAGGGCTTTGCAAACCCTGGCGACATGGGATACACGACTTGTGGGTAAAGATGCGCAACCTCTGCAGAGTGTAAAACTGGTATACTAGCCGTGCTCACGGTCATGAGCAGCTCGGACCCTCACATGATTAAATTATGGAACTAAATTCAATTTGTCATATGCATTGCATTGCAGGTGAAGTTGTTACTTTTGTTCTATTACTTAATTGGGTTGGTATTTACTTATGCTTAGTAACTGCTAATAAAATTTTGACCAACCTTAAAAGCAATGCTCAGCTCTAACCATCTTCTTTGGTAAGCCTTACACTTCACGTGAGCTCCCACCTTTGGCGAGTTCATGCACATTATTCCCCACAACTTGTTGAGCGATGAACGTATGTGAGCTCACTCTTGCTGTCTCACATACACCACAGGTCAAGACCAGGTACTGCAGGATGATGCTCATGGAGGATGCTGCGATGAGTTCGTGAGAGGTCTAGGTCGTCGTCTCCCAGTCAACTTTGGGTTGCTGGACCGTTGTCTCCTCATAATGTAACTATTTATTTGTATAGAACTCCTGTTATATATAAAGTTGTGACATTCGATCCTGTGCCACTATACATCATATGTATGAGACTTGGTCCCAGCATACCTGGTGTTTATGTTAACCCCGGGTTTTGGACCCCTAAAATCCGGGTGTTACAACAGATGAGTGGGCCTAGGACCTCATCGGAGGTACGAAACCTGCACCACCCGTGCCACGACGCGACATGAACCAGCAACCTGATAGGTGCTGGGAGAAGAGGCCTCGAGAGGAGGTGCACTCCGCCGGACCACCCATCACTCGAGCCCATGGTGCGCCCCGTGGAGGTGTACGGACATTAGATGAAATCCTCAACGCCCAGTGCCCATACCACAAGGACATGTGCCACACCCAATGGAACTGTAGGGACTTCAAGCACTCCATCGAGCACGACCAGCCATTTCAACCTCTACTGCCTCCCCCACCGCGAGGAGAGCCTAGCAAGCCTAGGCAGCCTCAGCAGCAGCAAGGGGGAGGGGCCAGAGCCTTTCCACGCATTGACAGGGAGGTCAACGTCATCTTCGGAGGACACAGAGCACAAGAAAACCGGAGGCAACAAAAGCTCAACGACCGGCAGGTCCTGGTGGCCACCACTAGTGGCCCAGCTATTTACCGGTGGTCGAAACACGCAATAACATTCAGCCAAGCTGATCAATGGCTCAACTTTGATCATCCCGGTAAGTACCCGCTCCTCATTGATCTAGTGATCTGAGAGAGCCGGGTGAAGAAAGTATTAGTGGACGGGGGAAGCAGGATCAACGTCACCTTCCCCCGGACGCTCCAAGCCCTAGGGGTTGAACTCAAAGACCTCACCGATTCAGATACTCCCTTCTTCGGCATCGTGCCGACTAAAAAGGGGAGTACCCGCTCGAGCACATCTACATGTCCATCACCTTTGGGACCCCAGAGAACTATAGAACCGAGTTCCTGCGGTTCGAGGTGGCGTGCTTCGACTGCGGGTACAACGCCATCCTCGGAAGGCTGGGACTAGCGATGTTCATGGCTATTCCACATTACTCATACATGATACTAAAGATGTCGAGACCTCAAGGAATCATCATTGTGCATGCTGATTTCCAAGGCACTGCAGAGTGCTTTCGGGGAGCCATTCAGACAGCCCTCACTGCTGGGCCCTCAATAGCCCTTCCCACATAGGCGAACACCAGGCCGGAGGAGGAGGGTCTCACAATACCCACCAATGAAGCTCAAGCCGTGACCTCTATACGGCCGATTGAAGAGACTAAGAGGATCAATCTGGGATTCGCTGATGAGCATAAGACCACCATCATCAGTTCTAGCCTTGACGACAAATAGGAAAGCGCGCTCGTTCGGTTCCTGCAAGATAACCGAGACGTATTCGCATGGCAACCTGCGGATATGCCGGGAGTCCCAAGAGAACTGACCGAGCACAAATTAAAGGTGTATCCTCAAGCAAGGCCAATTCGACAGAAGCTGTGTCGTTTCACGCCTGATAAAAGAGAAGCTATTCATGCCAAGTTAGCCCGCTTAGTGTTAGTAGGGTTCATTAGGGAAGTACTGCACCCTGAGTGGCTAGTGTATCCTGTTCTTGTACTCAAAAAGAATAAAGTGGATTGGTGCATGTGTGTCGACTATACTGATCTCAACAAGCATTGTCCGAAGGATCCCTTCGGGCTCCCTAGAATAGATCAGGTAGTTGACTCGACTGCTGGCTGTTCTATGCTCTCCTTCCTAGACTGCTTGTTGGGGGTCTTCTTCTCCGCCGAAGGTCATCAAGGCAAAAACACCTTCGGCAAGGCGGTACGAAGGTTTGCCGAAGCTGCCTTCAACTCTGGAATGAACACAAAGGAAATATGGATGAAAGCCGAAGCCATGGCTGAAGGAGCTTTGGCTTGGTATTGAGACGAAGATGAAGGAAGAAACCAACTTAAAGGACCCTCGTACAATTCACGCTCGTACAAGGACATGAATATAATCTTGTCCGGGCTGTGTACTGTGCCTATAAATAGATGAACAGTACCCTCGTACTATTCACGCTGGATTGTAATCTCTCTCTTGCGTCATCTTGGCATTCACACCTTCTAGCGAATCGAAGGTACTATTGTATTGTAAATATCACCAATGTTAATTCTTATTTGTGGATATAAATACATATAAATTGTGAGGATTTAATCATTATTTACATTCTTTAATGTTTCTCCACATTCTTATTTACATTTATGTTTATATGCTGAAATGATGAAGGTATGTCTTTCAAGACCTTCGTCTAAAGGTCATTATATCCGAAAGGAAATAATGCTTTGAAGGATGAAGGTCTCTGACCATTAACAATTGTGTTGACTTGTTCTTAATTTATATCATTTAAGAACAAGTAACCAACATTGGCACCCACCTCCGGTGAACTCACTTCCACAACTGTGTCAATGGCTCTGCAAAGCAACCAACCTTCGGTTATGAAGCTAGTGCTCAAGATCACAGGTGGCTCAGGTTCTGAACCAGCTAACAAGAAGCAGAAAAAGAAGCACAGAGAAGAGTGCATCATTTTGGAGTGCAAGGACCCTTCATCAGATCTAAGTGGTCTCATATTCCAATCACCTTCTCTCAGGAAGACCTTCAGCTTAAGGATTATCCTCACAACGATGCAATGGTCATATCCTGTGTCATCAAGGGATTTCTTGTCCACAATGTCCTGGTGGACATAGGCAGTGCAGCAGATATCATCTTTGCAAAGGCTTTCAGGCAAATGCAAGGGCTAGATGACAAGATACATGAAGCAACACACCCTCTTTGTGGCTTCGGAGGAAGACAGATTGTGGCACTTGGCAAGATAACAATGCCGGTCACCTTCGGCTAAGTCCACAACATAAGGACAGAGCAGGTTGTCTTCGATATTGTTGATATGAAGTATCCATATAATGCAATCATTGGTCGATGGACGCTCAATGCCTTCGAAGTTATACTCCACCTAGCATACCTTTGTATGAAGATACCATCGGAACAAGGGCCCATTGCTGTGCATGGGAGTCAAGAAGGTGCTAGGGGAGCTGAAGGAAGTTGGACAGATTCGAAGGCTATTCATAACATAGATGAAACTGAAGCTTATCAACAGTATAAGCATAAAAGAGAAAAGGCTGCTTCGGCAGATCAACCAAAGCCTATGCTTTTGTGTGAAGACATAGCAGAGCAAAAAGTGCTGCTGGGGTCTCAGTTATCTGATGAGCAGGAAAAGACTTTGCTAAGATTATTGTTTAACAATAAAGATGTTTTTGCTTGGATAGCCAATGATCTCTGTGGTGTTAATAGGGACATCATCGAGCACTCACTCAATGTAGACTCGTCCTTCAGACCAAGGAAGCAGAGACTTCGGAATATGTCTGATGACAAAGCCGAAGGTGCACGAAATGAAGTAAAAAGACTTCTAAGTGCCAGTGTTATTAGAGAGGTAACATACCCAGAGTGGCTGGCCAACACAGTCATGGTAAAGAAAGCCAACAAAAAATGGAGAATGTGTATTGACTTTACAGATCTCAACAAGGCATGTCCGAAGGATGAATTTTCATTGCCAAGAATAGATTCCCTTGTAGATATAGTAGCTTCTTCGGAACTCATGAGCTTATTGGATTGCTACTCAGGCTACCATCAAATCTGGATGAAAAAGGAGGATGAGCCGAAGACAAGCTTCATAACTCCTAGTGGTACTTATTGTTATCTTCGGATGCCTAAGGGGCTCAAGAATGCTGGAGGAAGCTTCAGTAGAATGACTGCCAAAGTTCTCCACTCCCAAATTGGTAGAAATGTGCTGACATATGTTGATGATATTATATTAAAAAGCACAAAGCAAGAAAACCATGTCACTGATTTATAAGAGACATTTTCCAATTTCAGACAAGCTGGTCTTAAATTAAACCCAGAAAAATGTGCATTCAGAGTAAAAAGGGCAAGTTTCTTGGTTGTCTGGTATCGACAAAAGGCATCGAAGCTAACCCGAGCAAAATCGAAGCTATGCTTCGGATGGAGCCGCCAAACTCAAAGAAGGGGGCTCAACGGTTAGCAGGAAGGCTAGCATCATTAAACAGATTCATTTCAAGATGAGCAGAGAGGAATCTACCTTTCTTTGAAATATTGAAATCAGCCGAAGTCTTCCAATGGGGTCCAGCTCAACAGAAAGCCATCGAGGAGCTGAAGTAGTATTTGATAGATTTAACAACTCTAACCTCACCTTCATCAGGGACCCCATTACTTCTATATGTGGCTGCTTCTCATGCTGCGGTTAGTGCCACACTTGTACAGGAGAAACAAGATGGCCAAATAAAAAAGCAAGCACTGATATACTTCGTCTCCGAAGTACTCAGCCCATCAAATAAAAATTACACAGAATTGGAGAAGGTACTGTATGCTGTACTGATGGCCTTCAGGAAGCTTCGGCATTACTTCCAAGCATATCATATAATAGTGCCTTCATCGCAACCCTTAAAGGACATAATGAGGAACAGAGAAGCTACAGGAAGGGTCGGAAAATGGGCCATAGAACTCAATGAATTCACCATTGATTATGTACATAGATCTTCAATACAATCTCAAGCATTAGCAGACTTCATTATTGATTGGACGCCAGGGGCTCAGGATGAAGAAACAATAAAAGATGCCGAAGCTTGGACGGTATTTTGCGATGGGTCATGTGGGACCTTCAGTGCAGGGGCAGCTACTGTCCTAGTTGCACCTTCTAAAGTTAGAACATGTTATGCAATAAAATTGGATTTCAGATATATAAATAATATTGCCGAGTACGAAGCTCTTCTCTTGGGGCTTCGGAAGCTAAAGGCAATGGGAATAAGAAGGGCAATCCTCAAGACTGATTCGCAAGTTATCTCAGGCCATGTGGACAAAAGCAGTAAGGCAAGAGACCTGAAGCTTGAAAAGTATTTAGATGCAGTTCAAAGGTTGGAAGCCTCTTTTGAAGGATTTTCTGTAAAAAAATATCCCAAGGGGAGAGAATGAGCATGCAGACTTATTAGCTAAATCAGCAGCACGGGGGCTCCCTTTACCTTTGGAAGTATTTTTTGAAACAATAAAGGCACCTTCGATCGAGCTCATGGAAAGAGCAGTGCTCACAATTTCACCTGTACATAGTGAAGATTGGAGGACTAAAATTGTATCCTTCCTCCAGGGCAACTGTTTTTCAGATGATGAAGCCTACAACAAAAGAATGGAAGAAAGGACAAGGCCATATGTAACAATAGAAGGGGAATTGTACAAGCACGGAGTTTGCTCTCCATTGCTAAAATGCTTGTCCAGGTCCGAAGGACAAGAATTAATGAAGGAGATGCATGCAGGGATATGCGAAGCCCACATTAGGTCTAGACCTCTGCTAGGAAAAGTTTTCAGACAAGGTTTCTACTGGCCGAAGGCAGCTTTGGATGCAGCAGAATTAGTACAGAAATGTGAAAATTGCCAAAGATGTGCTAGAGATCAGAAGCAACCTTCATCTTTGGCTCAACTAATACAACCAACTTGACCACTTCAAAGATGGGGTTTGGACCTGTTAGGACCACTCCCACCGGCACAGGGCAACTTGAAATATGTTGTGGTGGCAGTGGAATATTTCTCCAAGTGGATTGAAGCAAAGCCTTTGACAACAATAACTTCAGCCACAGTACAAAAATTCTTTTGGCAAAACATCATTTGTCACTTCGGCGTGCCGAAGGCTATCACTGTTGATAATGGAACTCGGTTCGATGCCGAGACTTTCAAAGCCTTTTGTAGCCAAATTGGTACAAAAATACACTTTGCATCAGTAAGGCATCCTGAGTCAAATGGGTTGGTAGAAAGGGCAAATGGAATCATAATAATAGGAATAATGAAGTCAATTTTCAATCAGCCTAAAGGAAAGTGGCTAGACAAATTAATAAAGGTGGTTTGGAGTCACAACTCTACTGTATCAAGGTCAATAGGGTTCACTCTGTTCAAGCTTCTGTTCGGTGATGAAGCAATAACATTGGAAGAAGCTAGAACGGGTTCAATAAGAACCTTCGCTTCGACAGAAGATGAAACTAACTGCCAAGTAACAAAATATACCATAGAAGGGACCAGACTTCAAGCCATAGAGCACATCAACAAATACCAAGCCGAAACAATAAAATGGCGTGACAGAAAGGTTAGATTGAATACATTAAGCCAGGCCATTTAGTGCTTCGAAGGGTGGTGAACCTCGATACATTAAGGAAGCTTCAGCTCAAATGGGAAGGCCCTTTCTTGGTGGTATCTTCGTCAAGACTCGGTTCATACAGGTTGAAGGATATGAACGGCAACGACATACCCAGGTCTTGGAATGCGGATGAGCTTCGACAATATTATGTGTAATTGATGTAATTTTCTTATTTTTTCCCTATGGCACCCTTTTTCCTTTCAAGAGGGGATAAAGGTTTTTAACGGGGCCATAGGTTGTAATTTTCAATTTTTTATTTAGCCCTATGCAATACAAGGGCCAAATTCCCCACATGTAAAATGTAACATCATGAACCGCACCATATGGAGAAACTTAAAAGTCGTCCCTAAGGGGATGCAGAGCTAAAATGTCACCTAAGAGGTGACGAAACTACAAAGTCGTTCCTAAGGGAGCGTAGAGTAAGTTCCGAAGCTCTAAAGTCGTTGCTAAGGGAATGCAGAGCCAAGATACCACCGAAATAAAAGGTGAAGAAGCTCCAAAGTCGTTCCTAAGGGGATGTAGAGCTTAATACCACCTAAGTAAAAGGTGAAGAAGCTCCAAATTCGTTCCTAAGGGGATGCAGAGCTTAGCTCCAAAGTCGTTCCTAAGGGGATGCAGAGCTAAAATACCACCTAAGTAAAAGCTGAAGAGACTCCAAAATCATTCCTAAGGGGATGCAGAGTCTGGGTGTGGTTTCATGTGCATTTGTGACATACATTTGCATATTGCATCACATCATTTTTGCATTCATACAAACATTCATTAGACATTCGTAGGATCATCATCATCATCATGACATGAAGCACAGGCATTAACAGGAAAGGAAAAAGATGCCTGTCTGTGGTGACAAAATGCTTCGTTGAATACAAGGATGCTTCGTCTCAGATAAAACTTCATGGTGTGTGGAGGCACTTAGTTCTTAATGAAAAATGCTTCGATGTGAACGAAAAGAAGGGAAGGTGTTTTTCTCCTTCGGCTCAAAAAATTGAAAGTGTGGGTTTCATCCACAACAAAGCAATTCACAAATGAAGAGGTAAAATTATATGACAAGGTATGGACAAATATGTACAATGTTTTGTTCAACTGATAATTACAATCTTTTGCCAAATAATTCAAAGAGATCCTAAGTTTTTTACATATAATTACAAAACGAAGCTACAAGAGTCTTCAGCCCTTTAGAACAAGTTTTGGCTCAACAACCTTCGGTGCCACCATCCTGCACACAAATGAAAGTATAAGGTAATCAGAAATAAAGGAAAACAAAGGTAAAAGACAGGTAAAAGTCTCATACCGAGTCAAGCAATTTTCGAGCTTCATCCCTAGCTAGCTCGCGCCCGCCCTTAGCCCAAATTTGAGTAAGAAATCTGTTCCCTATGCTTCGGGCTTCGGCCAGGATATCAATTATATCTGATGCCAAAAGATTAAAAGTTGGCTTGTTAACCACCTTGGCATGAGTACATCCCGCCTTCTTAAACGCAGCAACCATCCCGCGAAAAGCTACCAAGGCACAGAAATCTCCGTGCCCGCTTATAACTTCGTCGAGGGCTTCAACTTCGTTTTCAATATATTCGAAGGCTCTGAGGATGTCTTCGGCCAAAGGGGTAATCTCTTCGGCAGCAGCTCCAACTGAGTTGAATATTCCCTTCAGTCGGTTTACGCACCGGGTGGCAAAATCCGCGCACTTGTTCCGAAGTTCTTTCAAAGACTCATACAGCTTCGTATTTTTCTCAGCTTCGGCTTCAGCTTTTGCTTGCAGTTCTTTTATTTCTTGGTCGGAGCACTCTGATTTTTTGTTCAAAATTGTTCGAGTATTGTCAAGTTCCTCGCTTAATTTAGTGTTTTGAAATTGTGCTTCCGCGAGGGAGCCTTCGAGCGCTTGCAGCAGGAAATCCTTCTTCTCTAGAGAAGCTTCAAGATCTTTTATCTTATTTTCCAAGCCCTCAATTATAATTTTGTTTTTCCTATCTTCATTATCCTGCTGCATTTTCAACGTTTTGCTTAGCAGCATACTGCAACAGCAAGTTATAGTCAGAACTTTTAATTCACCACAAAGATAATAATAATAACTTAGTCAAAGGTCTCACCTGGAAGTTGGAATAAAATAAGCTACCAACAATATGTTGTCGTCGGTAGCAGCTGATATCAGTCTCTAGCTTCGAAAAGCTGACACTCTATGATAAAGTGCCGACTATCTTTGCCCCAGCGCGGTCACGGATACACCCTATGGTCTCCTCATCAACCCCACCGAAAAGCAAAGACCCTGGTTGGTATCCACATGACACAACAAATTCTTTTAATTCCAATTTTTCTTCTTCCGAAAGCTCCTGACCGCCTAGGTGCCGAAGGTCGAAATCTTCTTCGCCCGAAGAATCGGTATCAATTTTTATTTCTTCATCTAGCACTGTGGCCAAGTCCTCCACTGCAACCACACCTTTAATTACATCTGATATAACCCTGTCAATATCTGGCATTGTAGCTTTGGCTTCACCGGTGCCCTTAGCTCCGATAGCAGCTCTAGCTTCGGCACCCGTAGTAGTCACGGTCTTAGCCGTCAAAGCTGAAGGCGGTGTTTATTCAATGGCCTGCATCACATTTACTATTCATCGTTTCTTTTATTCTTTCACTTTCTTCTCTGTAGCCGAAGGATGCCCTTTCTTCTGTAAAAATTGTGTTAGTTCTGATCCCAGTGGACTTAGCAGCTTGAAGGGTGAGGAGTCAGTCATTACCTTCAGAATTTCCGCTACTTCGGTAGCAAAGGGCATTGAAGGAGCTTCTTTCCCGCTTTCGGCTCAGAAGAATGCACTATGTTAATCTTTCACTTCTTAGAAATTTCCATCTTTGGCTCTTGTGCTATTCTTGGTTTCTTCAAAGCTTTTTCATCTTCCTTTATCAATCGGGTAGCTTGCCTACTTAGAATGCTAACTATTCTTTTTTTTATCCCTTCAGCCCCTTCGTCAAGCTTCTCATAGTCAGGATAATCGAAGTTTAAGGCATCCATAACACGGTTCAGCCTTCGTTTTGGCTGGGTGCCGAAGGCGGCAGTCATCAATTGATCTTCTTTTTTGGTATAATTACCAAGTATTTCATTGCACATGGTTTCAATCATCTCCAGCAATTCGTTGCAAGGTTTCTTGAATTGTTTTTCGAATTTAGAACGGTAGGGGAGCCATACAAGCTCATGCTTTTTCCCTCCTTTCTTCTTCGGCATCCCCCAACCACTGGAAGCTGGAAATGTTTTGTTTGCCAAATATTCTTGTACTAAGTCCCTAGTACTAATCTCGGCAGCCACCACTCTAAATTCAACTTTGGCTAGCTGGCATGGGGAGCCAAGCTACATATGGTGAAGGATTATGGGGAGGCTACGCTAGCAAAAAACAAAATTTTCAACCCCATAAAACTAAGAACTACTATGGTTATAGGTCATGGAATTACCACTAGACGCGCAGTGCAGCGAAAGACGTCTCGATATAAATGAACGCGTCGAGCAGTGCCGTGCAGTCGCCTGCGTCCTTCACGTCCTCATGTGGTTCGTCCTAGTGCTCCAGATGCAGCACCTCCGAGGTATCCACACGTACATGGAGGAAGCGCCACATACCGAACTGCTAGGTTCGCGACGGCGGCTGCGCGAGGGCAAGAGGCGAGTGGCTGCTCGTTTGCTGGTGGCGAATTAGGGTTAGCCTAACTATGCCCTCGGCCCTCATTATATACGCGTTATGGTGGGCTTCTGACTCTGAGGCCCATCAGTAACCCTAAAGCCCATTCTAATTTCGGATCTAATTCGAGTTAGGCTTCCTTGCCCTTAAGTGTGTGACCCTATAGGTTCACGTACAAATAGACATGGCCTGAGTACTCTTACTTGGCCCAATAATTGACAGCGGCCTCTAGCAAAACATGTCAACTCCTATGCGCACGTAAAGATCATATCAGACGAACCATTGCAACATTACGTATATGTTGTTCCCTTTGTCTCACGATATTTGGTCTGGCTCTAAGCTGACCTCTCTTTCTCGATACTGTGAATTGGAATCCTTTCAATGGTTAACTCTTCACCCTAGCACGACCATGCATTACGTGATCCAATCACTCGAGGGGCCCAGAGATATCTCTCTCAAGAAGAGAGGGACAAATTCCATCTTTACTGACCATGCCTCACAGCATGCTTCCTGACAAACCCAAAACTACCTTTATAACTACCCAGTTACGGAGTAGCGTTTGATAGTCCCTAAGTAGGTCAATCCACATCTTGAGAACATGCGACAATCTCTGGTCTAAGGACACAGTATACATGTTGCAAAAAGAGAACTATATTACAATATCTCACATTGGGTCGGTCCAGCCTCATGTCATACATGCGCCCACAATATTAGTTCGGCATCTCCATGTACATGACTTGTGAAATGTAGTCATCAACTAATATATGTGCTAGTCATCGACTCTGACCAGGGACATCATTTAGAATAACCATACAAGTAAAGAATCTCACAAACAATTCACATAATTGCTAATCAATACAAGGTGCCTTTTATGGATATTCAATTAAGCAATATATATATGTCATGGATACAAAGAAATATGCTCATCTCTATGATTATCTCTAGGGCATATTTCTAACATATGGCACAAGGGCCTGGTCATTCCGAAGCTTAATTTCATGGGCCTCATAACCATAGTCATCAATTTCTCCCTTTTCTTCTCGTCCGCTTTCACATAAAACCATTCATTTGTCCACCCGGTCGGCCACTTGGTGCAATAATCGATAACCGGGGCCTTCGTATCCTTCCGATACACAAAGTTATAACAACCAAAGTTCTTGTGAAGGCCATCTGCTCTGGCCTTCGTCTGATAGCGTAGTTTGTGCACCCGGCAGAAAGCTTCGGCATTAGCATCCATTCCCTAGCTTCGGAGAGCCCATATGTAGACACTAAGTCTAACGATAGCATTGGTGGTCAATTGATGTAGGTATATCTCAAAGTTCTTTAAAACCTCCCCTGTCATGTCATTTAAGGGGAACCGAAGTCCTGCTCTAAAGAAGCTCTTGAAAACAACAACTTCGTCCTCTTTTGGCTCTGGAACTATTTCCACCCCAGCAAACCAGACAACCTTGCTTTCAGCCTCCTGAAATAGCCAAGTTTTATCATCATAACCATATTATCCTCTGTTATAGTAGATTTCCCAAATTCAATACGGATAGGCTTTGTTGGGCATAGAATACTATTATCTTCTTCACTTTCATTGTCACTTTCGCCTCCAGCCACAATCTGTTTAGCTTTGGCATTAGAGACACCTTCGGCAGTAACTCCCTCTAACATAACCAACCTCGATCGCTTCATCACTTCTGAAATTGGTGCTATTTCAGCAACTTCTGTCTCCTCTCCCTCACAAGACACCCTAGCAGTGGATCTTACTCTGGCCATCTAAGTGTTTAGGTTCTTTAAGCCGAAGCTGATCTCAGGTGACGAAGCACTTGTTCGAAAGCGCAGTGCAGAAAGCTTCGGCTATGGTTAAAAATTTTAACAGCACAACAGTGCGATGGCAATGAATGTTGTGGTAACTCCTCACCAACCCGTCTGTTTATATAGTGATGCATGGGGAGAAGGCGGATCGCCATACCGCTTGCACTGGCTAAGCGGTGGACCGTCCGACGTCCAGAATGTTATAATCGTTTCCTAGCAATGAGCTCAGGGAAGGTGTTTTTTGGACCTTCGGCATTCCGAAGCCTTTATGTTTTTCGCGGATCGAGCTCGTTACGAAAAATGATCTAGCACCACGAAGGGGCTACTGTTGGGGGTCTTCTTCTCTGTCGAAGGTCATCAAGGTAAAAACACCTTCGTTAAAGCGGTACGAAGGTTTGTCGAAGCTGCCTTCAGCTCTGGAATGAACACAAAGGAAATACGGATGAAAGTCGAAGCCATGGCATTGGTATTGAGACGAAGATGAAGGACGAAACCGACTTAAAGGAGAAAAGACTGTTTAGTCCTTGTTAATTTGTATTATAATTATAAGTAGATGTCAAGGACATGAATGTAATCTTGTCCAGGCTATGTACTGTGCCTATAAATAGATGTTGGGGGCTTGGTCTCAAATGCTATGAATCAAGAACAAGGCAACACGGAAAATGTTAAATGTTAAAGTCCTTCGTCCTTCAAAGCATTATTTCCCTTGGGATATAATGATCCTCAGACGAAGGTTATGAAGGACTTACCTTCAGCAGTATATCATATAATGATGAAGAAAGAATCATATGAAATATAAAATGACATAAATAATTATGTATTATAGCTAGATCATTTCTATTTTTTTATTATGGAAAATAGAAATGAGATCAAGTTACAAATGTACCTTCGACTTGGAAGAAAGTAAAAGTACAATCGTGACGCAAAAGCAAATGCCCAGTCTCCGTGAACAGTACGGGATTATTGTTCATCTATTTATAGGCGCGGGACATAGCCCATGAATAATTACATTTATGCCCTTTACAATCAACCACAATAATGACACAAAACACCACGGGTCTTTAAGCCATTTCATCTTTAAGTCGGTTCGCCCCTTCGTCTTGAGATTTTCCACTGTGCCGAAGCTTTATAGGTGATAGCTTCGGCGCTACCTTTAAGAGGGTCTCCCAAAGGTGTTCTCTTTCTTTAGGATCTTCGGCTACGAAGCATACCCCCAACAGTAGCCCCTTCGCGGTACTAGATCGTTTTTTGTAACGAGCTTGATCCGTGAAAAAGTCTTCCTGGCTTCGGGATGCCGAAGATCCGAAAAACACCTTCCCTGAGCTCGTTGGCGAGAAACGATTAAAATAATCCGCGCGCGAAATGTTCTCATCCAGCAGTAGTTACACGCGTCCAGGCGATTCACCTTCTTGGACCCTGTGGCCCACTGTTCAGTGAGTGCGGGTGGCTATTTGCCCAGTGCGGAGGACCTTGGCGATTCACCTTCCCACCTGTGGCACTATATAAATAGACGGGTAGGTGTAAAGTTACCACAACATTCATTGCTATTGCACTGTTTTGCTGCCAAAATATTGACCAAAACCGAAGGTTGTTTGTTACATCCTCAACCGAAGCTATTTTCTTTGCTCAAGCTTCGTAGCAAGAAAGATCTTCGGCAAGGTAAAGAAAAATTTTCAGCATTCAAAAAACAAAAATTCAATCAACAGATGGTCAGAGTGCGCTCCACAGCTAAGGTTACGCGCGACGGAGAGGAAGCCAAAGGTGCTGAAACTGCCCCAATCTCCAAAGTGATGAAGCGCTCAGGGCTGGTAGTATCAGAGGATGTACCTGCCGTTGAAACAGAACAGGCTGATGTTAAGGAGACTGAATCTGAAGATGATAACAGCGTGGTGCCAAGTAAACCCAGCCACCTAGATTTTGGGATATCCACCATCTCCGAAGATGACTTGCCTAAGTTGTTGAAATTAGGCTATTTCAGTGAAGCGAAGAAAGAGCTGATTCGTTTTGGTGGGGAAGAGACTACTCCGAAGCCAGGAGAGGATGAAGTAGTAGTCTTCAAAAGTTTCTTTAAGGCTGGCTTAAGATTTCCTTTGAACAAGATGATTGCTGTTGTATTGAAGAAGTTTGGAATTTACCTTCATCAGCTAACTCCCAACGCTATTGTCCGGCTTAGCGTTTATATTTGGGCTCTCTGAAGTCAAGGGGTGGAGGCATTTGGTGAAGGCTTCTGTCGAGTGCACGAGCTTCATTACCAGACGAAAGCTAGAGGAGACGGGCTACATGAAAATTTTGGCTGCTACAATTTTGCCTATCGAAAGAACACAAAATTTCCAGTGATTAGCTACCGAAGCAAGTGGCCAGCTGGCTAGAAGTCTGAATGGTTCTATGTCAAAGTTGACAAAGATAAGGAGGACCTTGTCCAGAGTCCGCTAGAATTGATCTTCGGAGAGACCAGACCGCAGTGTAACATGACACCAGGGAGTCCAAGCCAAATTGCCCTAGCTGAATTCTGAGTTATTGCAGATCATATCGGCACTAGGGACTTAGTGCAAGAATTTTTGGCCTTCAGAGTGTTCCCAACTTTGAAGGAGTGGGACATGCCAAAGCTAAAGGGGGAAAAGAAGATGGGGGAATTTGTTCGGTTACCTTACCATTATAAATTCAAGAAACATTTCAAAGTGCCCTGCCAAGAGTGGCTGGACATGATCGAAGTAATGTGCAATGAAATTCTCGGAAACTACTCCAAAAAAGAAGATCAACTAATGACTGCAGCCTTCGGCACCCGCCCGAAGCGAAGGTTGAACCGAGTAATGGATGCTCTAGACTTTGAGTATTCTGACTATGAGCGGCTAGACAAGGATGCCGAAGGGCAAAAAAGAAAGAGAGTGGCTAGCGTTCTAAACAAAGACGACGAAAAACAATTGAAAGAGAAAAAGCTGAAGTCTGAGCAGAAAACAGATGCTTCGAAGAAGAGAAAAGCTACAGCTCTGAAGCAGAAGGCAATTGACGAAGAAGAAGAAACTGCTGCAACACCCTCTACCACTGATGTGGAAGACATTTTAAAGGTAATGACTGAATCTCTGCCTGTCAAGCTAAGTCCACTGGGGCCACATCTGACGAAGCTTTTTCAGAAGGAAAAGGAGCCCACAAAAACGAAGAAGGCAGCGAGGCCAAAGAAGCAAAGAATCATTACAGTGACAGAAGTCATCGAAGGGACACCACCAGGACCTTCGGCTCTGATGGCGCCAGTTGAGAGCAGGACAGCCACCGAAGCTACAGTTGCGGAAGCCACAGCTACCGAAGCTGCCGCTACCGAAGATATTCATTTAGAGTGCACGATTGCCGATATTGATAAGATACTGGAAAACATGGCCGCAGAAGAAGCTGCTGCAGCCACCGAAAAGACTACAACCCCGGAACCCGAAAAGGAGAAAGAAATAGCCGAAGTTGCTTTGGAAGATGAAATTTTTAACTTCCAAAACTTAGTTGGCCAAGAGCTGACAAAAGCCGAAAAAGAAGAGCTAAAAGAATATGCTTTATCTTGCGGATATCGGCCGGGAGCACTTCTCTTCGGTGGCATTGACGACGAAAAATTGGGCTGCATCCGGGATCAAACTGGAGCAAAGGTTATCGGTACTCTATCAAAGAGTATTGGTTTCCCGAAGCTCAAAACAGATATCAGCTGCTACCGACGACAACACATCGTCGGTAGTTTATTTTATTCCAATTTCAAGGTAAATTTTTCTTTAACTTTTATTATTTCAATAACGAAGATGTTTTGTAACAAAGGCTATTTGTATGCAGAGTATGCTACTGAGCAAAGCTTTGAAAATGCAACAAGATTTGGAAGATAAAAAACACGAAGTTATAATTGAAAACTTAGAAAGCAAGATAAAAGATCAATCAGCTGCTCTTGAAAAGAAGGACTTCGAGCTTCAGACAACCGAAGGCTTATTAGCAGAAGCTGAAGCTAAAATAGCAGAGTTAAATTTGAAGCTTCTCTCCCAATCAGAAAGCTTCGAACAAGAAAAGCAGCAGCTTAATGTAAAATTTGAAGCTGAGGTCCAGAAAAGTTCGGATTTGAAAAAAATCATTGGCAATCCTTCAAAACAAATGTCTGGAGTTCAGCAGTCGATGTGTTCAACGGCTGAAGCAAGTCTTCTATTCGGTTGGAGCCAGCAGTGAAAAATTCAATCCTTCGTCTGAGGACCTGCCGGGGGCCTTCAAACATATCGAAGGTGAAATTGAAGACCTTGAAGAAGTTATAGCTGGTCATGGTGACTTCTGTGCCCTTGTAGCTTCCCGGGGTACAGCTATCGCCTTCCTAAAATCCGGCTGCAAACATGGAAAGATTATCAATAGACCCAATTTCAGCTTATCACCAGCAGACCTAGATGATATTCCCAACCTTACCCGAAGCATAGCGAATAGATTTATAAAACTGGTATGGACGAAGGGAGGTCGAAGCAAAGCTGGTGATGAGACTTGAAGTCATCTTAAGCTAGTAACAAAATCATACCTTATACTTACCTCTTCCTTCAATCTTGAATTTTTCTTACAATACCTGAATACATACAGGATGACAAAGCCGAAGCCGAAGCTAAAGATTGAGAAGACGAAGCCAAAATTTTAATGGATGACGAAGTCGAGGCTGAAGCTCACTAGATGCTAATGAAGCTTGAATAGATGACTGTAGAAAAAACTCTAAAAACCCTTGTAACAACCTTTGTAAAGAACAATGTAATTAATTTTTACTTTGTAAACTTTGTTCGTACCTTGTAATATATTCTTACCTTTCCATCAGTGTATAAAGTGCTTTGGTGTGAACGAAATTAGTACTTTTGAGCCGAAGGCAAAAAACACCTTCCCTTCTTTTCGTACACAGCGAAGCATAAAGACTGCTTATTTTTCTTTCTGCCGAAGTCTTATTTTTAGAGCCGAAGCAACTGCCTGTGTTATGATGATGATGATCCTATGTATGCCTCAATGAATGTTTATGAATGCAAATGTATGATGTACTGCATGGTGCAAATGAATGCTGAAACACACACATACTAAGCCACAACCATATCCTTCATTCCTTAAAAATAACCAAAGTCTCTTTGCCGTTTATTTTTCGGCTTCACCGCTTATTTTTCGGTGTATCAGCGCTGACTTTTCGCTGTAAGTTTTGCATTCCCTTAGCAACGTCTTTTGAACTTCTTCGCCTTTTACTTCGGCAGAATCGTATTGACTTTTCGCGCTTCGCCTTATATTTTGGCGGAATCAGCGTTGACTTTTCGCTGTAAGCTCTGCATTCCCTTAGGAACGACTTTTGAGCAGAAAACTTACACTGCGCTCCCTTAGGAATGGCTTTTTGTAGCTTCATCGTGCTCTGCATCCCCTTAGGGACGTCTTTTGAGCTTCTCCCTGTTTTTCTTTTCTCTTTGCACTCGATGGTGCATGCTCAGCTTTTACATTTACATTTTTTGGGGGATGTTACTCTTGTAGAGCTGAATTAAGAAAAAAGAGAAATTACATGCTATGGCCCCATTAAAAACCTTTCTCCCCCTTTGGAAAGGAAAAGGGTGCCATAGGAAAAAATAAAAACAAAAAGATTACATTAAGCTACACATAATATCACCGAAGCTCATCCGCATTCCAAGATCTATGAATGTCGTTGTCGTCCATATCCTTCAATCTGTAGGAACCGGGTCTTGACGAAGATACTACCAGAAAAGGTCCTTCCCACTTCAACTGTAATTTGCCTACTGTATTTGGGTTGGAAACTCTTCGAAGTACCAAGTGCCCTGGCCTGATATTTTTTAACCGAACCTTTCTGTCACGCCATTTTATTGTTTCGGCCTGGTATTCATTGATGTTCTCCATAGCCTGAAGTCTGATCCCTTCTATAGCATCTTTTGCTACAGAATAATCAGCTTCGTTCTCTGCCGAAGCCACTGTTCTTATTGATCCTGTTTTTGCTTCTTCCGGGGTTATTGCTTCGTCACCAAACAATAATTTAAATGGTGTAAAGCCTGTTGACCTTGACACCGTTGTGTTGTGGCTCCACACCACTTTGATCAATTCATCTGGCCACTTTCCTCTGGGCTGATTGAAGATTAACTTCATTATTCCTGTCATTATAATGCCATTAGCTCTTTCAACAAGTCCATTTGACTCGGGATGTCTAACCGATGCAAAATGGATCTTCGTGCCAATTTGTTCACAGAATTCTTTGAAAGCTTCAGCATCAAACTGTGTTCTGTTGTCCACAGTAATAGCCTTCGGCACTCCGAAGCGACAAACAATATTTTGCCAGAAAAACTTCTAAACGGTGACCGAAGTTATTGTGGCTAAATGCTTCGCCTCAATCCACTTGAAGAAATACTCTAACGCCACCACAACATATTTTAGATTTCCTTGTGCTGGTGGAAGTGGACCTAGCAAATCAAGGCCCCACCTTTGCAACGACCAAGTGGGCTGTATTAGCTGAGTCAGAGATGAAGGATGTTTTTGATCTCTTGCACATTTTTGACAACCTTCACACTTTTGGACTAATTCTGCTACATCCGAAGCTGCCTTCGGCCAATAAAATCCTTGACGAAAGACCTTTCCCAACAAAGGCCTAGGACCAATGTGAGATCCACACAGACCTGCGTGTATTTCCTTCATCAATTCTATACCTTCAGCTCTAGATAGACATTTGAGCAATGGAGAGCAGACTCCATGTTTGTATAACTCCCCTTCTATTATTACATATGGCCGGGCTCTTGCCTCTATCCTCTTATTATAAGCTTTGTCATCTGAAAGGCAATTGCCCTGGAGAAAGGATATAATCTCAGTTCTCCAATCTTCACTATGAACAGGAGATATATTGAGCACTGCTCTTTCAAGAAGTTCCACCGAAGGTGCTCTTATTGTCTCAAAGAATACTTCCGAAGGTAAAGGCAGCCCCTGTGCCGCTGACTTGGCTAGCAGATCAGCGTGCTCATTTTCTCCTCGTGGAATATTCTTGACAGAGAACCCTTCGAAAGAAGCTTCAAGCCTTCGAACTGTATCCAAGTATTTCTCAAGTTTCGGGTCTCTTGCTTTACAACTCTTGTCAATATGACCAGAAATAACTTGAGAATCGGTTTTAAGAACCGCCCTTCTTATCCCCATTGCTTTTAACTTCCGAAGCCCCAGAAGCAAAGCTTCATATTCAGGAATATTATTTGTGCAGCTAAAATCAAGTTTCACTGCATAACATGTTTTGACTTTGGAAGGTGCAACTAAAACAGCAGCTGCACCTGCCCCGAAGGTTCCCCAGGAACCGTCGCAGAACACTGTCCAAACTTCGGCATCTTTACCTGCTTCTTCTCCCTGAGCCCCTGGCGTCCAGTCAGCGATGAAATCTGCCAATGCCTGGGACTGGATCGAGGATCTATGCACATAATCAATGGTGAATTCATTGAGTTCCGCAGCCCACTTTCCAATCCTTCCAGTAGCTTCTCTGTTCCTCATAATATCCTTCAAAGGTTGTGATGAAGGAACAATTATATGAAATGCTTGAAAGTAATGCCGAAGCTTCCTGGAGGCCATTAAGACAGCATATAGCACTTTCTCCAATTCTGTATAGTTTTTCTTTGATGAGCTAAGAACTTTGGAGACGAAGTATACTGGGGCTTGCTTTTTGATTTGTCCTTCAAGCCTTTCCTGCACAAGCGCTGCGCTTACTACAGAATGCGAAGCTGCCACATATAACAACAGAGGAGCCCCTAGCGTGGGTGGAGTTAACGTTGTTAGATCTATCAGATACTGCTTCAGCTCTTCGAAGGCTTTCTGCTGGGCTGATCCCCATTGAAAGACTTCGGCCGACTTCAGCACTTCAAAGAATGGTAAATTCTTCTCTGCTGATCTAGATATGAATCGATTCAGAGATGCCAGTCTTCCTGTCAGCCGTTGAGCTCCCTTCATTGTGCTTGGCGGCTCCATCCGAAGGATAGCTTCGATTTTATTTGGATTAGCTTCAATCCCTTTTGTTGAAACTAGACAACCAAGGAATTTTCCCTTCTTTACTCCGAAGACACATTTTTCTAGATTCAACTTTAGGCCAGCTTGCCTAAAGTTGGCAAATGTTTCCTGCAGATCAGCAATGTGATTTTCTTGCTTCGTGCTTTTTACTATGATATCATCAACATATGTTAGCACATTTCTGCCTATCTGGGAATGAAGGACTTTCGCTGTCATTCTGCTGAAGCTTCCTCCAGCGTTCTTGAGCCCCTCAGGCATCCGAAGATAACAATATGTACCACTGGGGGTTATGAAGCTGGTTTTTTGCTCATCTTCCTTCATCCAGATTTGATGGTAGCCTGAATAACAATCTAGTAGACTCATGAGCTCCGACGAAGCTGCTGCATCTACTAGAGAATCTATCCTTGGTAATGGAAACTCATCCTTCGGGCATGCCTTATTAAGATCAGTAAAATCGATGCACATTCTCCATTTACCATTGGCCTTCTTCACCATAACAATGTTAGCTAGCCATTCTGGGTATTTTACTTCTCTGATGACTCCAGCACTAAGAAGTCTTTTCACCTCATTCCGAGCACCTTTGGCCTTGTCATCAGACATTTTCCGAAGCCTTTGCTTTCTGGGTCCGAAGGATGGATCGACATTGAGCGAGTGTTCAATGACATCCCTGTTGACACCACAGAGATCGTTGGCGGACCATGCGAAGACATCTTTGTTGTTGAATAGAAACCTTATGAGGTTTCTCTCCTGTTCCTCAGACAATTGAGATCCCAATAACACCTTCTGGTCTGCTATATCTTCACATAAGAGCATGGGCTTCGGCTGATCGACCGAAGTAGCCTTCTCCCTTCTATACTTGTATTGCTCACAAGCTTCGGCTCCATCAATATTATGGACTGCTTTTGAATCTGTCCAGTTTCCTTCAGCCTTTCTGGTAGCTTCCAAGCTTCCATGAATAGCAATAGGCCCTTGATCCGAAGGTATCTTCATGCAAAGATATGCTGGATGAAGAATTGCTTCAAAAGCATTGAGTGTCCCCCGACCAATGATTGCATTGTAGGGGTATTCCATGTCGACAATATCAAACACAATTTGCTCGGTTCTTGTATTGTTGACAAATCCGAAAGTCACTGGCATCGTGATCTTGCCGAGCGTCACAATCTGTCTTCCTCCGAAGCCGCAAAGAGGGTGTGTAGCATCATGAATCTTATCCTCTGGCTCTTGCATCTGTCTGAAAGCCTTAGCAAATATAATATCCGCTGCACTGCCTGTGTCAACCAGAACATTGTGAACCAGAAATCCTTTGATAACACAAGAAATAACCATGGCATCATTGTGAGGGTAATCCTTGAGCTGAAGGTCCTCTTGGGAGAAGGTAATAGGAATGTGGGACCATCTTGACTTGATGAAGGGTCCCTGTACCCCGACATGCTGTACCCTTCTCTGTGCCTCCTTCTTCTGCCTCTTGTTGGCTGGCTTTGAGGATGAACCGCCTGTTATCAGGAGTACCAGCTTCGAAGCCGAAGCAGCTCCAGCTTGGTTGTTGAATGAAGCCATCAGCTCGAAAAGTGGAAGTGAGTTCACCGGAGGTGGGCGCCAATGTTGGGGGCTTGTTCTCAAATGCTATAAATCAAAAACAAGGCAACACGGAAAATGTTAAATGTTAAAGTCCTTCGTCCTTCGAAGCATTATTTCCCTTGGGATATAATGATCCTCATACGAAGGTTATGAAGGACTTACCTTCAGCAGTATGTCGTATAATGATGAAGAAGGAATCATATGAAATATAAAATAATATAAATAATTATGTATTATAGCTAGATCATTTCTATTTTTTTATTATGGAAAATAGAAATGAGATCAAGTTACAAATGTACCTTCGGCTTGGAAGAAAGTAAAAGTACAATCGTGACGCAAAAGCAAATGCCCAGTCTCCATGAACAGTATGGGGTTACTGTTCATCTATTTATAGGCGCGGGACGCAGCCCATGAAAAATTACATTTATGCCCTTTACAATCAACCACAATAATGACACAAAACACCATGGGTCTTTAAGCCATTTCATCTTTAAGTCGGTTCGCCCCTTCGTCTTGAGATTTGCCACTGTGCCTAAGCTTTATAGGTGATAGCTTCGGTGCTGCCTTTAAGAGGGTCTGCCGAAGGTGTTCTCTTTCTTTAGGATCTTCGGCTATGAAGCATACCCCCAACAATAGATGAATAGTACCCTCGTATTGTTCACGCTGGATTGTAATCTCTCTCTTGCATCATCTTGGCATTCACACCTTCTGGCGAACCGAAGGTACTATTGTATTGTAAATATCACCAATGTTAATTCTTATTTGTGGATATAAATACATATAAATTGTGAGGATTTAATCATTATTTACATTCTTTAATGTTTCTCCACATTCTTATTTACATTTATGTTTATATGCTGAAATGATGAAGGTATGTCCTTCAAGACCTTCGTCTAAAGGTCATTATATCCGAAAGGAAATACTGCTTTGAAGGACGAAGGTCTCTGACCATTAACAATTGTGTTGCCTTGTTCTTAATTTATAGCATTTAAGAACAAGTAACCAACATTGCTACTCCAGATATCATCAGATCAGTTTGGCAAAAGAAGATGAGGAGAAGACTGCTTTCATCACCCCATTTAGAGCTTTCTGCTATACCTCCATGCCATTCGGCTTCAAAAACGCTGGAGCGACTTACCAGAGCGCTATCCAAACATGCTTAGCCAATCACTGGGGCAAGCGGGTGGAAGCCTACATCGATGTTATCAAGACAGAGATCTCAGAAAACTTCATCGAATATTTGCAGTTGGTCTTCAACAACCTGAGGCACTACCGGTGGAAGCTGAACCCAGAAAAGTGTGTCTTCGAAGTACCGACTGGGAAGCTACTTGGATTCATTATCAGCCACCAAGGAATTGAAGCAAATCTAGAAAAGATCGAGGCCATCATGAGAATGGAATCTCCACGGTCGCAGAAAAAGGTGCAAAGGCTTACTAGATGCATGGCAGCCCTGAGCAGGTTCATATCAAGGCTGGGCGAAAAAGGAATGCCATTTTCAAATTGCTCAAGAAGGTGGACAAGTTTCAGTGGACCACAGAGGCACAGGAGGCTCTAGAGGCACTAAAGAAGTTCTTGACCACACCACCAGTACTCAAGCCGCCGCGCCGAGCTACGCCTAGTCAGCCGACAGAAGACATGCTCCTATATATCTCCTACACGACTCACGTGGTAAGCACCGTGTTAGTAGTCGAGTGGGTGGAGGAAGGACATGCATACCCGGTGCAGCATCCAGTTTACTTCATCAGCGAAGTCCTCGGGCCCTCGAAAATAAGGTATCCTCAAGTCCAGAAGCTACTGTACGCGGTACTTCTAACCGCTCGCAAGGTCCGGCACTACTTTGACGACCACAAAGTCATCGTAGTCACAGGATTCTCGATAGGTGACATTCTCCACACCAAAGAAGCTATTGGAAGGATAGCCAAGTGGGCATGAGCTCGGGGCTCACGACATAGAGTTCTAGCCCCGCACGGTGATAAAAACTCAGGCACTGGTCGACTTCATATCAGAATGGACTGAGCATCAGGTCCCGGATAGCCTAGAAGTTGCTGAAGTGTGGAGAATGTACTTTGATGGCTCGCTAAAGTTGCAGGGAGCGGGTGCAGGAATTCTCTTTATTTGTCCCGGAGGAGAACAACTCAAATACGCACTCCAGCTGTTGTTTCCAGCGTCAAATAATGCAACAGAGTATGAAGCACTGGTCCACGGGCTGAGCATCGCAGTATCACTCGGCATTAAGAAGCTGATGGTATATGGCGACTCACTGGTGGTCATAAGCCAGATAAACAAAGAGTGGGACTGCTCGACTGACTTAATGGGCAAATACTTGTGCAGCTGTGCAAAAACTAGAAGACATGTTCGAAGGATTGGAGTTCCATCATGTGGAAAGGGATCGCAATGCAGCAGCAGATGCATTGTCGAAGCTAGGGTCCAGTCGAGCCCAGGCTCCACCTGGGATCTTTGTCCAAGAAATATCACAGCCAAGCATCGCCACAGACCAGATGGAAGAATGCAACACCTTGAGTCAGCCGGAGGCAGACCTCAATGACTAGAGAGAGCATATCATCAAGTACATAAAGAATGAAGAAGAGCCAGATAACAAGGCCGCGGCAGAACGCATTGCAAGGCAGTCAGTCCACTACACCATCATAGGGGGCTTGCTGTACAGAAGAGGCACAGGAGGAGTCTTCATGAAATGCATCCACTCGGCCACCGGGAAATAGCTATTAGATGAAATTCATGTTGGGCAGTGTGATGTGCATGCCGCATCAAGGACTCTGGTGGGAAGACTTTCAGATCTAGTTTCTACTGGCCAACTGTGAAGAGCAATGGCGCGAAGTTAGTCCAGAAGTGCGAGGCGTGCCAATTCTTGTCGAAGCAACAGCAGTTGCCCACGTAGCAGCTGCAGACCATTCCTGTAACCTGGTCGTTTGCATGCTGGGGGCTAGACATGATCAGACCTTTAAAGAAGGCTCAAGGAGGCTATACTCATGTACTGGTCGCCATTGACAAATTCACAAAATGGATAGAGTACAAGCCAATTACTTCATTGACCTCAGCAAAAGCAGTGGAGTTTATCCAGGATATAATATTCAGGTTCGGGATACCGAATAGCATCATCACTGACCTGGGATCCAACTTCACCAACTCTGAGTTCTTCGATTTCTACGAACAAAGGAGCATCTAGATCAAGTATGCATCAGTGGCACATCCAAGAGCCAATGGCCAGGTAGAAAGAGCCAACAAAATGATACTGGATGCACTCAGAAAGAAGGTATTCGACAAGAGTGAAAAGCTTGCAGGGAAGTGGATCAGAGAGCTGCCATACGTGGTCTAGAGCCTGCGAACTCAGCCTAGTCGAGCTCTACATGGAAATACCCTATTCTTCATGGTTTATGGGTCGAAGGTAGTGCTGCCGGCCGATCTGATCTTCGGGGCGCTGTGGCTGACCTTTGAAAACATAGCTGAGGCAGAAGCAACCAGGTTGGAAGACATTTATGTGCTGGAGGAAGAACGATTGAACGCAGTAATTCAGTCGGCCAGGTACCAGCAGACCTTGAGGCGCTACCATGACAAAGCTGTGCGGCACCGATCCTTTGCAGTGGGAGACTTGGTCCTTCGCCGAGTTCTAACGGGGAAGGACGACACAAGCTGTCACCACCATGGGAAGGACCGTTCATCGTGGTAGAGGTCACGCGGCTAGAATCATATAGACTTACTCACATGGACGACACAGAAGTGGGGAACTCGTGGAACATTGAACACCTCAAAAAGTTCTACCCTTAGCGATGCCTCAAAAAGCTCTCAGAGGAAAGTTGTACTCTATAACCAGGAGATCTCATCATCAATAAAGCTTTCATTTTCTAAAGGCATTCAAACTCTTGATTGACAACTGACTTCAATTGGGCTTGACTCAGAATCGGCATGACTCGACTTAGGTTGATCACTATGCCCTACTAATGGAGCAATCGGCTTAAGTCGGAAATGCCTTAAGTCGGTGCGACATGCTCACGCTTACTTGACATTAGGGTGATCACTATGCCCTACTAACAAAGCAATCAGCTTAAGTCAGAAACACCTTAAGTCGGTGCGACATGCTCACATTTACTTGACTTAGGGTGATCACTATGCCCTACTAACGGAGCAATCGACTTAAGTCAGAAATGCCTTAAGTCAGTGTGACATGCTCACACTCACATGATTTAGGGTGACCACTATACCCTAGTAGGAAAATAACCAATTCAAATTGGGAGTACTTCGAAAAAAGAAATATCTCGCTTCTAAATGCCAGGGGTGTTTTTCAGCACCTTGCCCACGGAACAATCGGTTCAAACATAATTGTTGTGCACATACAGAACTCATATTACCTCTTTTTCTCTAAAAGATGCTAACTCGATAAACAAGTGTCTTTCAGGTAAATCACTGCGTTGAAGTATCCCTGTAGATGGCATCCTTTGCATGGGCAATAGAGGAAGATGGACGGCTTGCGGCATCAGGCGCGGTCCTGACATCAGCGACGATGTCGTCAGGCACCACGGCACTGGGTCTCCTCATCAAGATCCACCCAGCGCGAACGGCTTTATCCATAGCCCTATCGCGCTGAGCCTTCAAGATGACACAATTATTCTCCAAGGTCTTGATAGCAAGTTGGGCGGCCTCCAGCTCCTGCGTGACAAGTTTCTTGGAAGCACGTAGCTCCCTGATGGTGGAATCCTTGGCAGACAACAACTTGCCGAGTCGAGAGACTTCATCTTGAGATGCCTGCAGCTCGTTGCGATGATGGTCTAAGTCAGACATGGTGAAGCAATGGCTCCTCTCCAGGATGGTTAAGGAGTTACTAGCATCACGGTACAGCCTATCTAGATTGTCACGGGAAGCAACAAGTGCTTGTTTTTCTTCCTGCAAGCAAGAACAGCACTAAGCATGGAAGCAAGAAGAGCAAAGCAGGAGCAGCCAAGGAAGTTTACCTCATGTGCCATCTTCTCGGAATCGAGTTGTGCATTCAGAGAGGAGTTCAGGGAACGAGCACTGTCTAGGAAAGCAGAAGTTTGATTTAAGTCAACCTGGCTCTGAGAATATTCCTCCTCAATGTCAGAGCACCGCCGAGCCAAATCTGATAAAGCAGCAGAAGAAGAGCGCAAGATTTAGAATAAGTTGAGCAATGAAAGCAAATAAGGAAACTATGGGCTCACTAACCAATATTTGACGCCTTCAGGTCATCTATTTGTTTTTGGAGCAGCAGGGGGTAACACTGCATCAGAGACAAAGCTTGATCGGGGACAAGAGCACCGCAAGATCTCAGTTGGGCAGATAAACCACCAATAAAATCCTATGATCATGGACAGATAAGCAAAAAAGCTAGTTTGCCAGTAAGAACAGTAAAAAGCAAAAGTTGACTCACCTAAAGATTGGAAAGGAACAGGAGAAGATCCAAAGTAGGAAGAGTTGGTGCATTGCTCGATGAGGGGAGATCAGCGGGAATAATATCAAGAGCGCGACTAGGGGGAATTTCGGCCCATCAGCAGGCGGCAGGCTCCTGGCGTCTGGTCCACTGACTTCTAAAGTGACCAGAGCAGCGAGAGCCGTAGAAAGGTGCATCACCGCAGCCTCCTTGGACCGGACTGGGGGCGATCCAACATGGACGTCCATAGAAGGAGCAGAGAGGGAGCCCGCCCCAACACCCTCAGGGGCTGGTCGCTACTAGCGCCACCGTCGGGGGCTAGGCCTTCCTCAGCAGCCACCTCTAGGGCTGAAGATCCCTCAGCCACGTCCATAGGAGCCGGATTACTTAGATCAGCATTTTTGCAAGGAAGACCGCCTTCTAAGGTCGACGAGGCACGAGAAACCACCTAGGTTACCTCTTGCCCAGCAGAATCATGCAAAAGAAGACCACCATCTAGGACCTCTAAACATATAGTTGGATTGCCAGCCCTAGGAGGCTCTGATATAATGTCTTCGGGGATGACCTCTTCTAGCACTTGGTCAAAATCTGATATTGACAACCCTTGAAGGCTGACGAGTGCTGACAAGGCTTGCGAGGGAATGTCGCTGCCCCCGTCACTGCCCCTGTAGAAATTGGTGGGCACCTCTGGGTTTCTGGATTTCCTCATCCTCGCCAAACTCTTGCCCAGTTGCAATTGCCATCAGCTCAGTGCGGGTAGAGTCAGATGATTCCTCGGCCAGCATGCTAAGTACAGCGTCCATCTCAGCATCATCAATGCTGGATGGCATCTCAAAGTGAGTTTGCTTCTTAGCCTCAGGAAGATTTCAAAGGGGAGCACTCAAGGCCTCAATGTCCTCTGGGGAGGGCCGCACTCTATGGCCTGGGCTACCATCTCGAGCAGGAGGATTGGAGACAAAATCAAAGAAGGGACTATTCGGAGGCAGGTTCCATGCAGAGTAAACTAAGAGAGCACCAGTATTCGAGACCCTGCCCCTCAGTATCATATCCAGTCAGCTTAACAGGTCCTCATTGGGAATCTGCCTGTTTGTGACCCGGGTACAATCGTTGATGCCAGTATACAAGTAAGTAGGGTAAACTCTGTCCTTCAAAGGTTGAATATTCTTGAAGACAAAGTTGGCAACCACGGCCTCAGCAATCAGACCCCTGTCCTTCAGTGAGTAAATTTCAGCAAGCAAGACCTTGGCTTCGGCTGCCTCTGAGTAAGTAGGGTACTCCACCTAGCTGGGCGTGCGAACATCGGGCTGCCTTCCTGACCGAGGGGGAGGGATTTGTTGTGATTCTCCATTGTGAACCACTTGAGGCGCCATCCTTTAATGCTGTCCTTGAGGGGAATGTCGAGGTATTCCACTTTCCTCCCCCGGCGAAGTTCCAAACTTGCACCACCGACGAGCTGATGCTGCCCTCCAGCCATGTCGGGCCGACAGTGATAAAGGTACCTCCAGAGTCCGAAATGGGGAAGAATTCCAAGAAAAGCCTCACATAGGTGTACGAAAATGGCAACTTGAAGAATGGAGTTAGGGTTTAAGTGCATAAGATTTAAATCGTAGAAATCGAGGAGACCGCGGAAAAAACAGAAACAGGAAGAGCAAGTCCGCGGATGAGGAATGGAACGTAAACAACGACCTCATGGGTGTCCTCTTTTGGAACAGTGACTTCGCACTAGATCCGCCAAGAACACAGTTCTTGTGGCAACAAAACCCTAGTCTCAACAAGGTGAAAAAGATCTGATTCAGAGATGATGGACATGTGATTACCAACGAATGGAAGCTGGCTGTTGGGATCGATGGGTGGAATGATCGAAGCAATGGCGCTCTGTTTTTTCCGCTCGGAGCCATCACAATCTCTCAAGTGAAACGAGCAGGTTCAGGAATTCAGGAAAGCTGAGAGGTGGCAGTTGAAAAAGTGAAGTTAGGGCTCGGAACTCAAAAAGGCACGTCGGTATGAGTATAAATGAGCTCCTTAGGTCGGGCATTACCTCTAAAATGCCATCACTACCAAGCGCACGAACAAACTTTCAAGCGCTCAAATGAAAAGCAAATAGCAATGAATATCTGGAGCAACTTCATCCTTGATTCGTAATAAGGGGATTAATACAAACTTGAAGCCGACTCATTATGAGTCAGCCTCCTTTCCCCTGGTCACTACAGTACTTCACTTTACATTACCTTACTACTTACACTACACTACGCTACTGGCATTACGCCACTGGCCTTGCCGCTGCCGCTGTTGCCCCTGCCGCCATCACCGTCGCTACTGCCACCGTCGCCACTGCCATCGTCATTGCCTCTGCTGTCGTCGCCGTCACCATCGCCCTTATCGTTGCTGCTGCTACCGTCACCGTCGCCCTTGCCATCGTTGCCCTTGTAGCCGTCGCTCCCATCGTCGTCGCCGCTGCTGCTGTCGTCGCCCTCCTCGTCACCATCGCCGCCGCTCCACTCCTCGGATGAGTCGGATGAGTCCGCCTCGTCCGAGGAGACCCCCGACTCATCCGATCCACTGAGCCCGGCACGCTCGATGGAGCGCCAATACGCCCGAGCTGCGGTGGACAGCCCCCTGGAGTCATCCGAGTCCTCAGATGACCTCGGGGGAGAAGCTAGAGCAGGGGAACAGTCAACCTCGGAGGAGGTTGTGGCGAAACCGCCCGAATTATTCCAATTTAAGTGCCTAAGTCCCGCCTTAGAGGCTAGACCACACCAAGTGATGTGGTGCCACCCACAAGATGCAGTCGATGGACGACCTAAGGAAGGATGGACATAACCAGTAGATGCTCTCCAAGCGAGTACACACCCCAGCAAACACTATCTAAGTGTTAAATTAAAGGCAAGCCCCGGTTTTATGCATAACCGTTTATATATGCTATTTTACTACACTTAATGTTTGTAGGCTTGTATTGTGCACTTAAGTGTAGGAGTTGACTGCAACCTTAGTTGCATGAACTCAGGGTTCCTTTTGAGATGGATACTAGTATGCTAGGTCGAGTAGCTGCTTTGCTAATTAGGGATCTCGATAGAAGTCGAGTGATTTTTCAAGCACTCGCGCGAGGTCAGGAATTGCTTGTATCCATTTTTATATCAGAATGATGATGGTCTGTGGACATAGATCCATGGGGATGCGTGGTCTACGAGATGAAATTGGAATAAGGATTTACGTGCAGATACCTGTGTCAAGCGTTTGAACGTACTAAGCACATGCCGAGAAATATGGTAAATCGGTAAGCCTAGTACCTGAGTGAACCTGGCAGCAGATTGCCCTCCTCACGTGACCTAAGATGTGGTCTCCCATTCTGGTTATGGTGGGTACAAGTGTGGTCACTGCACGACGGCAGTAGGGGTCACTGAGGCATTGTACGCTAAGGCGGTGAGCCCCTCTCTGCTGACGTGGAATCGATGGGGACGGTTGATGTGTGTGGGGACGGAGTGCCTCGCTACGTCGTGTGTTTAGGTTTACCTTGCAAGGTTAAAACTTGATTCGAATCGTCTGCTTCTCGCAGCTAATGAGACTGCTTGATCCATTGTACTGCATTGAGTAATAAGTGGAAATGAGGTGACTGGCAAAAGATGTTGATTGATAAAATGTTTGATACCATGTATGACTAGCTAGGTACACATCTAGTTAAAAGGATCATACTAAAACTTGAAAAGCTAAAACTTGATTTTAGACTCAGCTAGTGCTTTTGGCAAACCAAACCCCTCAGCCAAACAGCTGCATGTCTAGAGGTAGAGGAGTAGACTCCTTACACCGGGTAAGTCTAGCTGAGTATTAGTACACTCAGCCTTGCTTGTGGCATAATTTTTGTAGGTACTCCTTAGGATGATTGGTTGATGGTGTGACTTGGCCTTTGTCCCTGCCACTGGGATAGACGGTCGAGTGGGTTACTGCTTCCGTAGGAGAGGACCAGGAGGAGTAGCGTTGCCAGGCTTCGCCATGATTACTCAGTTATCTCCGTTAGTTATTTCAGCTGCATTAAAATTTATGGTTATTATTTCTGAAACTCCGATAATGGAATCACTAATGATATTTATTAAATTTGTGGTATTATGCTTTATTGTATTTCTCTGTGCCTCACCTTCGAGTGAGCTAGTGGTATTCGATCCTGGTTAAGTGGCTTTATCTGACTAGATCCGAGGGACTGACGGTTTATTCCTATTTAAGTGTGGTCTAGCCTCTAAGGCGGGACTTAGGCACTTGAATTGGAATAATTCAGGAGGTTCCGCCACAGCTGGTATCGGAGCGAATACCATTACAGAGAAGTCAATAAGTCATGATTTCCAACCTTTTCTAAAATAAAACTTGCTTAGAAACCAATGTTGGATAGATCGTCAGGGCGATAAGTTAGACTTAGGACGTGAAGCCTTAGGAAATAGATGAGTAGCTAGGTGGCTAATTATATAGGCCATAAAGGCTACTACTACTATTAATAAGGATGTTGTAGAAGCACCCGAGAAATTAGTTAGGTCTGAGAAGACGACGAGAATGAGCATGCATCATGATTGTCGCATTATAAATGTCTTTTGTGCATCAACATGCTTCTCTCACCTTTATTCCAATAATATGAACTTGTGAATAATGTGATGTACTGCTATGTTAAGAATGCTTTACCTCGTGACGGATTGGTAAGTCTTGACTAGGTCGTGATATGTGTTTCTCTTGCCTTGCTTTCTAGAAGGTACGATAGTTGTTCAGTCCATTTTGCCTCTAACCAAAAAAAAATGTTGTCTGTGCTGCTCATGAAAAGACCCCCTTCCCCAAATAATCTAGTGGTTCCCTAGTGAAACCCTTTAAAAAAATCAAATCACGTGCTTATTTTGGTGTTTCTAGCCCTTGTGTGTTTTACACTTGGAATTGCACTTGCACAGCTTATAGAACCCCATAGGTTGACCGCTAGACCAACCCAAGTCTCCTCGTGCACTTGTTGTGTCAAATTTTTTTTGTTGTTGGTGTCTTGTTGCACGAGCCCTATCAAGGCCATGTTTCTTTCCATAGATCCTATCCCGAATCTTCATAACCTTTCTGCTGCTCATCCCAATCGATCTCATGCGACCTCTCCTTTCACCTGAATCTGGTAATCATTTTCCTTGTGAATTATGGTGTGGCCTTATCATCCAAATCTCCAGATCCTTTAATGATTCTACCCTTTTATCTGGTTATCTGCTATAACCCTTTCTCATGTATCGGATGTTGATCTTGCCTAAATCTCTTAATTCTGGTCATTCTCATAACCCCTTTTCCGAGGATCATGATCTTGTTTTATCAACTGTATCTCTAAACGGTGTATCCATTGGGTTCAACGGATTTCATTGATGTCCTTGGATCTCTTGTGTCTCTAAAAGCTCGACAATCTATTTTGGTCTCATGGTCGGTTCATCCTCATATCAAATCTCGTGCTAGTCTCTTGCCGGATAACCTTCGTGGTGATCATGACAAGTTCGCGGAGTCGAAGATTCTCATGTGTTGCTCTTTTGCCAACAATCTCTGCTTCAACTCCGGTCACATTCTTACTTTCTGAGCCATACTCTCATCATGGGCTCCATCTATTTATGCTATGTGGAATTCTCATTGGTTACGTTTGGTAATGGTGTTATGACTAACGACCGATGGTGCCGCAACGAAACCGAGAGCCTACTATGGTGCACACATGGTTGAGCTGCTCGGCACGCGCTGGTATCATGGTTAATAGTTGTGATCCATTATGAGACAATACCGATGTGCTATCTTTTGTGAACATTCTCTCAGAGTGATCGCTGCATTTTGTCTCAACATGTCGTGATATTCAACCCAAATCTATCTTTAGTATCTTGTCAGTTCCCATCTCATAAATTTGCATCTATCTCTAGCCTGGGAGTTACATGCTTCTCCACCCTTGAAGATCCTCATTTGAATCTCGGGACGAGATTCTTTTAAGGGGGGAAGGCTGTGACACCCCAGGTGTCTATTTCGGGTTACGTCGGGAGATTGTCCCCAACTTGAATGCTCAGTGAAAATTTCTATTTCTCGATCGCGTTTATCTCCATTTATCAAGTTACTTGTGAATATCTCATTGATTTCTGATTTTATTCGATCTCACAGAAGGCCAAATTTGGAGCCTGTTAAAAACTTTTATCTCTCGGAATGTATGCAAACTCGAAAATCATTCTCGAATTATAAATCTCATATGAAGCTCATTTCATCAAACTCTCGACGGCTGTTATTTGATCTGAGCCCGAGTCTAATTCCTCGAACCACGATCGATGTTCGACTATTTTAATCCGAGTCCGTACTCTCAAACGGAATACTCAATATGTCGTCCTCTAATTAATTCTTACTCGACTCAGCCTAGTATCTTGTGTCTGAACTGAATTCAAAACCCGCATCGACGGTGTTTTTTTTAAAATGTCACGATTCACCTTCTCCGACTAAAAATCCGAAAGCCGATCGTATCCTAAGACAATTTATTTTCGAATCATGCGTAGGGAATTATTGCTGAGCAAAGTTAAATCAAACTCTCGGCCGAGTTAATCGCCCAATCTTCCAAAATCTATTTCGCTCTGTTCTTCGTAGAGACGAATTCTGTAGGAGCATTTGTATTCTAGGAAATAATTAGCGATCTGATAATCCGTGTTTAATCAAAACACCATAAAATAAAATGGAAATAAATTAGCGCGGCCCGATTTAGCATTTTGGGCCAAGGCCATTCCAGCCCAATAGGCCCACTAAGGAACCCTAACCCTACCTCATGCCTATATATAGGAGCCCTCTCTCTGATAAAGCCTGCAAAAATTATGCCACAAGCAAGGTTGAGTATACTAATACTCAGCTAGACTTACCCGGTGTGAGGAGTCTACTCCTCTACCTCTAGACATGCAGTTGTTTGGCTGAGGGGTTTGGTTTGCCAAAAGCACTAGCTGAGTCTAAAATCAAGTTTTAGCTTTTCAAGTTTTAGTATGATCCTTTTCACTAGATGTGTACCAAGCTAGTCATACATGGTATCAAACATTTTATCAATCAACATCTTTTGCCAGTCACCTCATTTCCACTTATTACTCAATGCAATACAATGGATCAAGCAATCTCATTAGCTGCGAGAAGCAGACGATTCGAATCGAGTTTTAACCTTGCAAGGTAAACCAAAACACACGACGTAGCGAGGCACTGTGTCCCCACACACATCAACCATCCCCATCGATTCCCTGTCAGCAGAGAGAGGCTCACCGCCTTGGCGTATAATGCCTCACTGACCCCGACTGCGTCGTGCAGTGACCGCACTTGTACCCACCATAACCGGAATGGGAGACCACATTTCAGGTCGCGTGAGGAGGGCAATCTGCTGCTAGGTTCACTCAGGTACTAGGCTTACCGATTTACCATATTTCTCGGCATGTGCTTAGTACATTAAAACGCTTGACATAGGTATCCGCACGTAAATCCTTATTCCAATTTCATCTTGTAGACCACGCATCCCCATGGATCCGTGTCCACAGACCATCATCATTCTGATATAAAAATGGATACAAGCAATTCCTGATCTCGCGCGAGTGCTAGAAAAATCACTCGACTTCTACCGAGATCCCTAATTAGCAAAGCAGCTACTCGACCTAGCATACTAGTATCCATCTCAAAAGGAACCCTGAGTTCATGCAACTAAGGTTTCAATCAACTCCTACACTTAAGTGCACAATACAAGCCTACAAACATTAAGTGTAGTAAAATAGCATATATAAACAGTTATGCATAAAACCGGGGCTTGCCTTTAATTTAACACTTAGATAGTGTTTGCTGGGGTGTATACTCGCTTGGCGAGCATCTACTGGTTATGTCCATCCTTCCTTAGGTCGTCCACCGACTGCATCTTGTGGGTGGCACCACATCACTTGCACGATCATCCTCTCTCGGTCCTAAATGAGATGCAAGATGCATATGTATGAATACAATGAAAAATATCACAAGATATATAATTGCATGGTAGTGAACTAAACACTAATTAGCAAGACACCATAAACAACCACACGCTAACATTAGTTATCTACACCTTATTAGCGTTCAACATTAACACTATTGAAAAGACAACAACATTTTATTTAATTACGCAACACAACTACAACATCACAAGTACGCACATTTTATTTATTTAGATACGGCTTTTCAGTAGTTCTTCTAGTGATCATATAAAATCATCCCAAACAACACAAGTTTCATAGAGTACCTAGGCATCAATAACTACGGAACTCCTATCGACAGCCAACTACAGCAAGCAAGCACATTAATCATGGACACATGTTAACTTAAGTTTAGACATTACAAGTCTAGGTCTGTTAAGTGCTAACTAAGCATTTTTAGTCAAAGGGTGAACTAAACAATTAAATGCGCACTTGCAGTTTTTTAGGACAGCAGCATAGCAGTCACTCGTTTCAATCATAACTCTTCAAATAATAATCCAAAAATATCAAACTAGAACTTTCTAGAAAGCTTAAAAGGTGAAGTACAACTTTGGTATTTTGACCTCAACACGATTCAACACTTAGCAAGGTCAAAACATGCTAATACAACAGCTCTGTCCAGATTTGGACAGATTCAGACTTGCGACTTTAACAACTCATAACTAGAGATTCAAACATCCAACAAAGTGATCCTAGACTTTCTGGAAAGCTAATTAAATTTTCTACAAATTATTTATAAACATCTCAAGGGAATTCAGTATTTAACTAAGGATAAAATACACTAGAAGACTTTGCTGTCCAGAACTGGACAGATTCAGTCTTCACACTTTAAACATTCATAACTCAAGCTTCAGATCACAAAAAGAGTGATCCAAGACTTTTTGGAAAGCTCAGCAAAAGTACTACACAACTTTTATAATCACCAAGAAGTGATTCTATGTTGAACTGAATCGAACAATTCAGTTTTCGAAATCTGTTCTGTCAGTGGACAGAACACAACAACCAGTTTGTAAAATTCATAACTCCTAAACTGTCAGGCCTCTGGTTATGAAATTTTAACACAAGCAAGATAAGAAAACATCTACAACTTTCTTATAACGACCATTAACTGATTGTAACATTAAATTAAGCAAACAATGCAGTTTCTAAAATCTGTACAGAATTTGGACAGATTCAGTTACTGAATTTGTGAACAGCATAACTCTTAAACGATCAGACTTATGGCTGTCAGATTTTAGTACAAGCAAGATAATAAGGTTATCCACAACCCTTCTATATGATTTTTCTACAGAAAACATGTTTTAGTTCATCAAACATACAACACGACCAAAAACAGCGCGTGTAGCCCAAAACAGCAATTAATAAATTTCCGCTCCTATACAATTTAAGAATTGCAGCGTTCTAGAGACTTGAATTATTCTAACGCTTTACCATTTGTTAGAGTTAAATTAATCAAATTAGGACCAACAAGTTGACTTACTACTTTTTATCCAAGTCATTTCGTACCTAGAATTTCCATACTCAATTAACAACGCATTCTCTACGAAAATCAATATCGAAGCGCTTTTCACCCAATAATTTGCATTTTAACTTAGACATCACATGAGCACTAATACTTTTCATCCGTGTCATAACCATACGCATTTAAACGACAACAAGAAATTCATCGTGACTACTAGAATTCGCGATCACAACCATATACTATACACAAAGTATAATCTACAAACACATAATGCGCATCGACTCGACTCGACTTATAAATATGGAGAAGCGATGACTACTTTGGCATGTCACCACCTCTCTATTTAAGCCAATCCAATTATTAACTATTACAACTAAACATTCATGTCTAGCACACTTTATTTTACCCTATCTCGCAAACAACCATATTGTGGCGTGCACTCGAGACATTTCGATCAACGTAGCGTAACCTACTAGTACATAAACTCCGACACTCATGTCTTAACAATACATCCTCCACGCAAACTAGCTTTCTCTAAACTACCCGTCACATCAATAAATATACTCCCTATATAATCATGAATCCCATCACATTGCATAAAACAATTCTACTATAAACAAATATCGATACATTTCCCAAAACATAATCCGCATTTTGTAACTTAGTTTTTCGCATCAAACAACGCATCGCATATTTTTCCTACCAAGATATAAAAACATCGGAGTTCTTTTCTACTTCATTTTCCTCTCTACACGCTTCCATTCATACAAATGTATTTTCACACACATAATCACACATGCACATCATCGACCAAAACCTAATTAGACTAACTACATATCGCACACATCAAATAACCTCTTGTTCTCCAATCGCAAACGCGATCCTACCAATGCGCATAATCGAAACATTCTACACACATCCATTCAAAATAATTAATCGAGTCGATCGAGAGCGACATGCATCGGCTCACCATAAACAAACCCAATCGGTGTTTGTAAGGATGATGGCGATTCCGATTTGTGCATCGCTCCGAACATCCAACGAGCGTTGAACGACTTGCCTTCTCCTCGTAAAACACGGGGTTCCCCTCCTCCACAAACAAAAACAAAACAGCACACATACGCAATTAATCATATGAAAATAACGCCGATGCGGAATCGAACAAGGAGCGTCGCGGTCTCACCGAGTTGAACGACGTCGATGTTTGGGGCTGCGCAAAAACAGCAAACGCCCAGCGGGCATCACGGCGTGCGGTCCATTGGCTCCACAAAATAGCGAACCGGCAGCGCGCGGAGGCGTTGGGGCTGCTGCGCCAACGGGAAAACAGAGGGACTGCGCGTTGACGGACAACGAGCAGCGACAATGTGGCTGCGCAATACATCAAGCGGGTGGCATGCAAGCGACACAGAGGGAATCCGGGGCTACTGGGGGCTTGCTGTTTTGGGGGAGGGTAGAGTGGGCGAGGGCTGCTGGTCATGGGGAGGAGAGTGGCGAAGCTCGACGATGACGCAAGGTGAAGAACAGTGCTGCTGCAGCGCGCGGCTTGCTGCGCAGAAAAGACTGGCCAGAGGTAGAAGAAAAGGGGGCGCCTGCACCAGGGAAGCTCGGCCTCGGCCATGGGAGAGCAGAAGCCGAGCTGTAGAGGGGCGCTGGCTTCCTGCTGGCCATGGAGCAGGGGACGTGCTGCAGGTTGGAGAGGGTGCGTACGTGAAAGAAGAACCAAGGAGCCAAGGCCATGGGGCAAGCTCAGCCATGGGGAACACAAGAACCGATGGATCTCGGTCGTGCATGCCGACTAGGCGCCATGGAAGGAGCTGGAGGGGCTGCTGCTTGCCTGCAGGGAGGTATTTCGTTCGTGCCATGGAGGAGACGGGAGCTCGCCGGGTCAAGCTGCTAGGAGATGTGGCGTGCGCGAGGAGCAGGAAGGAGGAGGGGAGGGCGCCATGGCTGCTGGCCTTGCTCCCTGCGCGCTGGCTGCTGTGCATGGGAGGAAGAAAGCTGCTGGCGGCTGAAAGAAATGGAGGGTGGGAGTGCAAAATTGCCAAGTGCAAGGAGAGAGGGCTCCTATATATAGGCATGAGGTAGGGTTAGGGTTCCTTAGTGGGCCTATTGGGCTGGAATGGGCTTGGCCCAAAACGCTAAATCGGGCCGCGCTAATTTATTTCCATTTTATTTTATGGTGTTTTGATTAAACACGGATTATCGGATCGCTAATTATTTCCTGGAATACAAATGCTCCTACGGAATTCGTCTCTACGAAGAACGGAGCAAAATAGATTTCGGAAGATCGGGCAATTAACTCGGCCGAGAGTTTGATTTAACTTCGCTCAGCAATAATTCCCTACGCATGATTTGAAAATAAATTGTCTCAGGATACGATCGGCTTTCGGATTTTTAGTCGGAGAAGGTGAACCGTGACATTTTAAAAAAAACACCGTCGATGCGGGTTTTGAATTCAGTTCAGACATAAGATACTAGGCTGAGTCGAGTAAGAATTAATTAGAGGACGACATATTGAGTATTCCGTTTAAGAGTACGAACTCGGATTAAAATAGTCAGACATCGATCGAGGTTCGAGGAATTAGACTCGGGCTCAGATCAAATAACAATCGTCGAGAGTTTGATGAAATGAGCTTCAGATTAGATTTATAATTCGAGAATGATTTTCGAGTTTGCATATGTTCCAAGAGATAAAAGTTTTTAACAGGCTCCAAATTCGGCCTTCTGTGAGATCAAATAAAATCAGAAATCAATGAGACCTTCACAAGTAACTTGATAAATAGAGATAAACACGATCGAGAAATAGAAATTTTCACTAAGCATTCAAGTTGGGGACAATCTCCCGACGTAACCCAAAATAGACACCTGGGGTGTCACAAAGGTCTCCTCCGAGTACTCGGAGTCACCGAAGTCCTCCGAGGGAGGACTCAGAGCACGCTTACACTTGCCGCCAGCACGGCGAGGCAAACCTCTACCCCTCCTACCCCTGCCCATCGTTGGTTGGAAAGAGAGGAAGTGAAGAAGAAAACAAAGAAGAAAGCAAGTGATCAATGAACGAGTGAAGAGAACAGTCGAGGCAAGCATGCTATTTATAGAGGCCGGGGGTGACCGTCCACTTCCTACCCCGCTCCCCGAACAGTCGCAAGAATTCAAAACGCAATTCAAGCCACCTAAAAATGAGTCAGGCAACAGGCGCCGCTTCGTGTAACACAACACCGGTTGGACCTAGGTCAACTGCCCAAGCAAATGATTACACCCCACGGTCACATCAAGTTACTACTCTAGGACAGAGCGGTAAACACTCTGCGTACCAAGGCACCCCTTGGGCACACCCATTGGGTGTGTCGCCAAGAATTTTCGAAGATTTTCTGAAAAAGTCATATCCACAAAATATATGCAATGAGTGTACCACGACAAAAGGAGGAGATCGGCTGAGATGGGGGGAAGTCCAAATGTGGCTACTGAAGTGCAAGTCTAATCAACAGAAGCATTGAAGCACAAAGCAGGGTGATGTCCAGCTGAGAGCCATCTGCCTCAACCAGCCAGACGTCCAATCTGTCATCGATCAAATTAATTTCAGACCTAACAAGGCATGGACAGATAGCATCGTTTGAATTCATAGAGCATAAGATGAAGACCTTTGAACGGATTATTTCCAAAATCCACTCAAAGCTCGGGGACTACACACCTAATAGATTTTTTAGTCCCATGAGGACAAAATGTTGATTTCTAAAGCATAATATGAAGACAAAATGTTGATTTCTAAAGCATAAGATAAAGACCTTTGAATGGATTATTTCTAAAATCCACTCAAAGCTCAGGGGCTACACCCATTGGGTGCACCTTCGATGCATCCAATAGATTTTTAGTCCCATAAGGACAAAATGCTGATTTCTAAAGCATAAGATGAAGACCTTTGAATGGATTATTTCCAAAATCCACTCAAAGCTCGGGGGCTACACCCAATGGGTGCACCTTCGGTGCACCCATCGGCGGAACAGAAGTCAGGACCACATAACAAACGCATAAGCCGGACCAAGAATCTTTGGGCTGATTATTTCAAAATCAACTCAAAGATTGGGAGCTTGTGGGGGACAGATATCCCTCGTGTCCACTAGAAGGCAAGAAGGCCTCACGTGGGGCCTCAGACCAGTTACCCCGCAAGGCCATCCTTTCATGAGCCGGGCTAGAGCTACTGGCGGAATGGGCTGACCTAAGAAGGCAACAGACTCAAGCCTAGGCAATCCGTTAACTCATCCACAACAACCACCCGACTTTCCCACGCATGGCGTCCTTGAATATCGGGGCGGATTAGGGATTAGTCGGCAAGATTGTAGGAAGATCAGTTCAATCGGTTCACTATTATTTAGGAGACATGTGATCCTCATGTACGTAAGGAGTGCCCCATAGTCGAGTATATAAGGCCTAGGGGTACCCCCATCATTTCCATCAACCATCTACCTATCTCATTAGCTTTTCTCCATTCAGGAGACTTCAACTGTAACCCACCACATAAAGATCCACCCCAGGAAGTAGGGTATTACACCTCTCCAAGCAGCCCGAACCTGCAGAAAATTGCATGTTCCTCTCTCATGCGTCCAGCATGAACCATTGAGCTACAATCAACAGCATCGTCCTACCCAAAATCACCGCAAGGGGTAACCCTGGGTGTGCGGTCGGACTCTAAACACAGACAGACGGCGGGTTGGTTCATTAGAAACCTGGGAGTTTATTTGCAAAAGAAGCACAACGAATGGGTATGGTCGATCCTGGACCGCCCGATCCGCCAACAACGGCCATGATTAGATCGGGGGCGATTATCTAACCGGTATGCGATACAGACCATCGGATCGATTACCGACGCCCAAAATTAAAAATAACTGAGTTCTATCCCTACACGTACATCGACCGATCTATGGCCTAGATGAGCTCGCGCGAAGGGGTATGCGATGACATAATCTCGTCCCTCCATTGTCGATCCGATGCGTGAAGCCTTCTAGCCGAACGGGTACGCCCGGCCCGATCTGAGCCGTTAGCGGCTGGATCAACGGTTGTGCATCGTCTTCCTCTGACCCCCACGATGCCCAGGCGGCGTCGTCCACTGGACACGACAGTGAAGTACGGCGAGCACGCTCGGAAGTGCCCCCATAGCACACCCCCGAATGTTAAGTGTCCCAAAACAAAGCGGTGGAGCAGGTGAACTCGATAGGAACTCACCTACCGGTGCTAGGGGAAGAAGAGGTGCTGCTCCACGGCAAAGGGCGGATCCGCGGCAAACCATGACTTCAGCGAGAAATTCCCAGTGCAACGCATGCCAATCCAGCCCGGCGAGGCCACGAGCACCATCCTTGTGATGAGTTGAAGCTCCTAGACCCGATGCCGAGACCCTGAAGTTGGTGTACGTACGTGTCCTAGTGGCAGCTTCCCTTCTCTATCCTTCTCCCGTCCGTCTCCGACGAGGTGCGCCCGAGATGGGACTGGCTCCTATTCTTGTTAGCGTGGCACGACGATACTTATACCCTGAAGTCTGAGTACGAACCACCCTCTAGATCCTCGGCACTGGTGGCCATGGTCAGCTCCGACTGACATGCATTCTGTTACCAGAGAAATCGGGGGAGGTTCATTGCAACAAATTCGGTCTTGGTAAGAGGTTTCCGGGTAAGGGGGAAAGATAGCCAGTTCTTGGACCCTCACGGTAGGGCGACCACTCGAGGCTGATAAGCAGTCCCAGGCCGGCAGCTTCAGGTGCGCGCTTCGCTCCACTGTGAGGAAAGGGACAAACCCGACAAGTGCGACCCACCTGGCGGCGATTGAAGGTGGAGGCGAGTCTGGCATGTGGGTCCCACTGCCAGAGGTAGGCCGAGGGCACGCACGCGGGCGTGGCTTTGGAATGGGTCGACGCGAACAGCTGGGCCGGCTGAGACGAATCCTGCCTAGACTCGAGGTAAGCCTTCTTTTCTTTTTCCTTTTTATTTTCTGATTTCTATTTTAAATTCAAATCAAACTCAAGTTTGAATTCCAAACTTTTACTTTTAGATGCACAAATATAACACCAGCATGAATGCAAAACTATATATATTTTATTTTAGTTCTTTTACACATGATTCCAATCATGAAATAGAGAATAGTTCACATCTTATGAATTTTAGGGAAATATAATTTATATTGTAGATTATATATTAGGAAATAATTTAATCATAATTCTTCTATATAATTTCAATCCAAGGATAATTTAGTTTATCTAGGTATCTTTTATTTTAGTCTAAAAACATTATATTAATTTTGGGAGTAGTAACTTCGAAATTATGAATATTCTTAAGGAAAGGTGTTTTGGTTTAAAACCTTTGGGGAATTTTCCTTATTTTCACAAGATTGAACTTTAGGGTATTACAGGTGATCTCGGCCGCCCGATCATAGATCAACGGATAGGATTAGATCTAAGCACGGGACCGCAGGCGAGCGCTGACAGGCGGGCTAGGGGGTGCAGGTGACCGACAGATGGGGCCCAGAGGTAGGGCGTGTGCCCGAAATGGTATCCGGAGATCCAGACCACTAGATCGAGATTGGACGGTTGAGTTCAAACACTAGGGGTCGACGGCTTCGGGCGGCGCTGCTTCTGACCGCGGCGGCGAAGTCACTAAAGACGGGGTGGGTGTAGGCTCGAGGGAGTTTGAGGTCACCGAAGTTGGCTAGGACCGACGAGGAGGGCCCGACGAACTCACTGGCGAGGCTTCGGCCGCTAGAACGGGACCGCAGGTGAGAGAACGACGGAGGGAGTGTTTCGGGCGGGTCGGGGTTGTAACACCCCTGGTGTTACTGCACTAAAACTTGAGCATGGCATCATATGCATTGGTATTTCATGTTGTTTCTTACACCTAGAATGAGGTAAAACTTCAAAACAAGTGTGATGTGGTGGCTTGAAGTATTCTTAACCCTAGGGTAGGGTACTTAACCCTAGGATTACGGCATGGGGTAATGGGAAGCCAAAATGAGTAATACCTCAAAAGTCATTAGAAATATTCATAATAGATCAAGTTTGATGGATTTGAGTGGCACAAAAACCCTAGAGTGCTCAAAACCCTAAAAGGAACCCTAGAAAACCCTAATTTGTACCCTAGGGGGTGATTTCAAATTCTATGCACTTTTGGACCAAAATGTAAATATCAAAGTGGTAGAACATCAAAAACCAAGCAACTTTTACATTGGGGGATTTTCAAGTAGTGTGGAGCAATTTGGACTTAATTGCAAAAGTCTCAAGAACACCCATGTGTTAAACTCTGAAATTTCAATGAAATTAAGCTGACTTTGGAGCATTGTATTCCTTAATTCATGAGGATTTTGCCCGAGGTCAATGCATCAAACTTGTAGAGCCATAGTAGGAGTACAACTTTGATTAAGTGACTAAGCATTAGTGCTGTACAAAATTTGGAGATAAATGGACTTGAAGTCAGGCTGTCAGTTAGCCCTGAAACTGAATCTGGACTGACGGTGAACTGGGACAGACTTTGGGAGCAATTTCGAGTAGGATCCAGTGAGTATTTGATTCTGGTTGCTATAACAAAATTCAAGCTGGTTTGTAGAAGATCAACTTTGCCACAGATGGATTTGTGAGTTACTACATAAAAATTTGAGAACCAAGCCCTTTAAATTGCTCTGTCAAGCGCATTGAATGAAATTCCCATTGTACAGTAATCTGAAAAAGATCACAGATTCACTGAACCCCGCTGCCGGTGAACTCGCGCCGCGATCCACGTCGGTGTTGTGATTCGTGCCTAGTTGCGCGTGGATATTGACTCGGGGTAAAATATCTTGGCATTAGGATGAGCTCGGACCCTGTAACCGCTCAGTTCGTCATACCCACTTGCGCCGCGACGTGGCCGCGCGACCATCACCGTCGTGTCGCCGCTTATCATGGTTATGCCACGCTCTCGATCGTTTCACCACGTCGTTGCAAGCCATGAGGGATAGCTAGTGACAGTCGTAAGTCGCACTGTGAATGCCACGATAGCGCTCGCCAGTGACTCACCCCTCTCTCCGCCCACCAGCGTTGCCCTTAAAAATTCGGAGCCACCGCTCTCGGAGGCTATAACTTAAGTGTGCCGCTAGATCCTCTAGGTTGTTACGAAGCCAGAGCACCAGCCCTCGCCTCCGATCATCCACCACAGCGCCCTGATTTGGGATTTCCCCCCAAATCGTTTCTCCGCGCCGCCGTTAGCATCTTGCCGTGGCCAGCTATCCACAGGTTGATTCATACTTCTCTGCTTTGTTTTCTAGCATCCCTTGAGTCTCCTGTTGCTCATAGGCCCATTTGATTAAATTAGACCGTGCTGAATCATCGTGAACACCTCAGTTTTCCCTCGGGTCCCGCTGTTGTCGTGGGCAGAAGAACTCTGAGCCAGATTCATGCAATTGAGGGATAGATTAGGATCGCCAGGAGTGGAATTAGGTGTAGACCGAGTTAGGACACTGGTCGTTGCGTATTCCAGCCGGTATAGGTTCGCCGGAGCATGCACGCCGTCGTCCACCGTCGGGGACCTGATCTTGTGAAGAAAAGAAAAGGGAGGGCCCTCGGTGCACATGTCAGAGACACATGGAATAGTGCGTGGGTTGTGCCACACTAGCGGATCATCTCCGTGCGGCGACTTGGCCACCCAAGTTCTGGCCACACCTACCGGAGAAGTACGACGGTACGTCAAACCCGTCGGAATTCTTGCAGGTCTACGTCACCGCCATTACGGCAGCTGGTGGAAACACTATCGTAATGGCAAGCTACTTCCATGTAGCCTTGACCGGGCCGACCCAGACCTGGCTCATGAACCTCACCCTGGGGTCCATTGAAAGTCGCCTAGAGGGGGGTGAATAGGGGAAACTGAAATTTACAAAATTAATCACAACTACAAGCCGGGTTAGCGTTAGAAATAATAACGAGTCCGAAGGAGAGGGCGCAAAACAAATCGCAAGCGAATGAAGAGTGTGACACGCGGATTTGTTTTACCGAGGTTCGGTTCTTGCAAACCTACTCCCTGTTGAGGAGGCCACAAAGGCTGGGTCTTTTTCAACCCTTTCCCTCTCTCAAACGGTCCCTCGGACCGAGTGAGCTTCTCTTCTCAAATCAAACCAGGAACAAAACTTCCCCCGCAAGGACCACCACACAATTGGTGTCTCTTGCCTCGGTTACAATGGAGTTTTGATCACAAGAACAAGTGAGAAAGAAAAGAAGCAATCCAAGCGCAAGAGCTTGAAAGAACACGGCAAATCTCTCTCGCTAATCACTAAAGCCTTGTGTGGAATTGGAGAGGATTTGATCAATTGAGTGTGTCTAGAATTGAATGCCTAGCTCTTGTAAGTGGTTGAGAAGTGGAAAACTTGGATACCTTGAATGTGGGGTGGTTGGGGGTATTTATAGCCCCAACCACCAAACTAGCCGTTCGGTGGAGGCTGTCTGTCGAATGGTGCACCGGACAGTCCGGTGCACACCGGACATGTCCGGTGCGACAGCCACGTCACCAGGCCGTTAGGGTTCCGACCATTGGAGCTCTGACTGCGGGGCCCGCCTGGATGTCCGGTGGCGCACCGGACATGCACTGTGGAGTGTCCGGTGCGCCAGCATGGGCGTGCCTGACTTCTGCGCGCGCTGGCGCGCATTCAATGCGCAGCAGGTAGCCGTTGGCGCCGAAGTAGCCGTTGCTTCGTTGTCACACCGGACAGTCCGGTGTACACTGGACATGTCCGGTGAATTATAGCGGACTAGCCGTTGTGAATTCCTGAAGCCGGCGAGTTCAGAGTCTCTTCATCCTAGGGGCACCGGACACTGTCCGGTGTACACCCGACAGTCCGGTGAATTATAGCGGAGAGACTCTGTGTTTTCCCAAAGGTGAGGAGTTTGGCTTCAAGTCCCCTGTTGCACCGGACACTGTCCGGTGGTGCACCGGACAGTCCGGTGCGCCCGATCAGGGTGCCTTCGGTTCTTTCTTTGCTCCTTTGTTTGAACCCTTTCTCTTGATCTTTTTATTGGCTTATTGTGAACCTTTGGTACCTGTAGATCTTATAGACTTGGGCAAACTAGTTAGTCCAATTATTTGTGTTGGGCAATTCAACCACCAAAATTAGTTTAGAAAATAGGTGTAAGCCTAATTCCCTTTCAATCTCCCCCTTTTGGTGATTGATGCCAACACAAACCAAAGCAAGTATAGAGGTGCATAATTGAACTAGTTTGCATAATGTAAGTGCAAAGGTTACCTAGAATTTGAGCCAATAAATATCACTTACTAGATATGCATGGATTGTTTCTTTATTTTTAACATTTTGGACCACGCTTGCACCACATGTTTTGTTTTTGCAAATTCTTTTTGTAAATCCTTTTCAAAGTCCTTTTGCAAAATAGTCAAAGGTAAATGAGTAAGATTTTGCTAAGCATTTTCAAGTTTTGAAATTTTCTCCCCTTGTTTGAAATGCTTTTCCTTTGACTAAACAAAACTCCCCCTCAATAAATTCTCCTCTTAGTGTTCAAGAGGGTTTTTAAGATATCAAAATAGTACTTGCTCCCCCTTTTGAACACAATAAGATACCAATTTGAAATTTACCAATTTTTTTTTAAAATTAGGGTGGTGCTGCGGTCCTTTTGCTTTGGGCTCATACTTTCTCACCCTTTGGCATGAATCGCCAAAAACGGATACTTTGAGTGAGATATAAGCCCTTGTCTAACTACTTTCTCCCCTTTGGCAAATAAAGCATATGAGTGAAGATTATACCAAAGACGGAGAGTGAAGCGGAGCGACGGCGAAGGATGAGTAGTAGAGTGGAGTGGAAGCCTTTATTTTCGCCGAAGACTCCAATTCCCTTTCAATATACCTATGACTTGGTTTGAAATACACTTGAAAACACATTAGTCATAGCATATATAAAAGAGACATGATCAAAGGTATACTTAAGAGCTATGTGTGCAAATTAGCAAAAGAAATTTCTAGAATCAAGAATATTGAGCTCATGCCTAAGTTTGGTAAAAGTTTGTTCATCTAGTGGCTTGGTAAAGATATCGGCTAATTGATCTTTAGTATTAATATATGCAATCTCGATATCCCCCTTTTGTTGGTGATCCCTAAGAAAATGATACCGAATGGCTATGTGTTTAGTGCGGCTATGCTCAACGGGATTATCCGCCATGCGGATTGCACTCTCATTATCACATAGAAGAGGAACTTTGGTTAATTTGTAACCATAGTCCCGCAGGGTTTGCCTCATCCAAAGCAATTGCGCGCAACAATGGCCTGCGGCAATATACTCGGCTTCGGCAGTAGAAAGAGCGACCGAATTTTGTTTCTTTGAAGCCCAAGACACCAAGGATCTTCCCAAGAACTGGCAAGTCCCCGATGTGCTCTTTCTATTAATCTTACACCCCGCCCAATCGGCATCCGAATAACCAATCAAATCAAATATGGATCCCCGAGGGTACCAAAGCCCAAACTTAGGAGTATAAGCCAAATATCTCAAGATTCGTTTTATGGCCGTAAGGTGAGATTCCTTAGGGTCGGCTTGGAATCTTGCACACATGCAAACGGAAAGCATAATATCCGGTCGAGATGCACATAAATAAAGCAATGAACCAATCATCGACCGGTATACCTTTTGATCAACGAATTTACCTCCCGTGTCGAGGTCGAGATGCCCATTGGTTCCCATGGGTGTCTTGATGGGCTTAGCATCCTTCATTCCAAACTTGGTTAGAATGTCTTGAGTATACTTCGTTTGGCTAATGAAGGTGCCTTCTTGGAGTTGCTTGACTTGGAATCCTAGAAAATACTTCAACTCCCCCATCATCGACATCTCGAATTTTTGTGTCATGATCCTACTAAATTCTTCACATGCAGATTCATTAGTAGACCCAAATATGATATCATCAACATAAATTTGGCATACAAACAAATCATTGTCAAGAGTTTTAGTGAATAAAGTAGGATCGGCTTTTCTGACTTTGAAGCCATTAGCAATAAGGAAATCTCTTAGGCATTCATACCATGCTCTTGGGGCTTGCTTGAGCCCATAGAGCGCCTTAGAGAGCCTATAGACATGGTTAGGGTACTCACTGTCTTCAAAGTCGGGAGGTTGCTCAACATAGACCTCTTCCTTGATTGGTCCATTGAGGAAGGCACTCTTCACGTCCATTTGGTAAAGCTTGAAGCCATGGTAAGTAGCATAGGCCAATAATATGCGAATGGACTCAAGCCTAGCTACGGGTGCATAGGTTTCACCGAAATCCAAACCTTCGACTTGGGAGTATCCCTTGGCCACAAGTCGGGCTTTGTTCCTTGTCACCACACCATGCTCATCTTGCTTGTTGCGGAAGACCCACTTGGTTCCTACAACATTTTGATTAGGACGTGGAACTAAATGCCATACCTCATTCCTAGTGAAATTGTTGAGCTCCTCTTGCATCGCCATCACCCAATCCGAATCTTGAAGTGCTTCCACTACCCTATGTGGCTCAATAGAGGAAACAAAAGAGTAATGCTCACAAAAATGTGCAACACGAGATCGAGTAGTTACCCCCTTATGAATGTCGCCGAGGATGGTGTCGACAGGGTGATCTCGTTGGATTGCTTGGTGGACTCTTGGGTGTGGCGGCCTTGGTTCTTCATCCTCCTTGTCTTGATCGTTTGCATCTCCCCCTTGATCATTGCCGTCATCTTGAGGTGGCTCATCTCTTTGATCTTCTCCTTCATCAACTTGAGCCTCGTCCTCATTTTGGGTTGGTGGAGATGCTTGTGTGGAGGAGGATGGTTGATCTTGTGCATGTGGAGGCTCTTCAGATTCCTTAGGGCACACATCCCCAATGGACATGTTCCTTACCGCGATGCACGGAGCCTGTTCTTCACCTATCTCATCAAGATCAACTTGCTCTACTTGAGAGTCGTCAGTTTCATCAAACACAACGTCACAAGAAACTTCAACAAGTCCTGAGGACTTGTTAAAGACTCTATATGCCCTTGTGTTTGAGTCATATCCTAGTAAAAAGCCTTCTACAGTTTTAGGAGCAAATTTAGATTTTCTACCTCTCTTAACAAGAATAAAGCATTTGCTACCAAAAACTCTAAAATATGAAATATTGGGCTTTTTACCGGTTAGGAGTTCATAGGATGTCTTCTTGAGGATTCAGTGTAGATATAACCGGTTGATGGCGTAGCAGGCGGTGTTGACCGCCTCGGCCCAAAACCGATCCGGTGTCTTGTACTCATCAAGCATGGTTCTTGCCATGTCCAATAGAGTTCGATTCTTCCTCTCCACTACACCATTTTGTTGTGGGGTGTAGGGAGAAGAGAATTCATGCTTGATGCCCTCCTCCTCAAGGAAGCCTTCAATTTGTGAGTTCTTGAAATCCGTACCGTTGTCGCTTCTAATTTTCTTGATCCTTAAGCCGAACTCATTTTGAGCCCGTCTCAAGAATCCCTTTAAGGTCTCTTGGGTATGGCATTTTTCCTGCAAAAAGAACACCCAAGTGAAGCGAGAATAATCATCCACAATAACTAGACAGTACTTACTCCCGCCGATGCTCATGTAAGCAATCGGGCCGAATAGATCCATGTGTAAGAGCTCCAGTGGCCTGTCAGTCGTCATGATGTTCTTATGTGGATGATGAACACCAACTTGCTTCCCAGCTTGGCATGCGCTACAAATCCTGTCTTTCTCAAAATGAACATTTGTTAGTCCTAAAATGTGCTCTCCCTTTAGAAGCTTATGAAGATTCTTCATTCCAACATGAGCTAGTCGGCGGTGCCAGAGCCAACCCATGTTAGTCTTTGCAATTAAGCAAGTGTCGAGTTCAGCTCTATCAAAATCTACCAAGTATAGCTGACCCTCTAACACTCCTTTAAATGCTATTGAATCATCACTTCTTCTAAAGACAGTGACACCTACATCAGTAAATAGACAGTTGTAGCCCATTTGACATAATTGCGAAACGGAAAGCAAATTGTAATCTAAAGAATCTACAAGAAAAACATTGGAAATGGAATGGTCAGGAGATATAGCTATTTTACCCAAACCTTTGACCAAACCTTGGTTTCCATCCCCGAATGTGATAGCTCGTTGGGGATCTTGGTTTTTCTCGTAGGAGGAGAACATCTTCTTCTCCCCCATCATGTGGTTTGTGCACCCGCTATCGATGATCTAACTTGAGCCACCGGATGCATAAACCTACAAAACAAGTTTAGTTCTTGACTTTAGGTACCCAAACAGTTTTGGGTCCTTTGGCATTAGAAACAAGAACTTTGGGTACCCAAACACAAGTCTTGGAGCCCTTGTGTTTGCCCCCAACAAACTTGGCAACTACCTTGCCGGATTTGTTAGTAAGCACATATGATGCATCAAAAGTTTTGAATGAAATGTCATGATCATTTGATGCACTAGGAGTTTTCTACTTAGGCAACTTAGCACGGGTTGGTTGCCTAGAACTAGATGTCTCACCCTTATACATAAAAGCATAATTAGGGCCAGAGTGAGACTTCCTAGAATGAATTCTCCTAATTTTGCTCTCGGGATAACCGGCAGGGTACAAAATGTAACCCTCGTTATCCTAAGGCATGGGAGCCTTGCCCTTAACAAAATTAGACAATCTTTTAGGAGGGGCACTAAGTTTGACATTGTCTCCCCTTTGGAAGCCAATGCCATCCTTGATGCCAGGGCGTCTCCCATTATAGAGCATACTTCTAGCAAATTTAAACTTTTCATTTTCTAAGTTATGCTCGGCAATTTTAGCATCTAATTTTGCTATATGATCATTTTGTTGTTTAATTAAGACCATGTGATCATGAATAGCATTAATATCAACATCTCTACATCTAGTGCAAATGGAAACATGCTCAACGGTAGATGTAGAGGGTTTGCAAGATTTTAATTCTACAACCTTAGCATGTAGTATATCATTCTCATTTCTAAGGTTAGAAATAGTAACATTGCAAACATCAAAATCTTTAGCCTTAGCAATTAATTTTTCATTTTCAATCCTAAGGCTAGCAAGAGAATCATTCAATTCCTTAATCTTAGCATGCAAATCAACATTATCATTTCTAAGATTGGGAATTGAAACATCACAAACATGTGAATCAACCTTAGTAATTAATCTAGCATTTTCATTTCTAAGGTTGTCAATAGTCTCATGGCAAGTGCTTAGCTCACTAGACAATTTTTCACATTTTTCAACTTGTAGAGCATAAGCATTTTTTACCTTAACATGCTTTTTGTTCTCCTTAATGAGGAAGTCCTCTTGAGAGTCCAAGAGATCATCCTTCTCATGAATAGCACTAATCAATTCATTTAATTTTTCCTTTTGTTGCATGTTTAGGTCGGCAAAAAGAATGCGCAAGTTATCCTCCTCATTGCTAGCATCATCCTCATCACTAGAGGTTTCATATTTAGTGGAGGATCTTGATTTTACCTTCTTCTTATTGCCCTCTTTGGCCATGAGGCACTTGTGGCCGATGTTTGGGAAGAGAAGTCCCTTGGTGACGGCGATGTTGGCGGCGTCCTCGTCGGAGGAGGAGTCGGTGGAGCTCTCGTCGGAGTCCCACTCGCGGCACACGTGGGCATCGCCGCCCTTTTTTGTAGTGTCTCTTCTTCTCCTTTCTTCTCCCCTTCTTGTCGTTGCCCCTGTCACTATCACTGGATAATGGACATTTAGCAATAAAATGACCGGGCTTACCACATTTGTAGCATACTTTCTTGGAGCGGGGCTTGTAGTCTTTCCCCCTCCTTTGCTTGAGGATTTGACGGAAGCTCTTGATGATGAGCGCCATCTCCTCGTTGTCGAGCTTGGAGGCGTCGATGGGTGTTCGACTTGGAGTAGCCTCCTCCTTCTTTTCTTCTGTCGCCTTGAATGCAACCGGTTGTGCCTCGGGCGTGGAGGAGGTGCCTTGCTCGATGATTTTCTTTGAGCCTTTAATCATTAGCTCAAAGCTCACAAATTTTCCTATAACCTCCTCGGGAGACATTAGCTTATATCTAGGATCACCTCGGATTAATTGAACTTGTAGGATTAAGAAATACGAGGGATCTAAGAATAACCTTGACCATCTCATGGTCATCCCATTTTTCGCTCCCGAGGTTGCGCACTTGATTCACCAAGGTCTTCAAGCGGTTGTACATAGCTTGTGGATCCTCCCCTTGGTGCAGCATGAAGCGACCGAGCTCCCCCTCGATCGTCTCCCACTTGGTGATCTTTGTCACCTCGTCTCCCTCGTGCGCGGTCTTGAGTACGTCCCAAATTTCCTTCGTACTTTTTAACCCTTGCACCTTATTATACTCCTCTTGACTTAGAGAGGCGAGGAGTATAGTGGTGGCTTGGGAGTTAAAGTGGTGAATTTGGGCCACCTCGTCCGAGTCGTAGTCTTCATCCCCTATGGATGGTACCTGTACACCAAACTCAACAACATTCCATATGCTTGTGTGGAGTGAGGTTAGATGGTGCCTCATTTTGTCACTCCACATATTATAATCTTCACCGTCAAAAACCGGTGGTTTGCCTAATAGAACGGAGAGTAGAGGAGTACGCTTTGAAATGTGGGGGTAGCGTAGGGGGATCTTACTATACTTCTTGCGCTCTTGGCGCTTAGAAGTTACAGACGGCATATCGGAGTCGGAGGTCGATGGTGATGAAGAGTCGGTCTCGTAGTAGACCACTTTCCTCATCCTCTTGTGCTTGCCGCGTCTCCAATGCGACTTATGGGAAGAAGATTTCTTCTCCTTCCCCTTCCCTTTGTTGAAGGAGTCCTTCTTCTTATCCTTCCTCTTGGTGTGGGACTCTTCCGATGAAGTGCTCCCGTGACTCGTAGTGGGCTTGTCGCCGGTCTCCATCTCCCTCTTGGTGTGATCTCCCGACATCACTTCGAGCGGTTAGGCTCTAATGAAGCACCAAGCTCTGATACCAATTGAAAGTCGCCTAGAGGGGGGTGAATAGGGCAAAACTGAAATTTACAAAATTAATCACAACTACAAGCCGGGTTAGCGTTAGAAATAATAACGAGTCCGAAGGAGAGGGCGCAAAACAAATCGCAAGCGAATGAAGAGTGTGACACGCGGATTTGTTTTACCGAGGTTCGGTTCTTGCAAACCTACTCCCCGTTGAGGAGGCCACAAAGGCCGGGTCTTTTTCAACCCTTTCCCTCTCTCAAAACGGTCCGTCGGACCGAGTGAGCTTCTCTTCTCAAATCAAACCGGGAACAAAACTTCCCCGCAAGGACCACCACACAATTGGTGTCTCTTGCCTCGGTTACAGTGGAGTTTTGATCACAAGAACAAGTGAGAAAGAAAAGAAGCAATCCAAGCGCAAGAGCTCGAAAGAACACGGCAAATCTCTCTCGCTAATCACTAAAGCCTTGTGTGGAATTGGAGAGGATTTGATCACTTGAGTGTGTCTAGAATTGAATGCCTAGCTCTTGTAAGTGGTTAAGAAGTGGAAAACTTGGATACTTGAATGTGGGGTGGTTGGGCGTATTTATAGCCCCAACCACCAAACTAGCCGTTTGGTGGAGGCTGTCTGTCGAATGGTGCACCGGACAGTCCGGTGCACACCGGACATGTCCGGTGCGACAGCCACGTCACCAGGCCGTTAGGGTTCCAACCGTTGGAGCTCTGACTGCGGGGCCCGCCTGGATGTCCAGTGGCGCACCGGACATGTGCACTGTGGAGTGTCCGGTGCGCCAGCATGGGCGTGCCTGACTTCTGCGCGCGCTGGCGCGCATTCAATGCGCAGCAGGTAGCCGTTGGCGCCGAAGTAGCCGTTGATTCGTTGTCACACCGGACAGTCTGGTGTACACCGGACGTGTCCGATGAATTATAGCGGACTAGCCGTTGTGAATTCCCGAAGCCGGCGAGTTCAGAGTCTCTTCATCCTTGGGGCACCGGACACTGTCCGGTGTACACCGGACAGTCCGGTGAATTATAGCGGAGAGACTCTGCGTTTTCCCGAAGGTGAGGAGTTTGGCTTCAAGTCCCCTGGTGCACCGGACACTGTCCGGTGGTGCACCAGACACTGTCCGGTGGCGCACCGGACAGTCCGGTGCGCCCGATCAGGGTGCCTTCGGTTCTTTCTTTGCTCCTTTGTTTGAACCCTTTCTCTTGATCTTTTTATTGGCTTATTGTGAACCTTTGGTACCTATAGATCTTATAGACTTGGGCAAACTAGTTAGTCCAATTATTTGTGTTGGGCAATTCAACCACCAAAATTAGTTTAGGAAATAGGTGTAAGCCTAATTCCCTTTCATCCATCTACTCCTGGGAAGAGCTCTGTGTACGGTTCACAGCAAACTTCGCTAGTGCTTATTAGCAGCATAGTGTGGAGGCTCATCTCCATGCCGTAAGGCAGGAACCCGGGGAGACTCTCCGGGCTTTCATCTCCCACTTCACCAAGGTACGAGGGACTATACCTCACGTCTCTGATGCCTCCATTATCACTGCTTTCCGACAGGGGGTGCGTGATGAGAAGATGTTGGAGAAATTAGCAACGCATGACGTGGAAACCATCACTACGCTCTTTGCTCTGGCTGACAAATGTGCCAGAGCTGCCGAGGGCCATGCATGGCACTCGACACCACTAACCGAAGTTACCCAGACGGGTGGCTTAGGTGCCGCCACCCAGGGTGGTGGCAAGAAGAAGAAGAACCGTAGTCACGATAGGCCGCAGTCTGGTGCTCCGATCACCACAGCTGCGGCTGGAGGCCAGGACGGGCGCGGCAAACGCCCACGACAATAGGGAAGTAATAGTGGGTCATGCCCTGTACATCCCAACAGTCGCCACAGTGCCTCGGAATGCCGAGAGATCCTCAAGCTCGCGAAGCGCATCAGCGAGCGGCGCGAGCAGGCCTCCAAGGATGGCTTGCCGCCTCGTCGCCGGCCTAGCAAGGAGAAGGTCGACAAAGGTGACGCGGCCGCGGGAGAATGGGACCTCGGGTATCAGTCCCCCGATCAAGTCCTCAAGAACATCCTCACTGGAGACTCCGACTGCGGTGATGACAACGACCACCGCAAGAAGCTGTACGTGATGTATGGCGGAAGCTGGGAGGTCACCTCCCGTAGGAACGTGAAGTCCCTGCGTCACGAGGTCCTTTCGACGATCCCAGGGGTCCCGAATGCTGCACCACATCACCGGTGGCAGAGCACCACTATCTCCTTCGGGGCATCCGACTGCCTCAAAAACATGGTAGGGGTCGGCATACTACCACTCATCACCGCCCTTGTCATTGCCAACATGAATCTACATCATGTCCTGATTGATGGTGGGGCTGGGCTCAACGTCATCAGTCATGCCGCGTTCAAGCAGCTATAGATCCCAGGATCTCGACTGGGACCCTCTCGCCCATTCTACGGAGTGGGCCATCAACCGGTGTATCCCCTTGGGTGTATCGCACTCCCGGTTACATTCGAGACTCAAGAGAACTTCCGCACTGAGAACGTCCAGTTAGACATTGTGGAGGTTAACCTCCCTTTCAATGCCATCATTGGTAGGCCAGCCCTGTACCGGTTCATGGCCATTGCCCATTACGGGTACTTGGTCCTCAAGATGTCGTCCCCTACTGGGGTCCTCACCGTGTGGGGCGACCGCGCCGCTGCGCTTGTAGCTATCGAGATGTTGCACGCCCTGGCGGCAGAAACCACTCGCCCGGATGAAGGGGGGAGGGACCCCTTGACTTCCAGTACCAAGGCGCCTACCAAGGTGCCTAAGGTGCAACTATCTGGAGCAGACAGCGGTCCCATCAAGACCATCCAGGTCGGCGTGGATTCCTCCCAGACCACCCGCATTGCGGGCAATCTGGAGGCGAAATAGGAAATCGCGCTCGTCGCCTTCCTCTAGGCAAATGCCAACGTATTCGCATGGGAATAGTCGTAGATGCCTGGGATCCCTAGGGAGGTGATCGAGCACCATCTGAGGATCCACCTTGACGCTAAACCGGTGAGTCAAAAGCCTCGGAGAAAGTCCATTGAGCGGCAGGATTTCATCCGTGAGGAGGTCCGGAAACTGCTGCGCTGGCTTCATCGAAGAGGTCCATCACCTAGTATGGCTGGCCAATCGAGTCATCGTTCCCAAGGCTAACGGGAAGCTTCGGATGTGCATCGACTACACCAACCTCAATAAGGCCTGTCCCAAGGACCCATATCCACTTCCACGAATAGATCAAATCAAGGATTCTACCTCTAGGTGCGACCTCCTGTCCTTCCTAGATGCTTACTCTGGTTTCCATAAGATCCAGATGTATATGCAAGATAGGAAGCATACCGCTTTTGTAACTGTGGATGGGCTTTACTGTTATGTTGTAATGCCTTATGGTCTGAAGAACGCCTTGCCGACATTTGTATGGGCGATGAGTAAGACCTTTGGTGACCTAATTACGGACAGGATAGAGGTATGCGTTGGTGACATCGTGGTCAAGACTAAGAGAGGGTCGACCCTAGTGGAAGACTTAACCCTGGTCTTTGACAAGCTGCGGGCAACACGCACGAGGCTGAACCCAGAAAAGTGCGTCTTTGGTGTCTCTGAAGGGAAGTTGCTGGGATTCCTAGTTTCGCACCGGGGCATTGAAGCAAACCTAGAGAAGATCAAAGCAATTGAGACGATGAGGCCTCCAGCCCGAATCAAGGATGTCCAGAAGCTTACGGCGTCACTGGCCGAGAGGGCACTACCCTTCTTCAAGCTATTATGGAAGTCCATCCCATTCTCTTGGACCGAGGAGGCAGAACGAGCCTTTCAAGAGTTGAAGCAGCACCTTGTGTCTCTACCAATACTGGTAGCTCCAGAGCCAGGGGAGTCGTTGTACTTATACATTGCAGCGGCTACAGAGGTGGTGAGCATGGTGCTGGTCGTCAAAAGGACGGCACAACATCCCCAGGGGAGTCAAAAAGTTCCCCTAGTAGAAGGTGGTGGTCTGACCACCACGATGTTGATGGAAGGTCAAGAGTTTGAGGGCTCGGGACCAACCGCAGGCCAAGTACCTTGAGTCAGTCTACTACATCAGCGAAGTCCTCCTTGAGGCAAAGGCCAAGTACCTTGAGTCACACAAGCTTATCTATGCTATACTTGTTGCGTCAAGAAAGTTGCGCCACTATTTTCAGGCACACAGGGTCATGGTGGTGACCTCCTTCACGTTAAGGGCCATTCTCCACAACTCTAACGCCACAGGCAACATCGCCAAGTGGGCCGCAGAGCTTGCTGAGTTCCAACTGGACTTCCAGCCTCGCCACGCTGTCAAGAGCTAGGTTCTGGCTGACTTCATCATGGAATGGACCCCTTCCTCAAGCGCTCTTGGGGGTCCGGATCTCGATTCAGACCCCACACCTACAGAGCCCAGGGCTCCGGTCTTCACCGAGCCCCACTGGACGCTTTTCTTTGATGGATCCACCCGCCAGCAGGGTGGCAGTGCTAGAGTGGTCCTCGTCGATGCAAGCGGAGATCAAGTGAAGTACATGGTGCACCTTGAGTTCAAGGCCACCAACAACATGGCATAGTATGAAGCACTAATTTTCGGCTTGTCTGCGGCCCTATCCATAGGGATCCACCAGCTCCTCGTGAAGGGGGACTCCTAGCTGATTATCAAGCAGGTCCGCGGAGAATGTAGCTGCAACGAGCCTAGGCTCGCAGCTTACCTCCTCCACGTAAGGAAGCTGGAAAAGGATTTCATTGCCCTGGAACTGCAACATGTTCCTCGGGCTAACAACTCAACAACAGATGAACTCTCCACGAGGGCATCAACTTGGGCACTCGTGCTCGAGGGCGTCTTCGAAAGATGGCTGTTGAGACCTACCGCCTAGCCTACCGAACTGGGTGAAGGGGGCGAGACTAGCACCTCGAAGCTAGCGATCCCGATGGCGTTCCATCTGCAGAACCCACCAAGGATTGTGTGTGCTACAGAGGGTCCTGCCAACCTCTTAGCGCCACAGCCAGTAGCTTAGAGTGGTCCCGATGCATGGATCTCTGAGATCCGGGACTACCTGAAAGAAAATATCATTCCTGAAGATCATGTGTCTATAGAGCGCATAGTGTGGTTGGCTAAACGATACATGGTGGTAGAAGGGGATCTATGTAACACCCCTGGTGTTACTGTTACTAAAACTTGAGCATAACATCATAAGCATTGGCATATCATATGTTTGTCACACCTAGAGTGCATTCACTAGGCAAAAATTTCAAACAAGTTGTATTGATATGACATTTTGTGAACAAAACCCTAGGGTAGAGTACTTAACCCTAGATTGGGCTTAAAGGGGGTAACCAAAGTTTAACCTAGAGAAAACTTCAAAACTCAATTGAAATAGTCATAAAGTGTCACCATGGATGAACTTAAGTGGTATTCAAACCCTAGAAACCTCAAAAGCCCTAAAAGGAACCCTGGAAAACCCTAGAGTAAAACCCTAGGGGGCTAAGTGCAAAATTAATGCACTTTTGGACTAAAGTGCAAAAAACTATAAAAGTAAGGTGTCTTAAGTCATATAGTTCACACGTAAGTGGATTTGCAAGTTAAACCTTGAATTTTGGACTTATTTGCAAAAGAGCCACATTTGAACTCTATAGGCTAGGACTAAAATCAGTGTTTTTGGACCCACTTTGAAGCCCTATAGTTTTCAAATTATGAAGTTTTTGCCCTATGCCACCACATCAAGATTGTAAAGCTATGAAAGGAGAACAACTTTGTTTAAAGGATTTAACATTGTTGTTATGAAAAGATTGAAGAAAAATGTGCCCAAAGTCATGCTGTCAGACTGCTAGAGTCTGAAATTCAGGTTGGCAATGGAACTGCATGAACTTGGGGCTCGAATTTAAGCATGATCCAGTGAGAATTTGACTAGGGATGTTATAACAAAGATGAAGATGGTTTATAGGTCTACAACTTTGGTGCAGAAAGATGATGATGATGCCATGGAAAATTTGGAGAAAACCAGCCCTAAACATCGGCTGTCAGGCTAACTGAAAGAGCTTCCAATGGTACTGTAACTTGAACATGATCCCAGGTTCACTCCCCCTTGTCGCCGATGAGCCGCACACGGATTCATGCGATTGCCGCCGTGATTCGCGCCTGGGTTAGCTAGCCAACGCTGGGGGGTCAGTAAATATCGTGCCACGGATATACTCCGGCCAATAGTTTACTCCGACCACCGTACCGGGTTAGCCACGGCGGATTCGGATGAGCTCGCCGGTGACAGCCGCCTCACAGCCTTGCACCACGTGCCTTGGCACATCCATCGCATCACCGTGACTCACAGTAATCCCCCGTTCATCCTGGTGAGCTTGCCACATTTGTGGCCACGAATCACCGCGCCAGTGACTCAGTCTCTATCTCCGGTCATCGTGCGTCACCGTTAAATTCACTAGCCGCCGCTCAAGCATGCTATAAATTGAGTGCATCGTCGGGTCCATAGGATAATCACACACCAATCCACCAAGTATTACCTCCAATTGTGTATTCGAGAGCTCCAATTTCGTATTTCCCCCAATCTGCTCAAGAACACCGCATGGTTTACCCTTGCCGTGGCCGGCTTGCTCCAGGTTAGTTCAAGCGCTTTGATCGTTTGTTCTAGTGTCCTTAGGTCCTCCTCAAGCTTCACGACTCCTTTGATTAAACTAGATCGCCCTGGATTGCCGTGAACGCCCGTGTTCTTCTGTTGCCATACGGTTACCGTGGGCAGGGTGTTTTAGTGCGCCATTATTGAAATTGATTTAGGGGAAACGGTCCTTAGGTCTTGAATTTGGCTTCGGCCAAAGTAGGACGCCAGTCGTTGAGCGAATTGGCCGGTACACGAGCTCGTCAGAGCTCTCCGTGTCGCCGTCCACCGTCGAGGGCTTCGGAGTGTAAAGGAATAGAAACGTAGGGGCTTTTCTACAAATGTCAGTGAATCAGTCAAATAGTGCCACGACCCTGCTTCAAGTTATCCCATAAGACAAGCCCCTTTCTGCAAAAATCAACATACACGGGCACGCGCGAGCACAGTTTCACCAGTAGTTGGGGCCGACCTAGGCTAGATACGGTCCAACACTATTCATGACTTTTTCCTTTTCTTTTTCTTCCAAGCTAAAGAAATTCTAGAATATTGTAGAAAAATGATAAAATTACCAACCTAATTTTGCTAGGTCTCTAATTTTCTATAGTATTTAATAAAAATAGTTACATGATTTTTTGTCCAAAAAGGAAATTATAGAGTATTTAAAACAGCCTAAGACCATGCTTCTGGATTTTTTAGAAAATAAATAATAAATCCAAAATTGACTAAATTCTTAGGATAAACTTTAAATAATATTTAGAAACCTTGGGTAGAGTTTGGTATGATTTGGGCCATGTTTGATACTTAGAACCCAAAACCCAACCCCTTGCCCTGTGAACTTCACTGTTGACTCCGGAAACCCTAAGTTCTCGGAGATCCGTGAAGGAAAATTGTATTCAAGACTTTAGATAATAAACTTTTATTATCTTTGCACTCTTATGAGCATTACATGGGCATTTATTATTATGTATGGTTATATTTAGAAAACAAAGAAGAAGTAGAAGTCGAAGAAGAGAAGACTTCACCACCACCACCTGAGGAACATCAGGCAGGCAACTATTTTTATTTTGATATCTGCGGAACAGAGCCTGATTCACCAGTAACACAAGGCAAGCCCCGGTGCATTTGCCACCCCCTTGTTCCTTTTAAAATCTTTCTCACTTACTTGATGCATTAGGTGATAGGAGTTGTGTGCTAAACTATTGCTGCATCTCCTTCCTTAGATTATTTCCTAATCCCTGTTTACAAAAGGTTTTCTTATGCTTAGCTTTGCTTTAGAAAAACAAAATGTTTTATTTTCTCAAAGATGATGTTGCAAAGTGGGTGGGATGCTTTCAAAAACAAAACTTGATGGTGGATCCATCATGGCCATGATGGGTTCAACATCAGAAAAGATGTACCTCTGCCAGGTACCATACTTTGGGTTTGAAATGATAAAGCTAAGACCGGGCAGGTGACTTGCACGAGAAGAGAGTCTCGGTGTAGTGTCTCCGTCTGTGTCGATTAAGGACCGTGTCGATGTAGGCTTGATGATCGAGGACCCTTTAACTGGTCACATGCCTCGTCATGGGTAAGCTTTGCCTCGGGCAGACTAATACCAGAATAAGATACCATGCAATGGGAGTGGAGAGATGGCGAGAGTAGCGTGTAACCTCCATGGCAAGAGGCTGGACGGTGGTGTATCTGTGCTCTCGGTTGGCATGAACCTGATCTGGTCTTAAGAACCCCGATGGCGAGTTGACATATGCAAGGGTTAAGTGCTACATATGTCGTGTGATTGGAGATCCTCAGCTGAGTATAATCGATTTGGATCATTGTACCTTCGCGGTTATGAAGACTTGGTCACTGCCCTATACGTTGAAATCTAGTGAACTAAAGGGATGATGAAAAGACGGCTAGTATAGGCCAAGTGCTTGAACTAGGGTAGAATGAACTCTAGACGCAGGTAACTTACTTAACCTAACAAGTAAAAATGGATTTTTAAGGATCCACTTTTAGTAAGCATTTCTACAACAGAGTCATTGATTATTGATAAGCCTTACCTTGACTCCCTCTAGCCAGCATACCCTTGAGAGTCTTTTCTTTAGTCGGGTAAGACTTGCTAAGTAATTCCATACTTAGGGCTTTATCCCATGTTGTTTTAGGTGAAGAAGCGGCAAACTTTTGTTGCTTCTGTTCAAAGGTGGTACCAAAGGAAGAGCATCAAGACTAAAGCTGCGGGAGGAAAGGATCCTCCGTAAAACTTTTGTTTAATACTTATCGGGAGGGGTTTTTGCCTCCCATGGTTTGTAATAATAATACTCAGCACTCATATATTATGTTCTGGTCTGTAACTATATAACTTTGTCTTACTTTTCAATAAAGGTAAGTTAATGTAACTGCTTCCGCATTTTCGTATCTCCGATGCTTGTAATGTCTGCGTGACGGTGTGAGACGCTCTTGGGAAAGGTAAAGCAAGCAGATACCGAACTTGTCAAGTGATTCAGGGGCACCTGCAGGGTTGTCTGAAGTCTGTTGGACAAGGACAACTGTAGGTGGGCCTAATGACTTGGGAGGTTCCATCACAATCTGTAACGCCGTGGCGCCAATGGCATTCTCATGCGGTGCATCACCCAGGAGGAGGGCCATGAGCTGCTCGCAGAGATCCATGGAGGTGAGTGCGGAAGTCATTCGTCATCCCGCACACTGGTTGGTAAGGCCTTCCTGCACGGCTTCTAATGGCTAACCGCTCTCCAGGATGCAGCTGAGTTGGTAAAGTTTTGCAAAGCATGTCAGTTCCATGCAAAGCAGATACACACACCGGCTCAGGCTCTACAAATGATTCCACCCTCCTGGCCATTCGTCGTATGGGGGGTGGATATCCTGGGACCATTCCCCAGGGCTACCGCCGGGTACCGTTTCCTCTTCGTCGCTATCGACAAATTCACAAAGTGGCCAGAGGCCACACCTATGGTCAGTATCACCCAGGGTGCTACTGTTGCCTTCCTCAAGTCGATTATCTGTAGATTTGGGGGTCCCAAGCCATATCATTACGGACAACGGGACCTAGTTCAAAAGTCGGCTCTTCCAAGAGTATTGCGAGGGCATCGGCACCCAGCTCTACTTTGCGTCTGTGGCTCATCCCATGAGCAATGGCCAGGCTGATAGGGCAAACGCAGAAATCCTCAGGGGACTCAAGACATGCACCTATGACTGCTTAAAAAGGCATGGTGCAAATTGGGTCAATGAGCTTCCGAGCGTACTATGGGGGAACCGGACCACACCCAGCCGAGCTACCGGCGAGACCCCGTTCTTCCTAGTCTGAGGGGACTGAACCCTGTCTTTCCCCGAAAATCATTATGGGCTCGCCACGGGTCCAGTCTTTCGATGAATCTATATAGGAACAACTATGGTGTGAGGACGTGGACTTCATCGACGAACGTAGATGGCGAGCGGCAATCCGAAATGCACGGTACAACCAAGCGCTCAGGCGCTACCACCAGCGGTTTGTGCATAGTAGGGAGCTCAGGGTCGAGGACCTAGTCCTAAGGCGAGTACTGAACCGAGAAGGGCTCCACAAACTCTCCCCCAGTTGGGAAGGACCCTTCAAGGTAGGGGTGTAAACAGTACGGATATTATCCGACCATCCGACCGTCTGAAGAGGCTAATTATTCGGTTGGATAGTTTTTTTTCGGATATCCGCCAGAATTTTTGGATTTCGGATTCGAATTTGGATAGTACAGTTCGGATATCGGATACGGATATGATATGACTGATATCCGTCGGATTTCGGATATCCGGATATCTTCTCGGATAACTGTCCGGATTTCATATTTCGGATATCCGGACATCTACCCAGATATCTTACCAGATTTCATATTTCAGTTATTCAGATAGTTACATGTGAAATCGCCCTAAATATCCAAGTTTCAACATAATCAATACTTCACTTTATCATTTTCATATGGGGATTTGAGGTTATGTTCTTATATAATGTTTATTGTTCCTGGTAACATATTTGCAATTTTCGGTCCATAATGGAATATTTTATGAATTTAAATGCATTTTGATAATTTTCTGTAGAAAAATTATAATAATACACAAATAGTCTCAAAAAATTATGAAATTTGACGGAGGAGCAATATATGCCCATATAGCATCCTCAAAAATGTTTGAGCCATAAAATCTAAAGATTGCCAACATTTCTTTCAAATCACTTTCACTTGTTACATGAGTTACATGTGATATCACCTTAACTATCCAAATATTAACATAATCAATACTTCACTTTATCATTTTCACATAGGTACTTCATATTATCTTTAATAGAATGTTTATTGGTCCTAGTAACTTTTTTACAGTTGTTGGTAGATACTAGATTATTTTATGATTTTAATTACATTTTGATGATTTTTTTGGTAGAAATAAATTAATAATACACAAATAGCCTTAGAAATTCATAAATATTGACGGAGGGTTAAAATTTGTCTACATAAAATTCTAAAAAATGTTTGGGCCATAAAGTCCATAAGATGCCAGTGATTCTTTTCATTTCTTACACTTGTTGTGTGAGTTACCTGTGAAATCAGCTTAAGTATCCAAGTTTCAACATAACCTTTACTTCACGTTCTCATTTTCATGTAGGGACTTGAGGTTATCTTCTTATGGAATGTTTATTAGTCTTGATAACTTATTTGTAATTTTTGGTCGATACTATAATATTTTGTGGATTTAAATGCATTTTGATGATTTTCTACAAAAAGAAATTAATAATATACAAATAGTCTCAGAAATTTACGAAATTTGGCGTATGAGTAACATATGTCCATATAGCATCCTCAAAAATGTTTGAACCATAAAAACCACAAGATGTCATCAATTATTTCATTTTATTTCCACTTATTTGTGAAACCCGTAATGATTACATGTGAAACCACCACCATAATAAGTGAAACCACATATCATAATAACACGTGAAACACATATCATAGTTATCAATATTTTATGAATTTAATTGCATTTTAGTGATTTTCTACATAAAGAAATTAATAATACTCAAAATAGCCTTAGAAATTCATGGATTTTTATGGAGGTGTAGCATATGTGCACATATAATCCTCAAAAATATTTGGACTAAAGGAGGGGCTAAATGATTACAACTATGATATGTCTGGAATGGTGTCCTTCCACAATATCCGACAAAAATATTCGGTTACCGACGCTATCCGTGTCCGATTAGCTCCGTATTCGATCCACGACTATCCGTATTTGTATTCGAGAACATCCGTATTTGTATTGTATTCAAAGCTATCCGTATTCGAATTCGAATCCGACTAAAAATATGAAAACAAATATGATTTCATTGATATCCATCCGTATTCGATCCGATTACACCCCTACTTCAAGGTGATGGAAATATGTCGACCTAGGTATGTCCGCCTTGCCACAACAGAAGGAGTACCTCTTCCAATCCCTAGAATATAGAGCATCTTCGTAAGTTCTATCCATAAAAGCACAAACTAGGGGGTTGGAGTTTTCTTCCTTTGTAACTAGTAGGGGTGTAAACGGTACAGATATTATCCGACCATCCGACCGTCCGAAGAGGCTAATTATTCGGTTGGATAGTTTTTGGATATCCGCAGAATTTTCGGATTTCAGATTCGAATTCGGATAGTACAGTTCGGATATCGGATACGAATATGATACTGACTGATATCCGTCGGATTTCGGATATCCGGATATCTTCTCGGATAACTGTCCGGATTTCATATTTCGGATATCCCAGACATCTACCCAGATTATCTTACCAGATTTTAGATTTCAGTTATTCGGATAGTTACATGTGAAATCGCCCTAAATATCCAAATTTCAACATAATCAATACTTCACTTTATCATTTTCATATGGGGATTTGAGGTTATGTTCTTATATAATGTTTATTGTTCCTGGTAACATATTTGCAATTTTCAGTCGATAATGGAATATTTTATGAATTTAAATGCATTTTGATAATTTTCTGTAGAAAAAATTATAATAATACACAAATAGTCTCAAAAATCATGAAATTTGACGGAGGAGCAATATATGCCCATATAGCATCCTCAAAATGTTTGGGCCATAAAATCTAAAGATTGCCAACATTTCTTTCAAATCACTTTCACTTGTTACATGAGTTACATGTGATATCACCTTAACTATCCAAATATTAACATAATCAATACTTCACTTTATCATTTTCACATAGGTACTTCATATTATCTTTAATAGAATGTTTATTGGTCCTAGTAACTTTTTTACAGTTTTTGGTAGACACTAGATTATTTTATGATTTTAATTACATTTTGATGATTTTTTTTATAGAAAGAAATTAATAATACACAAATAGCCTTAGAAATTCATAAAATTTGACGGAGGGTTAACATTTGTCTACATAAAATTCTAAAAAATGTTTGGGCCATAAAGTCCATAAGATGCCAGTGATTCTTTTCATTTTCTTACACTTGTTGTGTGAGTTACACGTGAAATCAGCTTAAGTATCCAAGTTTCAACATAACCTTTACTTCACATTCTCATTTTCATGTAGGGACTTGAGGTTATCTTCTTATGGAATGTTTATTAGTCTTGATAACTTATTTGTAATTTTTGGTCGATACTATAATATTTTATGGATTTAAATGCATTTTGATGATTTTCTACAAAAAGAAATTAATAATATACAAATAGTCTCAGAAATTTACGAAATTTAGCGTATGAGTAACATATGTCCATATAGCATCCTCAAAAATGTTTGAACCATAAAAACCAAAGATGTCATCAATTATTTCATTTTATTTCCACTTATTTATGAAACCCGTAATGATTACATGTGAAACCACCACCATAATAAGTGAAACCACATATCATAATAACACGTGAAACCACATATCATAGTTATCAATATTTTATGAATTTAATGCATTTTAATGATTTTCTACATAAAGAAATTAATAATACTCAAAATAGCCTTAGAAATTCATGGATTTTTATGGAGGTGTAGCATATGTGCACATATAATCCTCAAAAATATTTGGACTAAAGGAGGGGCTAAATGATTACAACTATGATATGTCTGGAATGGTGTCTTCTACGATATCCGACAAAAATATTCGTTACCGACGCTATCTGTGTCCGATTAGCTCCGTATTCGATCCACGACTATCCGTATTTGTATTCGAGAACATCCGTATTTGTATTTGTATTCGAAGCTATCCATATTCGAATTCGAATCCGACTAAAATATGAAAACAAATATGATTTCATTGATATCCGTTCGTATTCGATCCGATTACACCCCTAGTAACTAGGTTGCGCATATGTGTACGTCAATCTGGTGAGGCCCACCCTCGTAAGCCCGGTCTGTTGGTCTACACCCATGTATATCAAGTTAGAAAGAAAAGATTTACCCCCCATATGTGCTTTTGTGATGGTTTTACTCTACTTCAGTTTACAAGCATTATTTTTTATCTAACCCACCAATATAGTTTCCCACCCTTGCTGGTATGATGGCATCCGAATTAAGTAGCCAGGCTTGCAGTTCAGGACCCCTCTACTGCTGCAGGGGGTCCGGCAACCTAGGGTCTAGTTCTAGAGAATGGGCGCTCGTCCCATGGAGTGGTCCGGAGCTGTGTAGCTGCTTAGCATGGTTCCGTACCCTAAGCCTGCATGCTCCATCACTCTGCAATGGGTACCCTAGTATTTGGAACTGTGATCCTATGGGTCCGGGCATACGGCTTGGCTTCCCAGGCTAAATCCTGCAGGTCCTGTTGCATGAATCAAAGGATGAAAGATACTCGATGGTGGGTCCTATGGGTGTGCTCCTAAGACTTCAAAGCCGAAGCTATGTGCAGGTCGATGTCCCAGTCCAGAGGTAGGTAGTCTCAAACTATAGAGATTACCTCCTAGGGGCCAGGCCACCAATTTTTTCTTTGGTATACTGGTATCCAGTCTCGACACGTCGAGCCTACCTCCCAGGGGGGCCAACTACCAGGTGGAAGTTGATGACGCTACACATAACAAGGGCAAATAACACACAGATAAGTTCCAATGCTACTTGATTAACGAATCTTAAAATGTGTTACATGGCCAAAAGTTATGATGGCCACCCCTAGTAGAACCCTCGCCTTGTCTCTATAGGTTCAGCTACTCGGTGTCGGCAGGATCACGCTGAAAGCGCGCGGCCACCATCTCCACAGCATCTTATACACTCTCCCAGGCGGCATCTTCTATGGCGGCTACCGGACCATCGATCACCGGCGCTAAGGATATGGCGGGGTCATGACTCCGGAAGCATGTCAGGACATAGTCTACCACCGCCCGACAGAGCTTGCTACCCTCTGCCTCCTGGCGGGCACCGAGGATCTGATCCAGGCACCGGAGGCGATCGGCGAAAGAGTCCAACACTAGGAGGGCATCAGAGATTGACACTGGCGGCTTCGACACTAGGATGGGGCTCATCCCTAGTGGCACCAGTGCCGTGCTTGCCTCACAGGCCCACTCCGCAATGCATGGACCCTGGTGCGATGTTCTGCTTGGAGATCTTCGAGGGCCTTTCTGGTGGCCTCCATTGCCTAGGGACCCGCGCCACCTGCGCCGCATTGAACTAGCGGATCTGCTCCTCCAGCTTCCTCTCCTTTTCCTCTGCTTCAAGCTCATGCTCGGCCAGCAACTCGCTTCGTGGATGAGCATTTCTTCCATGAAGGTGAGATCTATCTCCCGCCTGGCGAGATCCGTCTCCCGCCTGTCCAAGGACAGCTCCTTCTCCTTAAGGTTTTCCTCGGCGAGGGCAACATCGATGGCCTTGCCCTCGAGCTCTTGCTGCCATTTCTGCAGCCTTTCCACGGCCTTTACCTACTAGGCCCGCTGGGTTTCCAGAGTCTTGTCTAGAGCACTCAGTTTGGTCTGGTACTCTATCGTGAGGGCCTCTCTCTGGGTCACGGCTTCCTCCCTCCTGGCCACTTTCTTCTCCCTCCGGGTCACCTCCAGCTCCCTAGCACACACCCTCTGTAGGTCTTTCTTGTACTCCTTGTGGTCCCGCTCGAGTTGGGACTGCTCGGAGGTGAACTGTCGGGACGCCGTCTTGGTGCGCTCCTCCAGTTGGGTGCGCCAGTCACTGAGGCGCGGGTGCTCAGCTTCAAGTGCCTCCCACTCCCGCAAGATTGCTGCCTCAGTTTCACTAAGAACCTGGTGGGTGCGGGACAACATGCGGGGGAGGGGGACTGGTGCCGCTTCTCGCTCGGCACCCGACCGGAGTCACCGCCCAAATACCACCTACATCTCCTCCGGAGCAGGCGGGGGGATGGAGCTAGACGCGCCCCCTGTGTCACCCCCAATGTTGGGAGTGGGCACAGATCCCCCAGCTAGGACCTTCTCTGCCGCTACGACGCCGCCTAACGATGGTACCACTGCCGCTGGATCCCCAACTGGGGCATGGGAGGTCGATGGCGCTATCCTGGCAGCAGATGGGAGCGGACCACCACACCACCCTCAATGATCCCTGCTGCTGAGAGCCAGACCCATCGGTGGGCCTGGTATCTGGCAGAGGAGGCGTGGCCTTGGGGACAGTAGAGGAAGAAGCCTTGGCAAACAGATGATGGGTTAAGACTTGTAGGTATGATGATTAGGCACGTGGAAAAAGGGACTACACTTACTTGGGGCCCTAGACTTTCCAGTGACCCTAGAAGCGAGGCGATCACCGATCCTGCTACTGTTGCCGCACTGGCTGTGGCTGTTGCTGTTATGGCTACTGCTGCTAAGGTCACTGCTGCTGCCCCTCATGCTGCGGTTGTTGTTGTTGTTGTTGTTGTTGTTGTTGCTGCTACTGGTGCTCCTAGGGGTGGTCACCCCGGATGGTGGTGATGGCGGTGGGATCGGGGGACTGACGCGCCTGTGCGTCATGGGCCTGGAAGCTGGCCTCCTCGGTCCCATCCACAGCCTTCTAGCGCTTCTGGGCGGGCTCCGAAACGAGCGACCCATCAGCGCGTCGCCTCTCCTCCTCCGACCCCCTGGAGCTACCTAGGGCGGAGGCACTGCTTGCAGCCCCTTTGCCCTTGTCCAAGGGGCTGGGGGCCATGGCGGGATAGGCACTAGGAGCCACACCGACGGGCTTGGGACCCCTAGCCGGTGCACCAGAAATTCAGATCCGCGGAAGGGGTCCCGACCGCCGGCCTGGCAAACCGCCACGACGCTATCATCGAGGGTCGGCAACATGGCCAAGATCGCCGTCCTCAGGCCTAGGTCATCACAGAGCGTCGTGGTGTCCTAGGGGAGTATCAGGGATTCAGGGACAAAAGTCTCCCCCGTAATCCCCCCACCAGGAGTTCCAGCTCGTCCCAGGATAGATTGGTACCCGACCCACGCTGGATCCTACAGATGTCATTCGGGGCGGTGAACCAGTAGATAGGCGTGGCCTCCTCTGCAGCGGCATGATCCGGTGCTTCAGGAGATCGCCGACCACGTGCATTGATGTCAGGCCACCCATGGCCAAGACCTTGATCCTATCCAATACGGGTAGGAACTCTAGCGAGAGGGATGGCTTGGTCCTCCATTGCTTGCGATCGAGTGCTGACCCATTGGTCGGCAGGTTGAGGCGGTCGTTGGCCTCGGTGCTGCCGATCACCCAGTCGCTGCGCCAGTTTTCCCACCTCGCACCACCAAATGTGGGTATGTAGACTATGGCCGGATCTAGCCTCGTCTGAAAGTAGTAGGCACCGATGTGCTCCCTAGTCTTCCCAGACTTGACTAGCACGAAGAAATAGCGCAAGAGGGAAGTGCAGGGGGCCACACCTACAAACATCTTGCAGAGGTGGATGAAGACCGCTGCCTAGAGGATGGAGTGGGGTGTGAGGTGTTAAAGCTGAAGCCCGAACTCCTCCAGCAGTAGCAGGAAGAAGGGCGAAATCGGCAGCGCCAACCCACAAGAAATGTATGAGGTGAACAACACAAACTCCCTGGCGGCGAGATCGCCAAGGGGGACAACGCTGACACGGATCCTTCCAGTGAGCCCTGGCACGCTCCACCCAAGCAGGCCATGCACCAGATTGAGCTCTTCCTCAGCCTGAAAGCGATCAGGATGACCGAGCGAAGCCATGGCGTGGTGCGTGCGGCGGCGTGGGCGTGGAACAGAGGAGCATGAAAGCAAAGGAGTGTAGCCGATTGGGAGAGAACGCAAAAAGGTAACTGCTGCACATGGGGTGAATCCTTTTTCAGGGAAACTTGAATCCTTTTTCAGGGAAACTCTCCCGCGCGCCCCTGAAACGCCACAAGAAATACCGTTCGACGGGCACCTAGGACCCAGGCAACCCAGTTTGTGACACGGGGGCCCGGGTCCACAAGTCATACAGTTTGGGTGTCAGATTTCGGGTGCGGAAAGAGCAGGGTGCGAACCGCCGCACGCGATAGCGCGCCTCCTTGGGGACGCTGCAGAAGACAAAAGGTTATTTTTAAAACCAATACAGCGGCAACGAGGCGCCCTGCGCATGGCCCGACGAAACCACCAGGCATGGGGGCCGTGGGTTAGTCAGCCGAGGGGACAGATATGGCAGTTGACGTGACCAAAGGTGATTGACAGTGGGCGCGCCAGCAGACGTGCTAAAACAGCGCGCCAATCACCGATCAGGCCATGTTGAGGCAAAGTACAAGCTTTGGCCCCACCTACAGGCTCGCATCCTCCCCTGAGGTGGGCCCGGGGGCCACTGTCGGTACCCTAAAACTAGGGTACCCCTTAATGCTGTATAAAGACATAGTACCCACGCGGCTACTCTTAATCGCGTGGTAAAAGAGCTATATGTGGGACCAGGCCATGACTCGCCCCAACCTCGGACGACTACTCCACCACATGGGTGAGTCCGGTGCCACCACATGTCTAGAGAAAGTGACATACTCTGAGGCATCACCAGTGAGTCTGGACCCCCATGGGAAGGTGCCGGACCCCTGTTTATATGGTCCGAGCCTCCAAGTTTGGTCTAGGACCTCCACGTGTGCGAACCAGACCCCTGGAGTGGGATCTGGACCCCCTGTATGGGGTCCGGGCCGCCCACAGTGGGGTCCTAGGGTTCCAGGACAGAACATACCCGAGCCTTACTCACACATTACCATAGCAAGGACAATGACTCACCATTATTCGCGTGTTTCCAAGAAAAGGGTCACTGCCTATCAATGCTACATGGACTATAGTCATCATGACTCCCGCTAATTACTCATGTGTTACTAAGGCAGAGGGAATCTGCACGGCTCCCTTGTTTAAGGTTTAGTCAGTGTTAATTATTCACATAATGTATTCCTTCCATTATGCTCCTGGGCCCGCATGTCGGAGCTCAGCATCCTTGTATGTACCTCCCTTAAACTATAAAAGGGAGGGGACACAGCGTTACAAGGGATACGGTCAATACAACTTACGGACATTGGATGTAGGGTATTACGCTCCAGCGGCCTAAACAACTATAAACCCTCGAGTGTTCTTGTGTTCCTCCAAAATTCACAAAGCAGGCGAACGCTTAGGCCCCCTCCTCATCTTAGGATTAGGGCGAGTGCATTCCGCCACCCGGCCGGAGGTTTTTCCCACCGACAGTGCTACCATGAGGGTGGTATGGGATGCCCTTGGCTAAATAACTAGGAAAGTCTTATGTTGGGTGTTGGTCTTGGTCGACCAGAATGGGGGCATCTGCCAAGCGCTTATATTTCTGGCTCAGGCAGATTGGATACGGGCATAGTTCCCAAGCTTTACCCTACAGACTAGACTATAAGTTGGGTTACGTCAGATGTGCTCTATGCAGTTTGACCATTTCCAACATCTGCATAGAGAGTACTCTAGAGAAAAGCCTCGTAGTGAGACCCTAGTCAGTCACCTCGGAAGGGAATACGGGACTTGCAAACCTAGGCTAGAAGGGAATCATGACTCATTGGTAAAGTTGTGCCACCTCTGCAGAGTGTAAAACTGATATATCACCCATGCTCACGGTTATGAATAGCCTGGACACTCACATGATAATTGAACATGAAAATGAAAATAAATCATGGTCCTTTTTGGTTCAAGTGGTTCTGAGCTTATGCTGGTGATTATTTATGTTGATGATATATATGCTGATGAATATTTCATATGCTTAATATGGGTTTGGTACATATATATATTTAGTATCAGGTGTTGCTAATAAAATGTTGACCAACTAAAATGCTAACCGCATTAAACTTTAGCCTTACCTTGTTACCTTGCATTTTCACCCCACTTGCTGAGCCCCGACCATAAGTAAGTTCACCCTTGCTTAATTTTGATTAGAAGTTTGCAGATGAAGATATGATGATGAACTCGATGGATGCTAGTCTAGTGATACCCTCGTCATCTTCCTATGGAAGGATGTCCATGTTTCGCTGTACTTTGATGAATAAAGGTTAAGACATTATGTTTGTTCGAAGTGTAATATGTTAGTATAATCTTTATTTACGCTTTCATGCATTGTTCCTTTGATATATTACACTTGTGACGTCAACATATGTGTGGAAAAAGATCCTAGCACACATATGCTATGCATTCGGTTTTGGCCTTAAAACCGGGTGTGACACCAACTAACTGACTAACTTTATTAATAGCTACACAAAGTTACTCAGGATACCCACACTTTGATGAAAATCATTACAAAGAGTCAAATCCATTATAAGTTCATCATGATAAACATGGAGACATATGATAAATAAACTAAAACTAACTAAGACTGATTAAGACCAAGACTCTGGTTTAAACATTGTCCGAGAGAAAATCCTTCGGCCGGGTGGCGGAATGCACCCGCCCTAATCCTAAGATGAGGAGGGGGCCTAAGCATTTTGCATGTTAGGTGGATTTGGGATGAACACAAGAGCACACGAGGGATTATAGTGGTTCAGGCCGCCGGAGCGTAATACCCTACCTCCACTGTGTGTATGTTGTATTGAGTGTGTATCTGAACTTGAGAGTCTGTACTGTAACGCTGTGTGCCTTCCCTTTTATAGTTTAAGGGAGGCACATACAGGGATGCTGAGCCCCGACATGCGGGCCCAGGAGCATAACGGTAGAAATACATTATGTGAATAGTAAATGCTGACAGCCTACAAAGATCCTCCACCTTAGTAACGTATGAGTAATCAGCGGTAGTCATGATGACCGCAGTCCATGCAGCATTGATAGTTAGTAACGTGCGAGTAATGGCATGGCCCGCGTATCGTGGACTGAGCATGCCGCCTGTCAGTGGAATGGACAGGCGCACGTCTTATCTGCAATGAATGCGAGGGAGCGTGTAGCCCAGAGGCGTCATGCTAGGTTCCACCTGTTGGCTTATGCCGCGCGCAGTATGCCACGTGGCAGCATCGGATCTTCGCCTGAGCGGGGAGCAGGTGTGTATGCGGACAGGTCTAGAACCCAGCAGACTAGGTCTGGACACATGTCGGCACTCGACCCCCGCCTGGGCCCTGATTAAGGTCGGGTGTGTTCTATCCTAGGACCCTACTGTGGGCGGTCCGGACCCCATACGGTGGGGTCTGGATCCCATTCCAGGGGTCCGGTCCGTACACGTGGGGGTCCTGGACCAAACTTGGTGGTCTGGACTGTATATCCAGGGGTCCGACACTTTCCCATGGGGGTCCGAACTCACTGTTGATGCCTTGGAGTATAACACTTCCTCTGGACACGTGGCGGCCCCGAACCTGCCCATGTGGTGGGGTCAGGCGCTATTGCGGACCCAGAGTAGTCGCCCGAGGTTGGAGCGAGTCATGACCTGGTCCCACATACAGCTCTTTACCACGTGACTAAAGATAGTCGCGTGGGTACTACATCTTTATAGAGTAGCGAGGGTTACCCTAGTTTCAGGGTACTGACAGTGGCCCCCGGGCCCGCCTCAGGGGAGGATGCGAGCCTGCACGTGGGGCCAAAGTTTGTACTTCGCCTCAATATGGCCTGATTGGTGATTGGCGCGTCGTTTCAGCACGTCTGCTGACGCACCCTCTGTCAATCACCTTCGGTCACGCCAACTGCCATATCTGTCCCTACGGCTGACTGACCCACGGCCCCCACGCCTGGTGGTTTCGTTAGGCCATGCGCGGGGCACCTCGTTACTGTTGCATTGGTTTAAAAAATTACCTTCTGTCTTCTGCAGCGGCCCCGTGGAGGCGCACTACCGGCGCGTGCGGCGGTTCGCTCTTTCCGCACCCAAAATCCCACTCAAAAAGTGTATGACCTGTGGACCCGGGCCCCCGTGTCATAGACTGGGCTACCTGGATCTAGGTGCCCGTCGCGCATGATCTCCTGCGGCGATTGAAGGGTGCGCGGAAGGGTTTCCCTGAACGAGGACTTAGGTTTCCTTGATAAAGGCTTCACCTCGCATGTAGCAGTTACCCTTTCAATTGACTGCGCCTCTTTGCCTTCGTGCTCCTCTGCGCCCCTTTGCCCTCGTGCTCTTCTGCTCTACACCCGCGCCGCCGCACAAGCCATGACTTCGCTTGGCCATCCCGACCGCTTTCAGTCTGAGGAGGCGCTCAATCTGGTGCGTGGCCTGCTTGGGTGGAGCGCACCCAGGCTCACCGGAAGAATCTGCGTCGGTGCCGTCCCCCTCAGCAATCTCACCGCCAGGGAGTTCGTGCTGTTCACCTCCTACATCTCCTTCGGGTTGGTGCTGCCAATTTCGCCCTTCTTTCTGCTGCTGCTGGAGGAGTTCGGGCTTCAGCTCCAACAACTCACACCCCACTCCATCCTCCAGGCGGCCATCTTCGTCCACCTCTGCGAGATGTTCGTAGGTGTGGCCCCCTGCACTTCTCTCTTCTGCTACTTCTTCATGCTGGTCAAGTCTGGGAAGACCAGGGACCACATCGGGGCATAGTACTTCCAGACGAGGCCAGATCCGACCATCATCTACATCCCCACCCTTGGTGGAGTGAGGTGGGAGAACTAGCGTAGCGACTGGGTGATCGCCAGCACCGAGGCCAACGACCGCCTCGTCCTGCCGTCCGATGTGCCGGCCCTTGACAGCAAGCAGTGGAGGACCAAGCCATCCCTATTGCTAGAGCTCCTGCCCATATTGGATAGGATCAAGGCCTTGGCCATAGACAGCCTGACATCGATGCACGTGGTCGGCGACCTCCTAAAGCACCGGATCATGCTGCTGCAGAGGAGGCCACGCCTGTGCTGCTGGTTCACCGGCCCGAACGACATCGGCAGGATCCAGCGTGGGCCGGGACCGATTTGTCCTGGGATGAGCTGGCTGTCCTGGTGGGAGGGATTACCAGGTTGACTTTTGTCCCTGATCCTCCCCTAGGCCACCCCAGCGCTCTGCGACGACCTAGGCTTGAGGACGGCGATTTTGGCCACGCTACCGACCTTCGACGACAGCGGCGTGGCAGTTCGCCAGACCGGCGGCCGGGACCCCCTCCGTGGGATCCGATCTCCGATGCACTGGCTGGAGGTCCCCAGCCCGCCGGTGCGGCCCCCAGCGCTAACCCCGCCGTGGCCCCCAGCCCCTTGATAAGGGCAAAGGGGCTACAAGTAGTGCCTCTGCCCCAGGTAGCTCTGAGGGTCGGAGGAGGAGAGGCGGCGTAGGCTACGTCAGGCTGATGGGTCGCTTGTTTCGGATCTCCCCAAAAGCGCCAGAGGACTACTGGTGGGGCCGAGGAGGCCAGCTCCCAGGCCCACAGCGCGTAGAGGCGCGTAAGCCATCCGGCTCCGCCACCACCACCACCCTCTGGGGGTGATCATCCCCAGGGGCACCAGCAGCAGCAACAACAGCAGCGATCGCCTCGCTTCCAGGGTCGCTGGAAAGTCCAGGGCCCCAAGTAAGTGTATCCTCTTTTTCCGTGAGTCTAATTATCATGCCGATAGGTCTTAACCCGTCGTCTGTTCGCCAGGACTTCCTCCTCCACCGCTCCCAAGGCCACGCTTCCTCTGCTAGGCACCAGGCCCACCGATGGGTCTGGCTCTCAGTAGCAGGAATCTACTAGGAGTGGTGCCGGCGGTCCACCTCCAGCTGCTACCAAGACAGCGCCAGCGGCTTCCCATGCCCCAGTCGGGGTCCAGCAGCAGCGACGCCAGCATCAGGCGGCGTCGCAGCGACAGGAGGTCCTAGCTGGGGGATTCGCACCTAGCTCTGACATCGCTCCCACTCCCGACACTGGGGGTGACACCGAAGGCGCGTCCAGCTCCAACCCCCCGCCTGCACCGGAGGAGATGGAGGTGGTGTTCGGATGACGGCTCTAGTCAGGTGCCGAGGAAGAAGCTGTACCAATCCCCCTCCCCCGCATGCTGTCCTGTGCCCACCAGGTCCTTAGTGACACTGGGGCAGCAATTTTGTGGGAGTGGGAGGCGCTCGAGGCTGAGCACCAGCGCCTTAGCGACTGGTGCACCCAGCTGGAGGAGCACACCAGGACAGTGTCCTGCCAGTTCATCTCCGAGCGGTCCCAACTCGAGCAGGACCGCAAGGAGTACAAGAAGGACCTCCAGAAGGTGTATGCTTGGGAGCTAGAGGTGCACTGGAGGGAGAAGAAGGTGGCTAGGAGGGAGGAGGCCGTCAGCCAGAGGGAGGCCCTCACAACAGAATACCAGGCCAAGCTAAGTGCCATAGACCAAACTCTGGAAGCGCAGGGGGCACAGCAGGTCAAGGCTGTGGAGAGGCTGCAAAAGTGGCAGCAGGAGCTCGAGGGCAAGGCCAGCGACGTCGCCCTCGCTGAGGAGAACTTGAAGGCGAAGGAGCAATCCCTGGACAGGCGGGAGACGGACCTCGCCTTCAGAGAAGAAATGCTCACCTAGTTGGGTGAGTTGCTGGCCGAGCACGAGCTCAAGGCGGAGAAGAAGGAAAGGGAGCTGGAGGAGCAAATCCGCTTGTTCAACGCGGCACAGGCGGCACCGGGTCCCTAGGCAGTGGAGGCCACCAGGAAGGCCCTTGAAGATCTCCAAGCGAAGCACGCCGGGGTCCAGCGCATTGCTGTGTGGGCCGGCAAGGCAAGCACGGCACTGGTGCCGCTAGGGATGTGCCCCATCCCAGTGTCGGAGCTGCTGACGTCGATCTCTGATGCGCTCCCGATGCTGGACTCCGCCGCTGATCGCCTCCGACGCCTGGACCAGATCCTCGGCACCCGCCTGGAGGCAGAGAGTAGCAAGCTCTACCGGGCGGTGATTGAGTATGTCTTGACATGCTTCCGGAGCCACGACCCCGCAATATCCTTGGCAATGGTGATCGCTGGTCCGGTAGCCGCCACAGAAGATGCCGCCCGGGAGAGCGTACAAGACACTGTGGAGCTGGTGGCCGAGCGCTTCTAGCGGGATCCTGCTGACGACGAGTAGCCAAATCTGTAGAAACAAGGCAAGGGTCCCGCTGGGGAGCGGCTTGTAATAACTTTTGGTGGTGTAACATACTTTTGAGAACCATTAATCAAGCAGTATTAGTACTTATCCGTATGCTATTTGCCGTTGTTATGTGTAGCGTCACCAACTTCCATCCGGTACTTGGCCCCTGGTAGGTAGGCTCTACGTGTCGAGGCTAGATACCAGTACACCAAAGAAAAAGTTGGTGGTCTGGCCCCTAGGGGGTAGTCTCTACAGTTTGAGACTACCTACCTCTGGACGGGGACCTGGACCTGCACAGCTTCGGCTTTGAAGTGTTAGTAGCACACCCATAGAACCCATCGTCTAATATTTGCCATCCTTTGATTCATGCAATAGGACCTACAGGATTTAGCCTGGGAAGCCAAGCCATATGTCTGGACCCACAGGATCATAGCTCCAAATACTAGGGAACCCGTTGCAGAGTGGTGGAGGTGCAGACTTAGGGTATGGAACTAGGCTAAGCGGCTACACAGCTCCGAACCACTCTAGGAAACGAGCCCATTCTCTAGAACCAGACCCGCAGGTTGCCGGACCCCTGTAGCAGTAGGGTCCTGAACTGCAAGCCTGGCTACTCAATTCGGATGTCATCATGCCAGCAAGGGTGGGAACTGTATGGGTGGGTTAGATAAAAAATAATGCTTGAAAACTGTAGCAGAATAAAACCATCACAAAAGCACCTCTGGGGGGTAAATCTCTTCCTTATAACTTGATATACATGGGTGCAGACCAACAGACCGGGCTTACGAGGGTGGACCTCACCGGATTGACGTACACATATGTACAACCCAGTTACAAAGAATGGAAACTCAACCTAATAGGAACGGGGTGCCCGATCTTCCGTTAGGTGTAGGTAACTATCGATTTGGTGGAGATGTCACACAGACGATCCGGCTTCCAATCAACACGACTAGAACCCCGCAATCGCAGCACCACTTCTCCTCTGGTTATCAACCGGCACTGCGCGATTGACCTCACCATGAGGGCTAATCCTTGCCTGCGAATCGAAGACACAAGCAAGAACAAGAAAGAACACAATCAGGAATATTGCGGATGAATGATTAAGCTCACAAGTTGGGGTCTCACAAACCGATATACGGCGGCTGTTCTCGACAGATCTAACTTAAGCAACCTGAGCCCTAATGTGGTGGCTACTGATTATATAAGGGTTAGGAGCAGACTCCCTCCCTGGACATGCCCTAATGGGCCCAACAAAGATACACGGCCCAAAGGCCTATTTATGGTGTCGCAGCACCGAGACAGATTACGGACGTCAGTTTGGTCCTCCACCTTGATCCGAACGTTGCTAGCCTTCCACGCCTCCAAGTCCTTCACCATGTCCTTGCTAGTCCTTTCCTTCATTCCTAAGTACAATTAATTCATTAGGTAGCACACTATTCTCAAATGTACAAGAATAAGTACATAGGAACGAGCTCACCTGCAAATTCAATTGTCTTGTGCGTGCGCGAGTAATCGGACCTTGAACATCAACTAGGGGAGTGTTGTTTGTATCCATGGTAGTGATGTCCTCATCATGCTCCCCCTCTTGAAGTGGAGTCGTCCTCGACTCAAGCTCATCTTCTTCCCCCAAATACGGTTTCAAATCTGCAATGTTAAATGTAGGACTAACCCGGAACTCGGGAGGCAACTCAAGTTTATATGCATTATCATTTATTTTCTCCAAAATCTTATATGGACCAGCAGCACGTGGCATCAATTTAGACTTTCTTAACTCTGGAAATCTATCTTTTCTCAAGTGCAACCACACTAAATCACCCACTTCAAGCTTAACTTGTTTTCTACCTTGACTACCAGCAATCTATATTTTTCAGTCATCTTTTCAATGTTTGCTTTAGTTGAAGCATGAAGTTTCAAAATAAAGTCAGCACGCTCCTTAGCATCACTATGTACTTGCTCGGTAGTAGGTAGAGGCAAAAGATCAATAGGAGCACGAGGGTTAAAACCATACACTACTTGAAAAGGACTTACCTTGGTGGTGGAGTGTTTCCGCCCGATTATATGCAAACTCCACATGTGACAAACACTCTTCCCACATTTTCATGTTTTTCTTTAATATTGCTCGCAGCATTGCAGACAATGTTCTATTCACAACTTCTGTTTGTCCATCAGTTTGGGGATGACAAGTAGTAGAAAACAACAATTTTGTCCCCAATTTGTTCCATAGAGTACGCCAAAAATGACTCAAGAATTTTACATCACGATCTGAAACAATAGTAGAAGGCATACCATGCAAACGAACAATCTCTTTGAAAAAGAGGTTAGCAATATGAATGGCATCATCTGTTTTGTGACAAGGTATAAAATGTGCCATCTTAGAAAAACGATCAACCACAACAAAAACACTATCGCTCCCCTCTTCGTCCTAGGCGATCCCAAAATAAAATCCATAGAAATATCCGCCCACGGAACTGAAGGAATAGGAAGAGCATATACAAACCATGTGGGTTCAATCGAGACTTAGCTTTTTGACACGTCGTGCATCTTGCTACAAAGCGCTCAACATCATGACGCATTCGAGGCCAAAAGAAGTGTGTGGACAGCACAGCCTCTGTCTTCTTGGCACCGAAGTGACCCATCAAACCACCACCATGCGCTTCCTGCAACAACAAAAGACGAACCGAACCAACTGGAATGCATAGGCGGTTAGCTCTAAACAAGTATCCATCATTTAGCACAAATTTATTCCATGTATGTCCCTCTTTACAATTTAATGCAACCTCTTTAAAATCATCATCAAAAGCATATTGTCCCTTAATTGTTTCAAGTCCAAAAATACGACAATCAAGTTGATACAACATAGCATAGCGTCTAGACAAAGCATCGGCAATCACATTATCATTCCCCTTATTATGTTTAATGATGTAAGGAAAAGTTTCAATAAATTCTACCCACTTAGCATGTCTACGGTTCAGATTTGTTTGACTAAGAAGATGCTTAAGTGACTCATGATCAGAATGAATAACAAATTCCTTAGACCACAAATAATGTTTCCATGTTGCAAAGATCGTATGAGAGCATATAATTCTTTATCATAAGTAGAATAATTAAGAACAGGGCCATTCAATTTCTCACTAAAATAGGCAACGGGTTTACCTCCTTGCATCAAAACAGCACCAATGCCAACTCCACTTGCATCACATTCGAGTTCAAAAGTCTTACCAAAGTCAGGAAGTTGGAGTAGTGGCGTGAGTAAGCTTCTCTTTTAAAAGAGCAAAAGAATCGTCTTGTGACTGCCCCCAATTAAATGAAACACCCTTCTTGGTCAACTCATGTAATGGGGCAGCGATGGTGCTGAAATCCTTCACGAAACGACGATAAAATCCTGCAAGTCCAAGAAAACTCCGCACTTGTGTCACTGTCGATGGCATTGGCCAACTCTGAATAGCATGCACCTTGGCCTCATCAACCTCAATACCCTGTGGAGTGACAACATAGCCAAGAAACGATACTCGTTCGGTGCAAAAGGTGCATTTGTCAAGGTTAGCAAATAAACGCGCGACACGCAAAGCATCAAAAAACAGCACGTAGATGGTCAAGATGTTCAGATAAACAAGTGTTGTAGATCAAGATATCATCAAAATAAACCACCACAAATTTCCAATAAATGGGCGCAAAACCTCATTCATCAAACGCATAAAAGTACTAGGGGCATTAGTTAATCCAAAAGGCATCACTAACCACTCATACAAGCCGAACTTGGTTTTGAAAGCAGTTTTCCATTCATCGCCTAATTCATTATAATTTGGTGGTACCCACTATGCAAATCAATCTTAGAAAAATTTTAGAACCACTTAACTCATCAAGCATATCATCTAATCTAGGAATAGGATGACGGTACCTGATAGTGATGTTGTTAATGGCTCTACAATCTACACACATGCGCCAGCTGCCATCTTTCTTTGGAACCAAAATGACAAGAACAGAACAAGGACTAAGGCTCTCACGTACATAACCGCGGTCCAAAAGGTCTTGGACTTGGCGCTGAATCTCCTTAGTCTCCTCAGGATTTGCTCGATATGCAGCACAGTTGGGCAAGCTCGCTCCAGGAATCAAATCAATCTGGTGCTCAATCCACGAATGGGAGGAAGTCCTGGAGGTAACTCAGAGGGAAAAACATCTCGGAACTGCTGCAAAAGGTTAGTCACAGATGCAGGCAAAGTGCTAGGAATATCATCAATAGAAAAGAAAGCATCTTTGCAAACCAAGGCATAGCAACAGGCATCAGTAGCATGAGTTTCAAGAAGATCAGATTTAGTAGCAAGCATGACAGGAGCTTTCAATTTAATTTGTTGCTGAATTTCTGTCTCATTAGTTGGTTCCTTATAGGTACTTGCAGCTCTATCTTTATCAGCTTGTACAATTTCAGCAAGAGTCAAAGGTAGCAAAGTAATGTTTTTATCTTTATGCCTAAAAGTGTATGTATTACTCCTACCATGGTGACGTGCATCAGTATCATATTCCCAAGGTCTACCCAACAAAAGAGAACAAGCTTCCATAGGTACTACATCGCAATCCGCATAATCAGAATACATACCAATGGAAAAATGCACTCGTACCTGAGAGCACCTAGAAGGGGGGGGTGAATAGGTGATCCTGTAAAACTTGAAAACTTAAGCCACAAAAACTTGGTTAAGCGTTAGCACAGTAAATGCCAAGTGGCTAGAGAGGAGTCAAAACAATAACCACAAGAAATCAATCACAGAGATGACACGGTGGTTATCCCGTGGTTCGGCCAAGACCAACGCTTGCCTACTCCATGTTGTGGCGTCCCAACGGACGAGGGTTGCAATTAACCCCTCTCAAGCGGTCCAAAGACCCCTTGAATACCACGGTGTTTTGCTTGCTTTACTCAATCCCGTTTGCGAGGAATCTCCATAACTTGGAGCCTCTCGCCCTTACACTTGAAGTTCACAAAGAAGCACGGAGCAGGGGAGGGATTAGCAACACACTCAAGACAAGAAATCACAGCAACACCACGCACACAAATCGCAACGAGAGCTCACAACACAACTCAATGAGTTCACAACTCAATGAGTTCACAACTCAATTAGAGCTCTAATTGCTATCGCAAAGAATCAAAGGCGCGGAATCGATGTCTTGGTGCTTAGGAATGTTGTAGGAATGCTTGGTGTACTCCTCCATGCGCCTAGGGGTCCCTTTTATAGCCCCAAGGCAGCTAGGAGCCGTTGAGAGCAATCTAGGAAGGCTGATCTTGCCTTCTGTCGACTGGCGACGGACAGTCCGGTGCACACCGGACACTGTCCGGTGCCCGATTTCCTTCCAAAAATGGCGCAGTCGACCGTTGGCAGCCAGAGAGCCGTTGGCGCACCGGACATGTCCGGTGCACACCGGACAGTCCGGTGCCTCCTACTAGCCGTTGGCTCGGCCACGTGTCCGCGCAGATCGCGCGGCCGACCGTTGGCCTGGTCGACCGTTGGCTCACCGGACAGTCCGGCGCACACCGGACAGTCCGGTGAATTATAGCCGTACATCGACGGTGAATTCCCGAGAGCGACGAGTTCGCCTGTGAGCAGCCCACCGGACAGTCCGGTGCACCACCGGATAGTCCGGTGAATTATAGTCGTACATCGTCGTCGAAGTCCCGAGACCAGCCTGTTCGTCAGAGCCAGCCTGGCGCACGGACACTGTCCGGTGCACCACCGGACAGTCCGGTGCTCCAGACTGAGCAAAGTCTTGGCTGCTCGAGCCAAGGCATTTTCAATTGGATTTTTCCTGTTTCCAGCACTTAGACACAATACATTAGTCCATAAAACAATGTACTAAGTGAGAAACATACCTTTATCCTTGATTTGTACTTTGTCCACCATTTTACACTTAGGCACATGTGTTGGACACTAAATCACCAAAATACTTAGAAATGGCCCAAGGGCACATTTCCCTTTCAATCTCCCCCTTTTTGGTGATTTATGCCAACACAACATAAAGCAAGTAGAACAAGTACAAAATCAATTCAACTAAGAACTCAAAATTGTTTTTCATTCAAATTTGACATATATGGATCACTCTATGCCACCACTTGGTTTGTTTTTGCAAATCAAACTCAAATTCCTATCTCTAAGTCAAATCCACTTGTAGAGACATAAAGAGAGGTTTTCCAAAGAAATTTGATCAAGGATTTCAAAAACTCCCCCTTTTCCCATAATCAACACTTCTCCCAACAAGAGGCCAACTTTTGACATAAGAGACAATAAAAGAGTTTTGACAAACCAAAAGCTCTAATCTACTATTTTCAAAATTTCTCAAGTGGTAGCTGATCCATCTATCACTTTGGCCTTTATTTTCTCCCCCTTTGGCATCAAGCACCAAAACGGGATCAATCTTGGCCCTTTAACCCCATTGCCTCACCAAAATCTTCAAATGAGAATACAAAGGCAATAAGAGTACATGAGATGAACTTGGAATAAGTTACCCTCTCATCGGAGTGCAGTGGAAGTCTTTCATGGTCCATGTCCACCTTTTCCCTTTCAAAACTCCTTTGAGACTAAATCAAGCAAACTCAAGCAAACGGTTAGTCTCAAAGGGTCAAGTTGTAGCACAACTCCCCCTAAATATGTGCATCACTTGCACAAGGACTTGTGAGGTCTGGGGAGTGATTGTACAACTTGAGCACCATAGTAAGCAACAAAATGCATAAGGAACATGATCAAAGGCATAAACACATGTATGCTATAAATCAATCCAAGTTCCGCGAATCTAGGACATTTAGCTCACTATGCAGCCTGCAAAAGGTCTTTTCATCTAAAGGCTTAGTGAAGATATCGGCTAGCTGGTTCTCGGTGCTAACATGAAACACTTTGATATCTCCCTTTTGCTGGTGGTCTCTCAAAAAGTGATGCCGGATGTCAATGTGCTTTGTGCGGCTATGCTCAACAGGATTTTCCGCTATTCGGATAGCACTCTCATTGTCACATAGGAGTGGGACTTTGCTCAGATTGTAGCCAAAGTCCCGGAGGGTTTGCCTCATCCAAAGTAGTTGCGCACAACACTGTCCTGCGGCAACGTACTCGGCCTCAGCGGTGGATAGGGCAACGGAAGTTTGTTTCTTAGAGTTCCACGACGCCAGGGACCTTCCTAAGAATTGGCACGTCCCCGATGTACTCTTCCTATCGACCTTACATCCAGCATAGTGGGAATCTGAGTACCCAATCAAGTCAAAGTTAGACCCCTTTGGATACCAGATCCCGAAGCAAGGCGTAGCGACTAAATATCGAAGAATTCGCTTCACGGCCACTAAGTGACACTCCTTAGGATCGGATTGAAATCTAGCACACATGCATACGCTAAGCATAATATCCGGTCTACTAGCACACAAATAAAGTAAAGACCCTATCATAGACCGGTATGCTTTTTGATCAACGGACTTACCTCCTTTGTTGAGGTCGGTGTGTCCGTCAGTTCCCATCGGCGTCTTTGCGGGCTTGGCGTCCTTCATCCCAAACCGCTTTAGCAAGTCTTGCGTGTACTTTGTTTGGGAGATGAAAGTGCCATCCTTGAGTTGCTTCACTTGGAACCCAAGGAAGTAGTTCAACTCGCCCATCATCGACATCTCGAATTTCTGCGTCATCACCCTGCTAAACTCTTCACAAGACTTTTGATTAGTAGAACCAAATATTATGTCATCGACATAAATTTGGCACACAAAAAGATCACCATCGCAAGTCTTAGTAAAAAGAGTTGGATCGGCTTTCCCGACCTTGAAAGCATTAGCAATTAAAAAGTCTCTAAGGCATTCATACCATGCTCTTGGGGCTTGCTTAAGTCCATAGAGCGCCTTAGAGAGCTTACACACGTGGTCGGGATACCGTTCATCCTCGAAGCCAGGGGGTTGCTCCACGTACACCTCCTCTTTGATCGGCCCGTTGAGGAAAGCGCTCTTCACATCCATTTGGTACAATCTGAAAGAATGGTGAGCGGCATATGCTAGCAAAATACGAATTGATTCTAGCCTAGCCACAGGAGCGAATGTCTCCTCAAAGTCCAAACCTGCGACTTGGGCATAACCTTTTGCCACAAGTCGAGCCTTGTTCCTTGTCACCACCCCGTGCTCGTCCTGTTTGTTGCGGAACACCCACTTGGTTCCCACAACATTTTGCTTGGGGCGAGGCACAAGTGTCCAAACTTCATTGCGCTTGAAGTTGTTGAGTTCCTCCTGCATGGCCAACACCCAGTCCGGATCTAGCAAGGCCTCTTCTACCCTGAAAGGCTCAATAGAAGAGACAAAGGAGTAATGCTCACAAAAATTAACTAATCTTGAACGAGTAGTTACTCCCTTGCTAATATCACCCAAAATTTGGTCGACGGGATGATCCCTTTGGATCGTCGCTCGAACTTGGGTTGGAGGTGCCTGAGGTGCTTCTTCCTCTTCAATTTGAACATCCTGTGCTCCCCTTGATCATGCGCCTCCACTTGAGGTACCTGTTCGTCATCTTGGGATGGGGGATGCACCTTTGTTGAGGAAGACGGTTGATCTTGCTCCAATTGTTCCTGAGGTCGTACATCTCCAATCGCCATGGTGCGTATCGCGGCCGTTGGAACGTTCTTCATCTACATCATCAAGATCAACAACTTGCTCTCTTGGAGAGCCATTAGTCTCATCAAATACAACGTCGCTAGAGACTTCAACCAAACCCGATGATTTGTTGAAGACCCTATACGCCTTTGTATTTGAATCATAACCTAATAAAAACCCTTCTACAGCTTTGGGAGCAAATTTAGAGGTTCTACCTTTCTTCACAAGAATATAACACTTGCTCCCAAAAACACGAAAATAAGATACATTGGGTTTGTTACCAGTCAGCAGCTCATATGAAGTCTTCTTGAGGAGGCGGTGAAGGTAGACCCTGTTGATGGCGTGGCAAGCCGTGTTCACGGCTTCCGACCAAAAGCGCTCGGGGGTCTTGAACTCTCCAAGCATAGTCCTCGCCATATCTATGAGTGTCCTGTTCTTCCTCTCTACCACACCATTTTGCTGAGGTGTGTAGGGAGCGGAGAACTCGTGCTTGATCCCCTCCTCCTCAAGGAACTCCTCCACTTGAAGATTCTTAAATTCGGACCCGTTGTCGCTTCTTATCTTCTTCACCTTGAGCTCAAACTCATTTTGAGCTCTCCTTAGGAAGCGCTTGAGGGTCCCTTGGGTTTCAGACTTATCCTGCAAAAGAACACCCAAGTGAAGCGGGAAAAGTCATCAACAATAACTAGACCATACTTACTTCCTCCTATGCTCAGATAGGCGACGGGTCCGAAGAGGTCCATATGCAGCAGCTCCAGAGGTCTTGAAGTGGTCATCACATTCTTGCTGTGATGTGCCCCTCCCACTTGTTTACCTGCTTGACAAGCTGCACAAGGTCTATCTTTTTCGAATTGCACGTTAGTCAAACCTATCACGTGTTCTCCCTTTAGAAGCTTGTGAAGGTTCTTCATCCCCACATGTGCTAAGCGGCGATGCCACAGCCAGCCCATGCTAGTCTTAGCAATTAAGCATGCATCTAGACCGGCCTCCTCTTTTGCAAAATCAACTAAATAAAGTTTGCCGTCTAGTACACCCTTAAAAGCTAGTGAACCATCACATCTTCTAAAGACAGACACATCTGCATTTGTAAATAGACAATTATATCCCATATTACATAATTGACTAACAGATAGTAAATTATAACCAAGAGACTCAACTAAAAACACGTTAGAGATAGAGTGCTCATTTGATATTGCAATCTTGCCTAAGCCTTTCACCTTGCCTTGGTTCCCATCGCCGAATATGATTGAATCTTGGGAATCCTTATTCTTGACGTAGGAGGTGAACATCTTCTTTTCCCCCGTCATATGGTTCGTGCATCCGCTGTCGATAATCCAGCTTGAACCCCCGGATGCATAAAACCTGCAAGGCAAATTTAGGCTTGGGTCTTAGGTACCCAACTCTTGTTGGGTCCTACAAGGTTAGTCAAAATTGTCTTAGGGACCCAAATGCAAGTTTTATCACCCTTGCATTTTGCCCCTAATTTCCTAGCAACTATCTTCCTATCCTTTCTACAAATAGCAAAGGAAGCATTTAAAGCATGATAAATTGTAGAGGGTCCATTCATAACTTTCCTAGCAACATGAACAATATTCTTTCTAGGCACATGATGAATATTCTTCCTAGGCATATCTCTACCATGCATATAGGAAGAACTGGGAGCAAACATAGCATAAGAATCATAGGCATGTGAATCAAAAGCATTACAACTCCTATGAGACTGTCTTCTATCATTGTACATAAAAGCATGGTTCTTTTTAGTACTACATGCCATAGGGGCCTTCCCTTTCTCCTTGGCGGAGATGGGAGCCTTATGGCTTGTTAAGTTCTTGGCTTCCCTCTTGAAGCCAAGCCCATCCTTAATTGAGGGGTGTCTACCAATCGTGTAGGCATCCCTAGCAAATTTTAGTTTATCAAAATCACTTTTGCTAGCCTTAAGTTGGGCATTAAGACTAGCCATTTCATCATTTAACTTTGCAATAGAAGCTATGTGTTCACTACAAGCATCAATATCAAAATCTTTACATCTATTGCAAATAACAACATTTTCTACACAAGTTGTTGATTTACTAGCTTTCTAACTTAGCATTCAAATCATCATTAATGCTCCTTAAGCTAGAAATTGTCTCATGGCAAGAAGATAATTCACAAGAAAGCATTTCATTTCTCTTAACTTCTAAGACATGAGATTTTTGTGCTTCTACAAATTTGTGATGTTCTTCATACAACAAGTCCTCTTGTTTTTCTAAAAGCCTATTCTTATCATTCAAGGCATCAATTAATTCATTAATTTTATCTACCTTGGTTCTATCTAGGCCCTTAAATAAACATGAATAATCTATTTCATCCTCATCACTAGATTCGTCCTCACTTGAAGAAGCATAAGTAGAGTTTCGAGTACATACCTTCTTTCTCTTGCCATAAGGCATGTGTGACGCTCGTTGGGGAAGAGGGATGACTTGTTGAAGGCGGTGGCGGCGAGTCCTTCATTGTCGGAGTCGGAGGAGGAGCAATCCGAATCCCTCCTTTCCTAGATGTGCCTCGCCCTTTGCCTTCTTATAGTTCTTCTTCTTCTCCCTCTTGTTCCCTTGATCCTGATCACTATCATGTCGGGAC